>JAMJFZ010004223.1:1560000-1730000 GCA_026225945.1 Cricetomys ansorgei
GTCTGGTGCTCCTCATCAAGTCTGGTTTATATAACACATAGAATGTGTCTTGTGTTCCCTGTTAACAGTGGTATAGAATTATCCACGCATGTTATAGTCAACCTATAGGGTTCCACTCTATACCCCCAGCAGTGGCACCGGAGGGTCCCATGCTGTTGTCTGGCTTAGGGTGAGCAGGTTGTCAAAGTTCAACCAAAGTATGCATTTGCCTGAACCTACTGCCTCCCACTATAGCTCGATATTCTCTCTTGCCTCCATGTCTTCTCCTAACACCCACCAAAAGAGGACATAACAACATGTTCCGAAACCATAAACGCAGCAAAACAAAAAAACAAATGAAAACAAAACAAAACGTGAAATGCAGCCACAAATAATCTGCTTCGCAGAATGTGATGTTCTCTCTTTTAGGGTTGGGGGTCGGGGGACAAAATGCTGTCCTAATCTTTCCTTTTCTTGCTCTCTGCATCAAATGGTGGATATAAGCAACGTGTGCTTCTTCACACTTGCCTTTCCAGGACCCAGGAAATCTTCCCCGCCGGCTGGCAGGAGATCGCAGCAAGGCTGCCTCAGCCTCAGCTTGTTCGCAGTGATTGATCTGAAGGAGAATTTCCTTCCATCAGCCACAGAGAAGGATCGTTTGGCTGATTTATTATTATAGCTCATCACCTTGGAAGTTTCCTTTAAAGAGCTTTCTGGGTGACATATAGTCCCCATCGACTAATATATTTTATGTGACATTTGCATTTTGATACTTCCTTGGATGGCGAAATGTCTTAAGGTTTTAATTAATGCTCTACGTCGGAAAAATCGCTGTTTTAGCATTTATTGCTGGTTTATTTTTCCGTTGCCTTTGATGAAGTTGGCGCTCTAGCAGATGTGCTATATGACTAGAAAGCATAAGAATGGCTTAAGAAATAAGCTAGGACTGTTGCCTCTTCCGGCGCAGAGAAGATGATACGCTGTATTTGAGTTTACCAGCTCTGGCCTTCGGTTTGGTGCTCCATTGATGTCACTGCTACGCTGGCAAGTGGCACAGGGGCTCAGGTCCAGATTACTAACCATGGTGACACCACGGAGAGCGGTAGACATCGATCTCATGCCAAAGTCTTATCCAAAAGACTCAGACACCAAATGACTACAACAGCAGTGTAACGGCAAGTCACGTGGCCATTAATCACACAGTTTCTCATTCATGATTTCCTCAAATCTGCCCAAGAACTCGTTCAGAAGATGTTACAATTGTCTAGTTACTCTTGCCTATTTTCCGTGACTAGTGACTTCTTAAGGGAATCATTCAGAAAATTTAAATATTCTCTAGTTAAAGCAATCGTAAATTGCCGCTTTTGGTATTCCTAATCAAAAAAAAAAAAAAAAAAAAAAAAACAAGAGATAAAGTTGATAGCTCTATGGTCAAAGATACACCACAGTTCTGATGGAGACTTTCACCTAGGTGAGTCCCTCAAGGCAGCACATGAGGCTGTACTATTTACATTCATGCTTGGACTTGCTTTCACCAGCCAGGATCTTCTTAGAGAGCTGTGGCTTAATCACAGCCTACAACAATAATTAAAATTTTCTCTGGTCCTACTAACATCAACAGGTGCTATTTGGGATTACGACTAAAGTCAAGTCTTGCTTAATTTAACTTTAGTTACCTGCTTTCCTAATCTAACTCATTGTTTATTGGAGTAGAATTTCATAGAAATCTTACATTACATGGTATAGAGCTGAAGAACTTTAAAACGTCTGCTAACTTAGCATAGTTCAAAACATGCACTTTTGGCAAAAATGAAAGAAACTAAAATGTGTTGAACTCATTTATTTTGTGATGTTTTGGGTAGGACTCAGCATACTGCTGATTCATGAATGAACACAGGCAGTTTGGTCTTGATCTACATTCACACAAACACTGGAAAAAAACATTGCTGACATACATGTTTATTGGAATTTAGTTAGGTATCCAATTACACACAATTTTAAAAATTTAACTGTGAATATTTAATAAGAATTAAATTTCAATATTTAATCATATAAAATACTATCTTCACAGTGCTCACATTTCTAAATTCTATTATTAATAATACATCGACTAGAGGACTCTTAAAATTTAGCTCAGCGGTTTTACATAGTATTCATAACTCTCCAGCAAGGAGATGTAAGTTCAAAACAGAACTGTGGTCTATCTGTCCGTGGTGGCATTTTGCTGCACTTGAGAGCTCTACACTGCCATGGTCCGTTAGAATACAAGGAAGTTTTACACACATAATTCTACCTCACATTTATGTGTCCACACTTCCCTCAGATAACAAGATTATAACCAGATATCAATAAAATATTGTATTAGTGTAATTAGAATTTTTTACAATAGTTTTTTCAAGATAATGCAATTGTATATAGTGTAATTGTATACTGATTAATTAAATATTATCTATGTTTCCTTAAAGACAATGAGCATTTTCCATGATTTGGATGAATACATCTACTATACAGACATTGGTTGTTCCTAAAGTACGAATGAACGAATTGTAAGTCAAGGGTCACAGTGCTACTTATAATGTATAGAATGTCCTATTTTATTTACATTATAGTTTGTCCATGGAAGCTAATTCAAAACACCAAATAAGTATAAGAAGTAAGTTACCAAATAACTGCAAATTTGAAGGCTAGAGATGAATAGAAGTTTTTGCCTTTATATAGTTATGGAACAAGAATGAATTATTTATAATTATTGCTTCAGTAAAAATTTCCACTATTGGTAAAGTAATCCTGAGGATTATTGGCAGATTGTAAGAACATGCTGCCATCTGATGCTGTCTCTGTGACTCAACTCCCTAGGTGCTGTTAGCAGAATATATATATATTTAAGGCACTTTATTTTTCAAAAGGAAAATATGGAAGTGAAATTAAAAGCTATCTTACCTTTATCTAAAATAACTGCCCAATGTTTATACTTAGTTTCCCATAATATGTTCATCACATACTTGGTCTTAGTTCTAAGTTTCTTGAGTCTTTGTGACTGATGTACTTTGTTTTTACCTCGATTTATTCTACAGGTTGATTCTGACCGTCAGTGATGCTTTTCATAGGTTTATTTTCCATTTTACGAGTTAGACACACACACACACATCACACATGCATATACCACACACATATACACACACACACATACACACTCACACACACATAGACACATGCACACACACACATACACACACATACACACTCACACATACACACATAGACACACACACATACACACTCACACATAACACACATACACACACACACATATACACACACATATAGACACATACACACACTCACACACACACACATACACACATACATATACCACACACACTCACACACACACATACACACACATACACACATGCATATACCACACATACTCACACACACACACATACACATAAACACACACACAGACACACACACATACACCACACACACACACACTCACATACACATACACAGACACACACATACACACACATACACTCACACACACAGACACACATACACCACACACACACACACACACACACACACACCATGAACATAAAAGGGACAGTTTGGAAGGAGAAGCAGGAACCATGTTAGGGAGCGGACAGGTGACAGAAGAGGATGATGAGGGCTGAATACAGTCTAATTACAGCATAAACCAGGTTGATAATGTCATTATGAAAGCCATCCCTCTGTACAAGTGAATACACAGCAGGAAAACACGGAAGTGACAGTGTTACATCGACGCCTATTACTTCATTGTTTAACTATAACTGTAACGTTTCCCCCTCATAACGCCCTTCATAATATTCAATGGCCTATCGCATTCTCATAAAGATTATAACAATGAAATTCATAAACTGCATTTTATTTCAGAATATCCTGGAAAGTAATAAGGTAAGCTAATCAGCAATATGTGTAATCAATATGTGTTTCTATACACAGACTGTCAGTAGAAGGTACAGTTGTCATTGAATGAAGCCGGTCTGAAACTCCACTTTCTGCTTCTCACCTTACAGTAGAGGAAGCTGAGCTGCGGAGTGGAGATTTGGCTTTGGCGGACGTTAGCTTTATGCAGTTACAGCTGAGGATGCTTTAATTAATTTGATGAGCTATTTCACTCGTGAGGGTGCTGGTTCCCACGGCTTTGAGAACACCAGGAAGAAGGGCCCGAGAGGAACCCCGAGCTCAGTGAAGTTCAATGTTCAATCCCAAATGAAACCTTTTTCTGGAATAAATATTCTTTCTGTTGTTAGCTTTCAGAATCCTGAATTCGTTGGTTTGAAAACATTTGCTGTGGTTCACCTTCCTCTTACGAGGCAATGTACTTTGTGGGCTCGTATCCCAGCATCCCTGCAGTGTTTCCTGTTACTCGGTATGTCTTTACAGGGGTGAGGTGATCCTAACACCAAAAATATTGAGAGAAGAGTTATAGTTGAGTACAGATGTGGTCAGCCAACACCAGGGAAGAGCCAAAGCTGATAAGAGCTCATTTCTTCTCTTAGCCAACCACTGTGTTCTATGTAAGGATTGCTAACCCCTCCGACGATTCACTAATGTCACCAATTTTTGGTTTTATGTGAATTGCCACCACCTTTATTGCATTGTTTTTCTTCAAAGTAACTTTAAAGGGTGAATTTGTTCAAATTTAAAAGAGAAGAATTCGAGGCCCACGTTTACTACAATGGCGTGGGACTGTGTTTCCTCCTCACGGTCTCGTACGGAAAGCAACACAAGTATCCATGCTTTGCTGTTCTCCTACAGTTTTAAAGGACACTTAATAAATACGCATATGAGTTTGTATTTAATGGTGTCGTTCAGCTGTTTTTCAGTTTGCTTTGTCAATAAGTAGGAACGTGTTAAAATCCAGATATAATTTTTAAATAATTATTGGGACTATGTGAGATCATTCAAGAATCCTTGGATTCTAACATGCTCCCTGTTATCTTCTTTTCTTAAAAAACAAGCTTTTAAAAATAGCTTATACATTAGTGTCTAATCCACAAACAAATCATTTAACCATTTAAAGTATAGAGAAATTTTCGTTTAATTCATTCAAGATGAAGTTTGGTACCTTAAAATGCAACTCCAGGCAAGGCGGTAGGGTGGAGAGAACAGGTAAGAGCACACACTGTTCTTGCAGAAGACCTGAGTTCCGTCCCCAGGATCCTCACAGGGGTCACAATTACCTGTAACCAGCTCCAGGGGTGCTAATGTCCTCATCGAGACTGCTAGCAACCACGCTAGCTCATGTACACACCCTTCTCCCATATATCTATTCACACGCATAGAAATAAAATACTTGGAAAAAGAACCATAAAACAGAAATACCTTTAAAACAAGAAGCACCATATTTTCTTTTTGTTCATATCATGTTGTTAAGCTGGCAGGGCCAACATGAAGAATTAGGACAAGAAGTTGACCCAAAAATAAAAATGTGACTTTAATATGTAAGCAAAAGACAAAATGATGTAGAATTCAGTATGATTTATTTTCTCCAAGAAATTGAAAAAAATCAGGCTGTGTCCTGATTATGGGACTCCCTCTCAAATTCTCCAAAAAAAAAAAAGTCACCTCTTACTTATTGGAGACTAGAGACCAAGGAGCAAAAATGGCAGGAAGGAGGTAAGAGCAGGAATGTATAGAGCTTGCTAATAGGGAGACCTCCCCAAGGAGATAGCCATACTGGAGATATGAGAACAGCCTGGGCACAGCTGGCTGGAGGGAGACAAGACTGTAATCATTTATGTATATACCAATTATAGATGGGTGGTTAACCAACCCTGAGACCTGCCAGGTAATGTCTTCCACTCATCTATGATTAAGCTTGAAAGGACAACCAATTAGTAGAATCTAAAACTGGGCTCCTCCTTGCATAATATTCAAACAGGTTTTAATACCAGGTCATCTCAGATAAAAATGTCAGCAATTCAGCCTTGCTTGTTGGCACATGCTGTAGAAGGCTGAGACCAGAGAATCAATGGTCTCTAGTTAGAGACAAGCCCGGTTACCATAAAGGAGACCTTTTCTGTTTTTTGTTGTGGCTGTGTTTCCTTAACAGAAAACAGAAGTAAAAAAGAAAAGATGTATCAACTGTCTTTTCTAGCTGTTTGGCTCAGATTGAAGAATCCATTCTTCACTAGCATTCAGACAGATGGGGAGCTTGTCAAGATGATGAAGCCCAGAATGTAAAAAGAAGGAAAGAGCCACTCTCAGGTTCTACAAGCAGAAACAGTTGTTAGAAAGGAAGAGACTCCGATGAAGCTGCCTGCACACTGGTCTGAGAACTTACAGGATGTAGCAAGAATGGATTTTCTAGTGAAGCAACTGTCTCTGTGTCGCCCATGCTTCTTGGAGCAATCCAAGTCAACCCCCTGATTATCTCTGTTCTACCTGGGTGAAGCTATCGTCAGTGCCCTTCCTGGAATGAACAGACATTGGTTCCCACATTTCCCTGGACAAGTCAAACCCTGTACGATTGTCTTCATGACAAAGGCACTAACTTAAAAAATGTTAAAGAGGAAGATGAGGAACCTTTAAGCCATCGTAAATACTTCATTTTGCACCCAGCTTTGTCATACAAAACGGATTGATTTAGAAACCATAATATTAAAGCTTAACTTTATGTAACATGTACATACCCTTCAGCAGAAATGAACCAATAATAATCTGGGCACATCAATGGTATGAAATATGAGAACATATTAAGGCAGAACTCACAAAATATCTAAGTGAAATGGTTTTTGTAATCTCCTCTACAGCTTTAGACAAGTTTTAAAGAGGAACACAGACCAATCTGCATTTTGAAAAATCAAAAAAAGATAATTTATATGAAGCAACATATTAATACTAAAACTCTGCCCATTTCTAATACTATTAGAAACTAATGCATTAAAAAGGATAATTTTCAAAGACATATTTACTTGTTTATTTCAAAAAAGACTCAGGTGAAACATGCTGTACTTGGCAATGCTACAAAATTTAATTTGTTTGACTCTTGTTTGTACAACCACTTATCACAAATTCAGTAGGTTTGGATTTGCTACTTATTAGGCAATTCAAAACAACATTCTCTACTAACCATTTTGTTCAAACACATGAATGTTTGCGTGACTTCTTATGCAGATCTAAAAATGAAGCTTAATAGCAAATTATATGCACATTCAAATTGTGTCTAATTATGCGTAGAAATATTAACTCTGTTTTCTAATTTTGATTAATTTTTTCCTATATTTAATATGACATATTAACACATAGTGTCTTATGAAGTTAAAAACTCTCAAATGAGTTGTGTTTATGTCTAACTTGAAGATTATTTCAAACACCAGCATGAATCTGCAAAAAGTTGCTGTGGCCATACAAAAATACAAAGAATAAATTATGATATTCGGATCCTGTCAGTGTTAGGATGTCACCGTATAGAATGCTCAAAGGGACAAGGGTAGCTACTGATTACTTCCTAGAGGAAGTTAACTGGCTATTCATGTTTCTGACACATCGGAGGGTCTGGAACAGCACTCAAAGGAATGGGAAGTATCCCACTATAGAAAGCAAATATATAAACTAGTCCCACGTCCTGAAATCGTGATAATCTTACCCATTTCTTCAGTTGTTACATCCTACCCAGACATGGCAGTATTTATCTCGTGCTTCATTATCTCCAGGGATTATGCTGTCTCCAATTTTCATATTATGCAAAGCCGTAGAGCTTAGGGTCTTAGCAACTTGAACTTATCCAGCACTCACTTTCAGAAGAGGCTCATCTCAGCCTGGGAGTTTCTATTGCAATTGGTTAGGGGGCAAAGACTGTTTATATTTTTGCCTAATTCAATCGCTAGGCCCTAGTCCTGGAGCCTTGGAGCGTTTTGGCCTCAATACAATCTAAATCATTTAAGCCTAGAACTGGAAGGTTTCAGCCTCAGCCTCCTGACAATCTGGAACATTCAAGCCTCCAAGGCTTACTGCTAACGGAGCCACTCTGACCAGCTCCTTCTGAACTCAAAGCTGTACTGAACTGTGATTCTTCTGGTTCAACTCAACTCACTCGCCGTTCAGGCTCAAATTCTTCTCCAAGCCGCTGGTTCAAACCGACCTAAGAGTTAACAGAAGCCTTCAAATACTTACCACTGCAGACCTTCTTCTTGCTTTTTGGAAACTATTTTCAGAATTTCCGGAATACCTTGGTTTAAATTTGTTTGATTATGAAATTTGTAGTTTGAAGCTAAAGCTCATAGGTGATGGAAAAAATACTCCTTCAAATTCTGGATTTTCAACGTGAAGTGTTTAATTTGTGTCAAGTAGTCTGAAGTGCTAGCAATTCAAGAGATGAGGTTTTGAGCAGAAGAAACTTGGATCAAGCTCTTTATTAGAAATAAACATCTCATGGAAAATATCAAAAACGGCTGTCTATGTTTAACGAGCTAAGCGTCTAGAGGAGCTAACCGCTGAATGGAAAATCGACAAGACAATTTTTTTTTTGATAGAACGCTGGACAGATAATAAGTAAACAAAACAATTTCACATACAAATATTTTCTATGCTACAGGACACAACAAACCAAAAAAAAAAAAAAAAACCTAAAAATGCTTTCATGAATCTAACAAGAAGGATGTTACTTGATTGGAGAACCTAGCCAAGGTCAGGAGTCATACATGAAGTCTTCCCTATATCACTTTGGATGGACAGAGCCCTTAGTTAAAGTAAAGCAGAGGAATATTACCTTACAGGACTCCCAAAAGATTTTAAGGGATATTTCCCTCTTGCATTGAGTTTGAAAGGAAAACAATAAAGTAAGTAAACAATAACAAACATTGGACTCCAATTAACAGAGTATTCATAACTGTGGAAACAGACTGGATGTGTTAAGCATTTGTGGGCTAAACTTGTATTCTATTGAGTAAGAGGGCTCTATGCTGTGACCTTAATTTGAAATCACTCTATAGTGGCAATGTGCTAGATTATTCCAGGAGAAATAAGTGTAGCCAACTCTTTTGAGTGAGGATCTATTATCTTTCATCTTTTACATTTTCTATAAATGAATTTCTAAACATATCTATCAGAACCAGACAAAGATAGCAAGTGCAGCTTGTAGCCATAGATTCAGGGTAAAAGACTTTTCATTCTTGGGCTAATTCAATCACTGGTCCTTAGTCCTGGAGCCCCTGAGCTTTGCAGCCTCCAGACAATCTAATCTTCACGATGCTGGCTCAGACCTAGAAGGCCTGAGCCTCTGCTTCCAAGACATACAGCTGATTGTGTTCCTGCTGACTAGCTCCACCTGAACTCTGACTTTTATGGTTCAACTCTCTCACTATTCTGGCTCAAACTGTTCTCTAAGCTTCCTGGTTCAAACTGATCTGAGCCAGCTGACTGTTTCTGACCAAACTCTGCTGCCTACAGCTGATTCTCTGACTGCCTCAGACTGAACTGCTCTGCCTTGCTTCAAATTGACTCACTCTTCCTATCTGATACTGGAGTTGACTCTGTCTCTACAGCGGACACCTGAGACTACTTCTGTGTCTCTGTGAGCTCTCTCTGCCCCACACTGCCCCAGGCTTCATTGCCTTATCTTCAGCCAGACTGCCAGATTGTCTCTATGTCTTGTCCTGATTCCCTGAGCTGAGAGCCTCCGTTTCTATCGTGCGAGTTGGGAATGTGCTCATTCTGACTCACTCTGCCGATTCTTCCTCTGATTCGTCATTTTGCCTGCCCTGCCCTCTGACTCATACCAGACGTCACTTCCTGTCTAACATTGACCCCTTCTGAGCTCTGCTTCTTGTGTCTGCTTCTACACACTGCTTCTGGCGGATTAAAAAAGGCCTGTGCTAACACTGCTGCTGAATACTGGGATTAAAGGTGTGTACCAACATTCTTTCTACATTCCATCCAGGCCTCTGAATGTGATCCTTTCATATAGACCCCTGGATGTGATCATTTCCCAGAGCAGTCATGTTGCTGTATTAAATGATTAAATATTCCTCTACAGCAGACACACACACACACACACACACACACACATCAAAGAGTCTCACGTAAACAAATTGTGGAGCTTTGAGACATATTAAAGTATTGTATATGGAAAACTAAGACACAGCTGAAACTATAGGCCAATGATAGGTACTTGCCTAGGGTAAAGGAGGCACTGGGTTCAATCTCCGGTACTACAAATAAAAGAAACAGCAGCTGAAAATGATATATAGCTCTGTGGTTAGGAACTGTTGTTCTTGAAAAGGGCCCAAGTGTGGTTCCCAACATGCACCTGGAGTTTCACAACCACCCATAACTTCAGTGAGCTCTTCTGACCATTGTAGCCAGCAGGCACATACTTACTGCAGAGCTATGAGTGCAAGAAAAACACTCATATGCATAAAATAAATAAACCTAAAAAATTGAAAAAAAAAGGGAAACATAAAATAAGAACTTGAAAATCAGTGCCAAGTATCTAAAATTGCTTTCACCTAACTGGACTTGATTGAATTACATTTCGGAAGTAATGTTTTTTTTTTTTTTTCCTGAATTTCCAGATATCCTCCATCTATCTTTCTCTGTACAGCAGCGCTGAGAAGAGTGAGTGGTTTTACCTCAGAATCTTCCAGGAGACAATTCAAGTGAGTCTACAATTAGAATAGCAGTTCATCGAAGGACTAATGTTGGATAAAGCTTGGAGGTTCCATGCAGGGACGGTGCCACTTGGAGAAATTATCATGAAAAGCCAAAGAAATTAATGTGACCTCCTTCACCATCACCAAATAAAGTCATCAAATAAAAGCCACATAGAAGGATATGGAACTAACAGAAAACTGTGAGCACTGCATGCAATTAGAGGGGCAGAGAAGAGACAATCAACGAAAACGCTAATCAGTGCGTTTTGTTTCATGAGCGTTTGCGTTAAGAGCAGACATGAAACTGAAGACACAATTATCACAACATTTCAAAGTGGTCAAATGTACGTAACAGGCATTTGGAGAAAAAGATAGCATAAAAAAGCATTTGGCTCTAAAACAGTAATATTTAGAGAAATTAAGAACAAATAGGAAGAAGTGAGATCTGAATGGAAGCAGCGAACATGCCTAAAATAATACTTTAATGCACCTCAGAAGACATGGGGCTCGATCATTAATGTAAGAGTTCTGAAGTCTCACGTCCAGCAGAAGCGCTTCCCATTTTTTATGTTTCCTGTAGCTGTTGGCATTACGCAAATAAAGTAATAGTCTGTATAACTTAGAGAACAGCGTTTTGTCTCAGTGTACTTATCAACTTCAAAAATAATTTCAAATGTATTCGGTCTGCAACGTGACATCCATTTTTTTTCAGATATCAATTCCCATCTGAGAGCGCTATGTGTTAGATGTGTGAGTTTTCCTTAAATTAAGAAACATTAAGCTTTTGGCAGTAATGTGCTATCTTATAGCATCTATGTAGGTCTCTAGATACTTATTTTAAAAATATGTAAACTTATGTCATTATGTTCCAAACGAAGCACTATCTTCTTGCATGTATTATCTGTCCTTTATCTATCATCTATCATCTATCATCTATCTACCATCTATCTATCTATCTATCTATATCTATCTATATCTATCTATCTATCTATCTATCATCTATCTATCATCTATCTATGTATCATCTATCTATTTACCTATCTATCTATCATCTATCATCTATCTATCATCTATCTATCTATCATCTATCATCTATCTATCATCTATCTATCTATCATCTATCTATTTACCTACCTATCTATCATCTATCTATCTATCATCTATCTACCTATCTATCACCTACCTACCTATCATCAATCTAGCTGTCATCTATTTATCTGTCATCTATTATTATTTTTATTATAATAATATTTTAATATAATAATTTATAATATCAATAAACATTATATTACATATTATATATATAAATATTATATAATGTTAGTATATAACATTACATATTATATAATATTGATGTATATATTATTATTACTATCTATTTATTAAATCATAAATTTTATCAGGATTTAAATAAATGATCATTTTGATTCCTGTACCAACAGAAGTCAATTGGTAGCATGCAACTGCCATAATGGCTAATCCAGAGAGTCTGAGCTCTGCTAATTTCTTGGGATTTTTGATCAGAGTATCTCTATATTTATTTTCCACTGTGGTATTCTTAAGTGAGCTTGGCTCCGTACATGCTATCTCAGCCATCTCAGCCTAATTAAACATGTGTTTCATTAGACAAATGTCCCAGCATCTCATATTTCCTGACACTCCAGGCAACAAAGCTTCATTTCTGCCATAATGTCTCTGCCAAGGACACTCAGATCTGCCCAGGATGAAGGGGTGAAACGACGCGTCTCAGTACATGAAAAGAGATGTGAAATATTTTTTCAGCTTGCGAAATTTTTTCTTTCCTTAACTGATCAATGGGTAAACAAGCAATATCGTACTCATATAGAGGCCTATGCAAGCAGAAGAGAAGGTAAACTATGCCTCCATATGTTATCATGAATTACGCTCAGAAACAAAATACAGGGTCGAGGAACAGAAAAGTCAATTGCTTGCATATATTTCTGTTCGTATGAATTGCAAGACTAAGAAAAAATAAAATGGAAGTTAATTATGCAAAGATTAAAATAAAATTTAGGCTAGTGGCTACTTGCTATGTTCCAAGGGAATATGAGCAGCACAGGCGCTTCTGGCGTCCAAGCAACGAGCTTCGAGTCTTGGTGATATCATCTGAAATGGGAATTTAGTAGCCACCAACGAAGAATTTCCATGTAATAAAAATGAAAGACTTTCAGTTAATGAGCAAAATATGTTAAAATAATTTTAAACAAGAACCGAGACTTGTAATAAAGAATTAAACAGCAGCAGAAATGGTTTATTAAGGAAAGATAAACATCCAGCAAGAAAGCATACCAGAACAAAGAAAAAGGTTAGCAGCCCAGACCCAGGATGCTGGTAAAGTGCTTGCATATCATGCTCGAATCCCTGGGCATCGTCCCCAGCACATCGTAAAACTGAGCGTGGAAGCCCAAGCCTGGAACATCAGCACTTGGAAATCAGTCTCAGAACAAAGTAACATTCAGGATCATACAAGGCGAGCTTCAGACCAGGCTAAGGTACTCAAGACTGTCTCAGAGGGGAAAGAAGAAATGTGGATTAAATGGCTCCATGGGAAAAAAAAAAACAAAACAATGATTTTAGGATTTTTATGTCTTATGACCCTGGTTTGACCCACAGCTGTGTAGTGTAGTTATCTGCATGCTCTGTCTCGGACTGTGTGGTTCTACATACAACTCCATCCATTATATGGCTCATTAGCAGCTTCAGGCTCCATCCAGCAGTGTCTGTTTTAGTATTACAATTAGTAGTACGTTTCCTTGGGACACACAGGAGTATTTCTAGGCTTTATCCAGCAGCCTGAGAGGCCTTTGTTGGGAGTTTTCCAGCCTTCCTTTCTGCCAACTAGATTTCTAACACTAACTTGTAAACTTGTAAAGCTTTTGCATGGCCTTCTGAACTTCACACTTTCTTTTTTTTCTCTCCATATTGGGAACATTCATTTGCTTTTATTTGTGACTGCTCGTATACTTTTATGTCATTGAGAGTGTGTAATCTTTCAAGCAGAAAAAAACCAAATCAAACAACTTTGAATGAAGAAGAGATTAACACATATACTTTGAAACAAATTGAAGGAATTAAACGTTTTTTTTGTTGTTGCTGTTATTGTTTTTCGAGACAGGGTTTTTCTGTTGTGACTCTGGATGTCCGGGAACTCACTCTGTAGACCAGGCTGGCCTCGAATTCACAAGAGATCCCCCTTCCCTCTGCCTCCCGAGATTTGGGATTAAAGGCATACACTACCACTACCAGTAGGAATTGAACTTTTAAGAAATAATACTGAGTCTCCAGAATAGATACATAGCCAATGAAAACTTTCTCTCTCTGGTAAAGAAAATACAGAAGTAAGGGAATAATCCAGGAGAGAAGGCAATGGAGTGTGGCAGAAGTAAGTGTCTTCAAAGTGACGGGAATCCTAAATCGTCTGATAGCTGATAGAAAGAGACGAACAAAAAGATAAGGAAAGAAAGGAAACCAAGATTCAATCACAGGTAGATGATTGATGATGGCAAGGAGGTGGTACAAAGAAATATTTTTTCCTCAAGTAAGCTGAGGTTGAAATGAGAAATATTCCCCAAATGCTCATGTCTTCAAACATTTGTTCCAAGTGTGTGTCCTTTGTTTGGAAAGTTCTGAAACTTATAAGAAACAGAGACTTGCTGAGAGTTTCTCTTGCACTTTTCATTGTTTAGTTTTAGATTCGTTGACAGTTTCTAACAATGTGCTCGGATTTTACCCAAACCCCTTCCCTAACTCTTCCTAGATCCATCCACCCCACCTCACCTACTCAATTTAATATCCTTTCCAAATATTCTTATATTTGCGGTCTTTCTACACTAAAGTGTCATCACCCTTATCAAGGGCTGCACTCTTAAACAAAACTCTTCCACTCTCCCAGCAGCTACAGTTGCTAGTATCTCCAGGGCAAGGATCGGAACTTAATGTCCAATTCCTGCTGTGTGTTTCAGCGTGGTCTTGCACGGATTTTACACGTGTTCCCAAATGAGAGTTCATATGTTCAACTGTCATGCTGTTTTCAGAGAAACCTATTTTCTTGTAGTCATCCATCAACTCGGATTCTGAGAATTTTTCCACCTTGTCCTCTGATCCCTGAGCCTTGGGAGAAAGATGGGCTATATTTATTTACTTTAAGGCCGAACATTATACAGACCCTTACAATTCGCATTTTGCTAATCGTGGGTCCCACTGTTAATCAGAATATACTACAAATAGAAGCACTTCAGATGAGTGTGGGCAGGTATATTCATTTCTAGGTATAACTCTAAGGCATTGAGAATTGCTTGAACACTATGTCCATTTATCAAAATAATAGTTGTGATTTTCCCCTACAGTATATGACCTGTCTGCTCATCTATTGTTGACCAGATAAAGACGCCAGGTTTAGGTTTCATCTCGTGGACCAGGACTTACATCCAATCAGAAAGTGGCTCGTTTTCCCCCAAGATGTTCATCACACCATCAAACAGTAGACACGCCTTGGTAGGCCAGTCATTACTGTAGCACTCAGGGTCTGTGGCTAGGTGCGACAGACCTTTCTTCTCCAGTAGCATGCAAAGAAACTTCCGACACTTGGAATCTCGCCCTTAGGGATAAAGCTGCTATGTCAGAACCTACTTTCTTTCCTCTATGTCCAGCGACTCAAATGATATTGAGTCTTTAGAAGTAGGGACTTATTGTCAAGTCCCAGACACTAACATAATGCAGTTGCAATAGCTTGAAATATTTGGGTATCTATCGGGCCTCACTGGCCAACTTCTCCAAAAGACATAACCCTTTACTGGGATTGGGCATTTTGTTTGTTGGCCTCTGGTGTCTGGCAGTGACTCATTATAGATTAACTTTATTTAACAATTATATATGAAGGTGTGTGTGTGTGTGTTTACTTCTACCCTTTTCCATTATTCACTGTAAAGTATTTAGACCCAGAGAGAAAAAAAAAATCACACATTTTCTCTCGTTTTCTCTTGAATCTTTAGATATATGTGTTTTATATGGAAAACTCACATAGAACAGAAATTACTAAGGGGTAATAAAGAAGGGCTTCTAAAGAAAATGTGGAAGTTTATTCTTGGTTATGTATAAAGTGATTAATTTATGCACTGTCGAGTGAGGGGCTGCCTAGACCTTGGCATTTTGTATGGTCTGCAGGTACTGGATTTGTGTGGGAGAGGTTTGATTGTTTATGATCTGCACTTGGTATCAATAGTACACCTGAGGAGCTTAAGTATCAGTGAGAATACCTGAGAGCAGATGCTCAGGGTTCCGCTGTCTAGTATATAGTATTGGCCAGAATACCGATTCCCTCTGCTGAGGTCTGGCAGGGTTTTGCACACATGCAAGTGCCTTCTTATTTCCTTGCTGAGCTGCCACAGTAGAAGCGCTAGTACACAATGTCTTGAAGTTTTATTGGTAGCTCTTGCTTCTTATCTATTCTTTACTTTCTGATTGTCAATCCAATGAGACCAATTGCTTCTGCTGCTGTCTCTGTGTATTCTGCATCAAGGTAGATTTTATCTTCTTTGAATTACATCTTGTTAGGTCCTCTCCCCAGCAGTGTGAAAAATAAGGAACATAGGCATATTTGGATAAAATATTCATTTAATATTCTCTAGGATACTAGTCATTAATTTGTGAATTGTAATAGAACTGCTGAGAGATTTTATACTCTTCTTAGACATTCTGTCTTATTCCTATTGAAAGATTAGATGTGAGTCTATTTTAATTAAAACAACACATCTTGTTGTTAAATAAGAATATGCGAATTTATCCCATAGATGTAATTGCTAATAATGTTAATGTTATTTGTCTTTCCCTTTATTTTCAACTTTAGGGACAGCTTTCTCAGAGAGGCTCAGTGATTACCTTCAGCTGGACATAAAAGAAAGAACACTTCAACTTTTTGAATTGCACTGACATGAATTTTAGGTCAAAAATGACTTCTAATTCTATTTCTAATAACAGCTATCAGAATTTGATTTGGAGGAGCTGCCACTTGAGCAGTCTGGTAAAAGATTTTAAATGTGATTACAGCTCGAAGTAGATGATATTTTTCTCAGTACACTTTTATCGACAAGCGCGTAACTCACCCCGAGTCTGATGAGAATGCAGAGAGCTCACAAATGCAACCTCGCTGTCATCTCCCTGCTGCTTGGCTTTTCACTCGGCATATTTTATACTCTCCATTTCCATCCAACAGAAGCCAACTAGATCAAACAGATTGATCAATCTGAAGGATACCTGGATGCAGTCGACGGCCATGTTTTCATCAAGCTTACAGCGCAAATGGAGTGAGTGACTAAGAGTATAAAAACCATTCCGTATTTTGTCTGATGACTCTAAAAGCTTCTTGGAGATAATTATTAATATTGAATAAGCATTCCCACGCTGTTTTAAGTACAATTTATATTTAGAATCTTTAGGGAATGACTCCGTATAAATGGAAGGACCGCAAGTAAAGTTGGTGTTAAATTAAATAAGTACATCGTAGGAAAGCCCCCGGAGATGAGAAAGAGCCTTGGCATTCCAATTTAGAGGGCTGTTTCTGTTTGTTGTTGCTGTTTTTTGTTTTGTTTTGGTTTTGTATAAATTGTATTTCTATCAACAGATTATACACCACGTCACTGCAGCCCCTCGTTGCTCTCAAACCAGGAAATGTCTTTTAAGACTATTTTGAACTTAAGATACATGAAAGCCCTTCGCGCCAAGAAGACAGCCAGAGACATTGATCAGATGCAGTTTTCCGGTAACCAGATGCGTCTAAGTGTAAATCAAAACACTTAGAAGCTAGATGTCCACCACCATAGGTACTCTCACAGCCTTGCACTCTTCCCTTGAATGAAATGATTGATCGATGGCTCACAGCTTGCCAGGCTCCGCGATGCCCCAAATCTCTCTCCCACTCTCCGCACCTCACACGGAGCTTGCGCCATTGAGTTCCGGCCAGCCATTTTGCAGCCAGGACACCGAGTGACTTTTAATGGTCTCACAACATGACAATGTCACACTCATCACTCCTTATCAGTTGTGACAGACACAGATTCCAACGCAAAGATGAAATGGAGACTTACTTACATCCAAACGTCGAGGCGCTTCTGAATCGACACGTGATCAGCACAAGCTGGCGAGATACAAACATGCATGAAAGAGAATTAAACATGCCAGTTATAAGGACATCCTGAGACGTCGAGGATCATAGAGCCATCTTTTCCCAAGGTCTTTGAGTTGGAGAATATGTGTTCTCTATGGTCATTTCAGCTGATATCAAACGTACACAAGAACCTGGAGAAGTTAGCTTAGTTTGAATTTACTGTTAAGCTTTTTCAAGCAAATACTATATACATGTGTATGCTTTCCACAGAGTCTTACTACTTCT
The DNA here is from genome assembly GCA_026225945.1 of Cricetomys ansorgei. Classification (NCBI taxonomy): domain Eukaryota; kingdom Metazoa; phylum Chordata; class Mammalia; order Rodentia; family Nesomyidae; genus Cricetomys; species Cricetomys ansorgei. The sequence continues at coordinate 1,578,034 of JAMJFZ010004223.1, forward strand.
TAAAAATGATGTTTAGACGTGTTTAACTTTCCGTGCATGACTGTTTGCCTGAGTGTGTGCATGTCTAGCATGTGCTTGCGTGATGCTAGAAGAGGTCAGAAGGGGACTTTAGATGCCTTGACATGTGAGTTAGAGACGCTTGTGAGCCACTGTGCGGGGGTAGGAACTGAGCCTGACTCCCATAGAAAACAATGATGCTTCGAACTGCTGAGCCATCTCTGTTGCCTGTTGGTTTCTGGAGGGAGAAGAGCTTCAAAAAAATTAATTATTAAGAAGAAAAAATTTCCATAACAATTCTAACATTTGCTTTCCTCCCAATCATCTTAGGCTCTAGTAAACCTGCACTATTATTTTTCCTAAAATGAGAACCTCCATGATGCCTATTTTTTCCTCACTATTACAGACAATGGCCTGCATATAGATGATAAAATGTCACGGAAATCTGGGGGAATGAGAATATTAGTAATGTATTATGATACCCTTTAGTGTGTAGTTGTGCAAATGTGTAAAACTGTATGCAATGTGTATGAGAAGTTCATGGTTTGAAGACTTTCTCCACTGCTCTCAGTATTGTAACCTTCAAGGGCCCTTCTACTTCATCTGAGAGACTAAAACGCGTTTCCTCGCATAGATGTCAATTAGGAACATTTTGCTAAGTGACTCAGCTTCTATGTTGTCTTTGAATTCCAGGAGTCGGTGGAGGATCCTGAAGGAAAAAAAAAAAAACTTTTCTAAGTTATAATTTTGACATTAACTTGAACTTCACGTGGTAAAGGATAGCAGCTTACCCTGTGTGATTCTATAGCCCCCCCCCCCCGCTCTGATGTTTAATAAGTAATTTTATAATTGCATTTAAGGGATAGATCTTAAAATTTTATTAGTTCATAAGAATATGAAAACTCCTTGTTAGTGTTTTATAAGCTCGCTGTAGTATTCCCCTGCGGGGTGGGGAGAATGGCTCTTTGATGTGTTATCACCTTACTTCAGAATTAATTTCCTGATCTAAGTTTCAACTGCAGTACCGGTTAATCTGCATTACCTGTCAGAGGATCTGACACCGCTGTGATGTATAAGCCAAACAAGATCCACGAGAGAGGGTATAGTCCTGTAAGTTACCAGATGACGTTGAGCGAGTGGAGCCCGTGTCTTGCAAACAGCTCACTAAGGCCTCTCACAGAACTGTGGCCTGTTACACTTCCCGGAAGGGATGGCGTGCTCATCTTTGCTCTGAGCTGCACCACGTCCCTCTCCATGTTAGCGTTATCCGAGCCCTTCCTGTTCCATCTGATTGCCTTCAGCCAAAGGCAGCTGGATCAATCCAGATCAACAGAGGATACAGACACTCTCAATTAATCTAGAACAGATGGGGTTCTGGGTAGGGCCATGCCAAAGAGCATGGCAGCAGTCATGGTGCTGTAGGAGTAGCTGAGAGCTTCCTTCCGAGCCACAAGTGGGGGCTGGGTGGGGAGAAACTCTGAACCTTGCATGGATTTTGGAATCCCCTTAGCCTACCCCCACAACGTACATCTTGTGACTTCAGATCCAGGACAAGACAGGTTTCAAAAGCCCATACAAGCCCAGTCTCTCTCTATCCAGCTCGGAACTACATCTCCAGCACCATGCCTGCCGTGCCTGCAGCCATGCTCTCTGCCACGATGGCGACACACCAAGCCTCTGGAACTGTAAGCAAGTGCCCAGTTAAATGCTTTCTCGTAATAGTCCCCTTGGTCTTGCTGTCTCTTTATAGCAATAGGGCAATGACTCAGAAGTTGGTACCGGGGACTAAGTATTGTTACCACAGGCTTGTCTGTACTGTGTGTTGGAGAAATCTAGAAAGCTAGGGGACTTTGGACGGCAAAAGTAGTTGAATACGCTAAGTGGGACTCGGTGGGCCATCGTAATAAGAGTGTGCAAGACAGTGCTGAAGGTGACATGAACTGCAGAGGCCCAGCTAATGAATTTGAAAAGGAAAGAATTTAATTAGGTGACCTAGAGACCATTTTTGTGATATTTTGGCAAAAATATAAATTAACTAATTAATAAAAATGTGAGGTTTTTTTTTTTCTTTTCCCCCTTGTCCTAAAAATCAGCCCTAGGCTTAATTGAAGAGTTTTGTATTTAATGATATTGGCAGAAATTTCAAGACAGCCTAGTATTGACTGTGTTGTATGGTTCTTAATGGTCACTCTTATCCGAATCTAGAATGAAAAAGAGCTGGGCAACGAGAAATAAAAATGTACAGCTTGAGGTGAAAAGGAACACAAGGAAATGTAATATTGGAGCCGAGTCCAGGGCAAGAAGACAAAACATCTAAAGAAAAGCCTGGTGCTAAATGGAATAAAAGGGCTGGAGACTTCAGGGTAAGCCCCCACCCAGCTAAGCTTCCAGCTTGTAAAAGGGAATTAAAGAAAAGTTTAGGCAGTAAACACAGAAAAGCACCAAACACAGAAGGCTGATGGGAGTCTATATGAAGGAGGGCCACGTTCAAGCACCAGCAAGCAGCAGAACTTGGCGGCTTTGTCCACACGGGTCTGGCTTTAGAGCAAAACATGCAGGAAACGGGTTGTGGAAACTCCCAGGGTTGTGGAACCTCTCTCTGTGTAAGGCCAGGAGTGTCAGAGATGTCCTTGCACCGAGGCCCAGAGAGGCCATTGCTTGACGCTGTAAGGGTGGAGGTTGTATGCATTGGAGGCCTCAAGATGTTGGAGATACCAGGGTCATCGGATACCTGCCATGGAAAACGGCATGTGGAACTACCTTCAGAAGGACAAGCTTGTTGCTGTCGACTTGGCGGTTTGAAGAGTGCTTTAGTATCAGACATGGAGAGATGGGACTCGGAGTTCGTCTTGATGGTTGTCACTCGTGTTTTAGTATAGTATTTTCTCATCGTGCTCTCTTCCCTCCTTTGGAATTGTAACGAGGTAAAAGAGTTTTACTGAATGTACATGTTCAAATACCATTGACATTGACACTAAAACTTCAATTTCAGAAGAAGGTACTGTAGTTTTAGATGGATTTTGTTCAATCCCTCAGAGATTTATTGACTTAGATTCTTTAAGTGCTTTCTGTCTTTATGCCTTTGAAGAAAGACATATATTTTCAAGGTTTTCCCTTCTTAACTAAAATCTAAGCACATATAAAGCAGAGTTTATATATATATACATATATATATGTATATATATATATCATATATGTGGTATAGGTATGTATGTGTATACACACACACACCATATATGTTAAAAATAGATATATCACACATATGATGTATATATAAATAATATATAATACATGATGTATAATGTATGACACATATATATAAACACATACACACATACACACGCACGTATATGTGTGTACATGTGTGTGCCTGATGCTTGTAACAACCAGAAGAGGGGTCAAATTCTCTGAAACTAGAGTTACAGCAAGCTTAAACTGCCATGTGTTTGCTTTGGACCTAAATGAGGTCCTCAGCAAAAGACAAAAATTGTTTTTCACTACTTAGCCATCGCTCCAATGTGTCTCAATGTGTCCATCTCTTATGTAATGAAGGCTATTTTAGTTGATATTATCACACACATTCATATATGTGTGTGTGTGTGTGTGTGTGTGTGTGTGTGTGTGTGTATACAAAATTACAAAACTCTCCTAGTTTAGATTATAAACTATATCAGCGCTCCAAGGAGATGGTACAAGCTGTTGTAATACTTGAAGATTTATGAATGCAGCTACAGCATAGGTTTGGATCCTAAAATCTCCAACAATTATGCCAGATACTAGGAGCTACTATAAATGAGCCAAGTTACGTGGTAAGTTACATGCATTTCATGATGCATGATATGATTATTCTTAATGAAAATATTTCAGCATTAAAAGAGAAATACCTTTTAAAGTATAAAGGCATCCAAACGCTAGATGTATTCTTTTGTAGCAGACTAACAAACATGGGGAAATAGGGCATGCTTTAATCTTGGTACTAGAAGCTTAAGGCTAGGAAGCCAATAGGTCAAGTCTAGCCTTCTGAAATTTGTAATAAACACCAGATTTTCAGAGGTTAAGTTACCCTTTCAGAAAGAGAAAAAAAAAGTACAATGAACTTATTCATGCAGACAAAATTGATACCAGGTTAATATGATACAAAAAGAATCTGGGTTAAGTACTCAGAGTGCTTTTATTTGTTTATAAGTAAATTTTAAAATCAGTGTATTGTTGAAGAAACATTAGCAAAGATAACCGTGAGTAGGTCATGTTGCTGCTAAATATTGGATGAAAGGAAGAAGTACATTTGTCAACCCATGGACCTTTTAAATAAATATTCATTTTTCCACAATATTTATTTGTAATTCTACGATGTCATGCAACAGTGACCCATGACTGTGCTGACTTTAATGGAAATGAGGGCTAGCCTAATGTCTTTAAGTCAGTTGTAGAGAAGCCTATTAAAGTGGTATAAAAAATTAATCTCAAAACAGTGTTTAAATGTTCCTGCGGATGACTATAATTAGCTTTTATCATCAATGAAATTACTGCAATTTCTCAAAAAAAAATCCTGACATTTGAACAGAAAAAAAAAAATAGCATTCATGAGAAACTGGAATTTGAAGACCCCTGACTTTCCTTGTGTTGTCTGAAATCTCTGACACGGTGTGACCACGTATGGTTATGGTGTTGCGATCCTGTACGGAAGTTGGTTATGGTGTTGCGATTCTGTACGGAAGTGTGGCAGAGGTTGTAACTGTGAGCGAGCCATTGCAAGGCTGGTGAACGTGCGTTCCATGACACAGAAATGACCTCAGGGAGTCAGCACATCGTTCCACGCAGCTGACCTCGGGGAGCAGTGCACCACACACAAGCGAGGACACTGAGTTTTAACACAGGAGCTCCACGGTGTAGGTTTTCCCAAGGAGTCTCGCTGTGAAAAATAATTGAAAAAAATTGTCGGTTTTCTCACCTCCGCCGACATGTCATTTCAGATAACCCGCCAATATTTTCACAGTTGCCGATTTATCATTTATTCAACTCATTTAATGTGAGAATTTGGCAAATCCAGTGTTTTTGTCTGCGTGTTTGTTCCTATAAAGATACACCTTTTGTTTGAATGTCCTAAGTCAGTTTACAAGTATATTATTTGTGTGTATATAAATAATCCATTATCATTATTATTATATATTATACATAATATATTATTAAATATGAAGTAGTAAAGACACGATGAAGATTTTTATGCAATTTATATAAAAACTGAACCGAGGTTGAGTATGGGGCAGTGACGACATCACACATTTGGGTAACGATATAAATTAATTGCATTAGTCACTGTGTCGAAAATGCCCTTCACCGTGCATGCTCAGTACACTTTTATCAAGAGCTTTCTAGTCATGTAAAGGTACTGGAGTTCACAGTCGGGTCGCACAGCTGTTACTATCCCTTCCTCATTTGTGTGCATAGAACCTCACATCACTGTGAAAGTTACCCAGCAGGGATGAAGAAGAACGCCACACCATCTTTCTTCGTCCCCTCCGATCTCTGAGGTTTTCTCGTCATTCCTTTTTTCGAGTTCTAATGAACTGTGACGGTCATTGCTCATTTATGTCTCTCGTTCTGCATCTACCTTACACAATTTCATGGTTTAGGCCAGAGTTAACATCTAGGTAAACAATACTGTGAATATACTTGCAGTTTCTCTGCTAATTTCTTATTTCTCTTCCATTTTGGAATAATCTTTTTCATGGCATTGAACTCTGTTTTGACAAAATGACTGTTTTTGCTTCACTCTTTCCAAATAGCATCCGACTGCCTTTCAGCGCGCTTGGGGGAGTGGGTTTCTGTTTTGTCTGTGGCTTGTTTTAAAGGTGCTGACATGTCCCCGTTTCGGCTGGCCTTTGTGGCTGTTGTTGTTGATGTTCCTTATTTTTGGTTTTGCGTTGATTTTTGTTTATGTATGCACTTTGGATTTGGAAGTTTGAATTAGCACATTGTGTGTGTTTCACTTTTTTTTTTCTTTTAGTATTTCTGAGCTGCATTTACTTATGATTTATATACTTCTGAGCTACTTGACTGGGCCAACCCTCTTTCGATTGGCTTCAACTTTTCTCCTCCTACTGTCACTTTTTGTGGGTTCTAATTGGGCATCTTTTTAGTCGTGTGACCATTTCCACCTTTCTTAAGAATCCTGTGGAATCGGAACGTCCCTTGAGTACTGATGTTGAAAACACTTATATTAAATAAAGGCTTTCTCGTAGATGAAAACCATAAAAAGCAAACAGTGATGAATCTCTCAACAAGTCACATTTGTGCTTATAAAAATCCAACACAATAAATTTGCTCGTTACTTTCGCCGTCCAAATCATAGTGAAATCTTTCAAAAGAGAAGACTCAAAAACACGCGTTTTCAGGCTCCAGCACTCCCGTGATGCCGTGCGACCAGGAAGTTTCTAGACTCATCTCTGCATCTGAAGTTTCTGAAGTATTGCTTTGGTTTTTACCTTTGATACGTGAGAACTTCATTTTCTGTAATTAAAGCCCAACACTGTGTAAAACTGAACAGAAATAATAAAATATGCTTATCAAATGCCTTTTAAAATTTATGGTTGGTTTTATGTATTTATTTTTATTGAATTCTGCTTTATGTGTTCTTAGATTTTAGTTATGAGGGCAAAACCTTGAAAACTGATATGTCTTCAAAGGCATAAAGACAGAAAGCAATCTAGGTCAATAAATCTCTGAGGCATTGAACAAAATCCATCTAAAAATACTGTACATCCTTCTGAAATTGAGGTTTACTGTTAATGTCTAAGGTATTTGAACATGTATATTCAATAAAATTATTTTACTAAGGAGAAGCTTCTGAAACACAGCACAGAAAATTGAAATGACAGAACCTCCCCAGAACCCGTGCCTAAGTGTGGTCAATTCTGATTACATTAACCATAAATTCCAAGGAAAGTATTCTCAGTTTAAAATTTAAAATTCCTCATTCAATTTTTGTAATTTTTCTTCCACACTGTAAGTTGGAAAAAATAAAAAATATAAATATTTATTTTTTAGATAACTGTGGTCTTTTTTTTTTGCATGACCACAGTATTTCCTTATTTTAGTATTTTTAATGTTATGTAGATGAGCATCACCCAGTTTGTTTGATGATGTTTTGCCAACATATATGAATGTGTCCTGAGGCATAAAGCTGGTGTCAGAGAAACAACAGACAGACCGATCTGTAATTAAATGAGAAGAAAACCAAAGTCACATAGAAGCTTCCTAACATTGAAACCCTGCCAGATCCCATGGCAGACATGGAGGAGGCCGAGCCAAGTTCACTGCAGACGTCTCTTAGCTAACTCCTCCATTACCACGCCTCCTCTCTGGACGACTGCTATTTATTTATTCTCTACTTCAGCTCTTAACTTGCATCGTATTTATTCTTTCTGTATGTAACTTCGTTCAAAATATTAACGTGAAGCGGGAAGGGCTTTACGCTGTTGTTCGCCTTAGATGGTGAGATACTCTTAGAAAAGAATAAAATTCATTCAAATTTCTCTTTATACTGTAGATTAAATATAATTCCACTTGTATAACTTATGATTTTAGGGGGCCAAATGAATAGTATTGAAATAGTGAAAGATCAGGGAGGTATGCAGAGTGTGTAGTGTGTTGTTTTGAATTTATGTGCAAGATGTACACAAACACAGACACTCATATATATATATATGTATTTTTCATATATACATATGGACATATATATACACATATACATATATACACACACTCATATATGTGTTTTTCATACATATATGTATATGTGTGTATATCTACATATATGTATGAAAAACACATATATGAGTGTCTGTATTTGTGTACATCTTGCACATATATATATATATATACACACACACACACATATACATTTATGTGTGTGTATATACATATATCCACATACTTCTAGTATACATTCTCATTATGTAGGTTAAATAGAAAAGTTTGATAAATTGCAGATTTACTTGCACATGTATTCAAAGGATTTTGATGATCCTTTGCAGTTATTTATCTGTTGAGAAAAGTTAAACTCTTGGTTTTTTTTAAAATTTATTTTGATGAAGGTCAACATAAAATTTAGAATCATCTTTCATTGTATCTGATTTCTTCCAATCACCTTATAATCGCTAACTCCTTCTAAAGGATGTGCTGTATTTTATTGTCATGATCAAGAATCAGTAAACGTAGGTTATTCTTTAACAACATTCATCAACCAAACCACAATGACTTAAATATCACGAAGTACAAAACCACTGATGTCTGTCATCTGTGAATCTTTGCAGTATGTTCTCTTTTCTCCAAACCCTTCAGCAGCAAAGAGAATCTACTTGCCAGTAGTGTACACCATGTATTAACCATAGAATTTCTAGACTGTCCATTAAACAAAGAGAAAATGGAAAATCCTGTTTTAAAATTTTAAAGGTATTTGTCAAAATAAATCCTCCTTGGTCTCTTTCATTGATTAATATTTATGGCTGACAGGAGACTATTTTCTCTCTGTCCAGATTTTTTTTGCTGGTCATTTCTTTCACTTTTTATTTCAGAAGTGGTGCATAGAGTGGGAGTAAATCTGTTACAATCTTTATTGCTAAGCACAGCTGCCCAAAGTCCACCTGGTCTAGAATAACGCACTATTACTTGTCTGATACAGGAAAACACACATCCCCGACTATGTGTAATTTTGTTTTCCTGCACCCTTACTCGAGTTCTCTTACTGTCGTTGCCTGTCGTGTCTTCAAGAAGTGATCAAAATGTCTTTGCTGCTGAGTTAGAGATCACACACCTAGTCAACAAAAGACTTCAGAACGGACTCTAAATTATAAACTTGTGGAGGTACATTTTCATGTGCTTTGTTCTACAGGAACGTTTTGTGATTTAGAAAGTCTCATAAAGAGCAAATTTGTAAATTCTGAAACATTCAGTATCATTGTCATTGTTCTGTCATCAGAGATGGTAGCACCCATCAACAAGTAAACAGATCCTTGAAAATCTGAACTTCATGAACAAGCTCTGTAAGCCAAGTAATCTTTCTTGGGACTGACTTAGTATAATTGGTTCACAACCAATCACAAAGCCCTTTGTTTCATACTTGAAAGAAAACACCTAAGGAACAGAAGACAGGGCTGCACAGTATGGATGGATAGAATTTCAGACCTGAAAAATGTATCATTAACTAAAAGATGATTCTGGATCTTCATGTCTCTCAAATAAGAGAGGTCAGTTATTTCTCTGACCATTAAAACCATCATTCCTGGGTTGTAGAGAGGGCTCAGTGGGTTAAGAGGACTCGTTGATATCAAGAGGACCTTGGTTTAGTTTGCAGAACACACGTGATTCGCAGCCATCCTTAACTCCGGTTTTAGGGCTCTGTTGACCTCCAAGGACAGCAGGTGCACATTCGGGAAAAACACTCACACAAATTAAATTAATTAATCTAAGACATTAAAAATCTGCACCTCTTTTATTTTTGAAACACATACATTAAGTTTCACAGGTTTGATGTCTGAATGAATTTTTACATTTTTATCTTTACGTCATATCATTCCGTTTTCAGCACACGGAACCTGAGGAGCTTAAGGTTTTGCTCTCTCTGAAGACTCCGCTCTAGAGAAATAACCTGAGGTAAGACTCTCCAACCTGCAGATAAGTGGGTTGTTCACAGTCACTTGCTAACTGTGTTGCCCCAAGACTGTGGAATAATAAGGTCCCAACCTAAAGGAGCTCAAGGAAAATTGTGGAATATTGACTTTGTTTCCTTTCCCATTACTACTTTAGTACGCACGCTACTGTAGCAGCTGATAACACGTATATATAATTTAAATTCCTCGTTCTTTAGCATATTGTTTACATACAAAGCTGTTATTATAAGCAAGAGATATACAAAATTGAGCAAAGCAAGAAAGAGAATGTAAAATTAAAACTATTGTGTTCCTTTTAGAAATGCATACTTTCTGAGTTACAGGAAAACTCATAATGCAAATAATTTATCTTGTAGAATACCTCCGTCCGTGCAGCACACAGATCCGTGCTCTCCATGCCTGGGGTGAGGAAGCTCACTAAATAACTCCTGGGAAAATACCCTTCCATCTCCAGACAATTGAGGAAGACGTAGAGACTTTCTTCTTTCCATGGCTGATTTTTCATATACAGATGTGAATTTTGATAGAGAGACACGTTTAATGTGTCACGCACAGACTATACCAAGGTAGTTTGTTTAAATCTATGTCACAAATGTGCGCATTTGTCTTAGTAACTGACCTGAACCGGTGGGAGGTTCAGCCTTTCGTAACTTCACGGTGGAAGGTAGCTTTGCAGCAGCGTGCGCGAAGGAGTGACATGGAAGGGAAAATGACAAATGGAAATTATTTCGTAGTATGAAACATCAATAGCCGTGCATCCAGCGGTATCTCACATTACACAAAACTTTTAAGCACTTTTATTTCTGCCTTTTAATCTTCTTACTGCTGTGTTATGAAGTAGAAACTATCCTTCATTTTCTTTGAGAGAACCGGGTTACCGGTGAGTAGAACTTGGATTTTGTTTTGATCTGTCTGTCTTCTCTGGGAAACACTAGAGTTCACTCTACTGTCTACAACAATTAATAAGAGCAACCACAGTCGGATGTTTGATTTACTAATAATAGTAAGAAGAAGAAGAAAAAAAAGGGAAATTATCCATCTCAGCAGAGACGTTACCCAAAGACCTAGGAAAGTATGTATCAATGAGAAAAACCCTAGAAACACAACTCAGGTATGAAATACAATACAGAATAACACAACTTAATTTCTTAACAATGCAGAAGAGTTTCAATTTGTGGAACAGGCCTTAAATTCAATAAGAAAGTTAGTGATTATTTCCATCACATTCATGCTATTGCTGTAAAAGTATGCATGTCTTGTCAGGCAGGTCATCAAGGTAGCTTAAACTTTACAGCTAAGTAGACTTCATGCTGATTTTTCCCCTGTGGTGGCATGCACAGCACCCTCCCAGCACTGGGGAAGATATAGATAGGGATAAAGCTTCCAGGTTAGAACTAGCTTGATTTCTTCATGATTTGTGATTCAAGTGTTTTTGATTTTGGTTTCGTTTTTACACAATAGGCTGTAGCAGAACGCCTGGAAGAAGTTTTTGTTAGGTTGGTTTCTTTAAAAACACAAAATGGCATTTGGATTAGGTTTATGTTCCCATCCCAGGTGTGGTAGATGATCATGAGTTGGGTTTGGAATGCTTGATGCAGGTGGCTACCATTTGGTTGGGTGCAGTTGTTCTGGCACCTGGAGCTTGTTCTTGGGATTGCGTGCTGCTCGGGTTTTGGGAACTTTTGCTTAGGGTATAAAATGTCTGAAGCTCTGAGAGCCGGGGTGGGTATTGGCTGGTCGTCTGTTGGTTGGTTTGTCAGTGGTTAGAGTATTGATTCTAACTTAAAAGAACAAAGGTTGGAAGGATTGAGTTTACAGACCGTGCGCTGAGACGCTAGTTTGACTCCCTGTCAGTTAGTCCTCTCAAGCTCAGGAAAGCCTAAAAAAGGCTGTGAAGATTTCTACCTTTTTCTGATTCTACATCAAGGCCGCCTGCAAAAAAGGTGAAGATTTCTTTCTATCCTTCCTTTCTCGTTCCCTAAGTTGAGAGTAAAAGATTCTTATTGTCTGCATTCCGGATTTGATTGGTTCTGCTTTGGTTTCTCTTTTGTTGTCCTTGGTCAGCGAATGTGTAGGCAGTCATGTTGGTGAGACTTTGTGGGTGCAGCTTCTGACATGACGAGGAGACTCAACTCGCCAATAACTCCCTGATCCTCTGACTCTTACAACCATCTCACCCCCTTTTCTGCAGTGTCCCCTAAACCCTTGATGTAGGACTGTTTTATAGATTTATCTACTGAGCATGGGCTCCACAACTCTGCATTTTCATGGGCTGTGAATTCCTGTAGTTGTCCATCTGTTTCCTTGATGAGGATGAGAACAGCACATATCTGAGGGTATGACAAACTTTTAAAATATAGTTAAGGATGATGCTGGTTTAGTAAAATGGTGGTGGTAGGATTTTCTCTGCAATCCACGACTACAGCAGCCTCGAGGAGTTGGTATGTTTCCAACCGCAGACACGATTTGCATCTTACTGAACAGGCTTCAAGTCTTCTCAGAGAGCTCTTGGTTACCACTAAGGTATGTGTGCCACTGCTGATCGTTGTTGTCTTTCATTGGTGGGAGCATAGTCACAAGACTGTGGAAATGGATACGAATCCATAATTATTAAATCACAAAGTACTACTAAGAACACAAACAACAAATATCAAACAATAACAGCACAGTGACCGAAACTATCATACCCGTATGACTTTTTCAGGCAGTTTATACTGGTAGTCACCCCTCTGGATATTTTATTATAGAGCTCACTCTGTAGACCAGGCTGGCCTCGACCTCACAGAGATCTGCCTGCCTCTGCCTCACTAGTGCTGGGATTAAAGGTGCGTGCCACCATTGCTGAGCTCAGGCCCCATTTTTAATTCAGTTGTTTGTTTCCATGAGGTTCAGTTTATAAGTCTTTTTGTATATTCTAAATTTTAATCCTTTGTCAGATGTATGGTTATATGGCTGGTAATCTTTTCCTTTCCGGTCTCTGCCTCTTCACTCAAATGAAGGCGTGTTTTCTATATGGGAGATCTTTAGTGTCATGCTATCCCATTTATCAGTTCTTGGTCTCAATGCTTGTCTGACCAGGATCCTGTCCAGAAAGTCCCTTTTTTGTGCCCATAAATTCAAGCATATTTCTAACATATTTGCTGTCAGGTTTAGGGTATTAGGTCGTATAGTTTGAGTTTTGTGATCCATTTGAAGTTGAGTTTGGTTCAAGTTTAGAGATAAGGATTTAGTTTGATTCTCCTATCTGTAGCTATCCAATGTGAGCAGCACTGTTTGTTGAAGATGTGGTCTATTCTTCAATTTATATTATTGGTCTTTGTCAAGGATCAGATGATTGTGTCTATGCTTATACGAGGCTCCTCGATTCTATTTATTTGATCAGTGAGCATGATTTTATGCCAGTTACATGCCGTTTTTATTGCTAAAACTCTATATAACTTGTAGTACGGGGTGGTGATACCCTTAGCAGCATTTCAGTCATTACTGTTAACAATTACTTTGCCTATCCTGGGTCTTTTGTGTTTCCAGATTAAATTTAACATATTACTTCTTATCATATACAAATATCCTGAAAATACTAGCCACAAACAGTGATTATTAGTTTTAATGACTATGCCTTATGAGTTTTTTTTATTATTTTTACAAATTCTTATTTTCTCTATAACACAAATATCTAATAAAAGTTGATGTGCTATTTAAATACTAGAATTATATATTGTCTCCGAGGGAAATATATTTTAGAATAAATTCATTGTTGTACATTATTTTCACACATAAATGAAGATGTTTATCCAGCAGCCTGTAATAACAATGTAGAGACCTACACAATAATTTATAAGAAACACCACGAATGTGAAACAAACATATAAAATGTGCCAAAGATAAAGAAATTGTGATTATCAGGGAGAGAAAGAAGCTCAAAATGCAAGAGTATCGTGGGGTCCTGGAGTGACACTGAAAAGCAGGATAGAGAAAGGCAGAATCTAAACCTATTCCTCTTGAAAATTGATGTGATTATAGGAGTAATAGAAGCAAGATTTGCGAACAAAACCATTGAACAGCAAGGCTTTCCTCACACTATTTCCTTAGAAGGGAGAATAAAACAGCCAGAGTAATATTTTTAAAGTAAAACGAAGAGCACATAAAATTGTAATGGAAAAAAAAGTTTAAAGGAATTTTATTGTTTGGTTTCAGTAAAGCAATGAATTAAATAAATTCCTGGAGACTATGAATGCTACAGAAACTGAACACTGAACACTCCTTAATTACTTTCTGCGAATTAAAAGCAAATGTGCGCTTAGGTACTCTGTGAGTTTTAGGTTGTTACTGTAAAAGAACACACTGCACACTTTGTTGCTGAAAGCAGCATACATCTATTATCATAGTTTCTGTAGGTCAGAGTCAGCTCAGCTCAAATGGAGGCTCAACTGAAGGTCTGGCAAACCTAAGATCTCACTGCCTTGAGGGATGGCGTTCCTTCCCAGAACCTCTGGGAAGGAACACTCTCCTGAACTCATTGGAAGCTGATTCTTGAAGTGAGCTCTTGTCGGATGTAGGCCTGGGGATTCTGTTTCTGTAGTAACCAAGGGCTCGACCACAGTTTTCTTTCATGCTGTTCCTAGGACTCTCTCAGCAAGGGCAGGTCAAATCCTCTTCTGCTTGGAGTCTTCAGATATTCTTCTTGCATCTATCAGACTCTGGCTGCAGAATGTGCTTTACTTTTGAGAGTTCCTGGAATAATACCAAGCCCTCCGAGTTACCCAAAATCATCTTGATCCTCATCACCAAAACAGAAAAATAAAAGCCCATTAATCTTATGACAACTAAATCTGTCTTTATACAAGTTTGGAGCACTTGAAAGTAAATAACTTTGAAGGGCTTTTTTTTTTTTTATCCAACACATTCTATCTCATCTGTAAGCTTCATATATTTGTCGATTCATTCCTAGGTACAATCGCTTTGAGCCTTAAATCAATAATGACAGTAGGTTATATTTCTGTAGAAGACATTCCTTTGTCTTATGGTAGTGTTCAAAGCATAATGCATGTTTTTCAGGTTTAATTTTCACGATTACACATTTGGAATATTCTACCTTTACATTAACCCTATAAAACCAGAAAAAAGTAATAGAACTGAGAGAACTTGTCGTGATTGGCATAGTGGGTAGTATAAACAAGCAGCTTGATTCCAGTGTCAGTGTTTAGGAAAATATAGTTCAAGAGTCTGTTGTTTCAGAGTCAAAGAAGCACTCTGTCAAAACTACATTTACTACCTATGTAGCACAGCATTCTGATTCTAATTTAATACATTGATGGCCCTTATAGAAACGGACTTTACAGGACGCAAATAGGAGTCGGATAACAATACTGTGAAGCTTGTCATAAATTCCTTAGTGTATATGACCTACCTGCAAAATCAGTATATGTTACTTTTTATTATTCACTTAGAAAGGCATATACTAAATGTGTGTGTGTGTGTGTGTGTGTGTGTGTGTGTGTGTGTGTGTGTAGGGGTGCATCCCATGTGTAGCTATCAATGGCTCTATGTGTTATGCCCATGTATCAAGCCTCTATAAAAATGACAAAAGTTAGGAAATTAGATTGCTTCAACATTTGGGGAGACCGTATCTTTTGAAGCCATTAGAGTTCTACCCTTCTTCACTCTACTTACCCTAACACATTTCTTGCATCTGAGTATTCATGTATACCTTTTGTGCTGTTCTTGCTAGATGTACTAGTACACATTTTAATTGTTTTCCAAGTCCTCGGAGCTACTCTATGTAACCAAGGTGAAAGACAATGTGAACCCCCAACTTACTGCCTGTCGACCAAAAGCAGACATCATAGAATGAAACTTTATACTAGTGTTTAAAGCAGGAAGGATTGTTTTGCAATTGAACTATGAGCCAATGGGACCTGATTCCCACTTCAGGTCGATTATGGCCATGAGAGAGTCATTCAAATTGTGGCGCTCCACTTGGTGTCTGCTGGAGTATTAACTATTAGTTGAGGGACATCCTGACATATTTTCTGACAAAGGTGTGAAATATGTAATACTGAGTTAATTTTGATAACTAGCAGAACCATTTATTAAATGTCAAAATGTCCAGAGTCCCAAAGTAGAGCAAAGTCCTACAATTCTGTTCAAGATGGAGGACAGCAAAAGTAACACAGGTAACAGTAACAAATGAAGAAGGAGGGTATTAACTTTAGTATCTCATAGTCCTTTGTCTATAGATAACTGTCAGGATATGAAATTCTACCCAATAGCCTACAGATTCCTTCATTAACAAGAGAAGTCTTATTTCTATTTTCTTTTTTCTGCATTGGTAGTTGAAACTTGTTTAAATTTTCAAGTCGAATTACAATTCTGCCTCTTATGTTTTGAGCTAGGGGATGTTTTAGTTGCAATATGCCTCATTTTGCTCATTTGTAAAATTAAAATGATAAGAGTTTGTAATTCCTTGGGTTGTTTTGAAGTATAAAAAAAAATAGATAGGTTCTACAAAGCTTATGTAAAAATACTTGCTGGATTTAGGTATTTAATTTTAAGGATTATTTTTAATGGATTACTTATCATCAAATACCATTTTAATGTTCCATGGATGAAATATCTTATTCTCAAATGGTACATTATTATATTTGATATACTCTTATGAATCTTGCTTTATTTCCATTTTCTTAAAATGTTTGGCTTTTGATTGTTTGAATCCCTTACCATCAAAGGTTTCCTTTTATATCCAGTGCCTCTTGAATATCCATTCTGATATAAAATAGACGCTAAAATTTATAGGAACTTTTTTCTGTATAAAACATACCTCATGGATTTTGCGTTTTGGTATAAGAGTGTCAGAATCATTCAACTTTTCCAGAGAAGTGTTTCTCATCTCCTGCAGGAAAGGTTAGTAGAGAGCAGCCCAGAGATCACTTGCCAGCATGATAGGACAAATTAGGGAAGAGTTTAGACCTCTACGCTTGCTTCCCTTTGTATAAAAATCCAATTATTCTTCCTGTGTTACCCCATTCTGACTACTATGATGAAGACTCTTCACCTGAATAACTTATCAATATATGGCTCATAGTTATACAAGTTGAGAGGTCCCAAGTCAAGGTAAAAAGGGTTTGGTACCAAGTGAGTGACAGCTCTCTGTACCCAAGTTGAAGAGGAGTAGTGTAGAGATTTGAAGGCATACTCGGATCACCAGCGGTAGAACTGATGACATCTGTTTGTTCTCCTGTGATCTGAGTATCATTTTCATTTTTAAAACGAAAAGCTTGTATGAGGCTATTATTATTCTTCACCCTTGCCCTGCTTTTGACAAAGTAATATTGGAGACATAATATATCTGTTTGTTTCCTTGCAAATAAGGTATTAAAATAATGCAATAGAATACTGCTCACAAGAGAGTCAAAATCCTGCATCAGTGCATAGCTAAGGGGATACATGGGGAAAGTGGGAAAGATTGCTTCCTTCAACCTCTTTTGTAAGAGGAACGATCCCATTTATGAAAGTTGAGGACTCCTGGTCACCAAGTGTTAACACTGCTCATAATATGCCGGGTACTATGTGAATTTTGGAGGGATTCATACATTCTAAACAGACCCTTTATGTGTAGCCCTGGGCCTCTAAGCTTCTTCATAGCTATTCCAAATGTTCTAGGTGTAATATTCTCCTGTATGTTTTGCACGGCTTTTGTATTTATTGATAAATTAAGGAGAGAGGAGTTTTCTGATCTCATAAAGAAAATGGAAGAGGAAATTGGGAATATCTACTCAGTAGTTAAAAAAAAATAGATTTCTTACATGTTAAATATTTCATTTTCTTCAGTGCAATATTTTACCACTTAGAAGTAACCAAGCAAATCTAAGACTGTGACATCATGGTGACCATTCATAAAGGTTAGTAGCTGGATAATCAGATGAACACCATCCACTCAAATTTTTAAGAAGCAGATTATGGACTTATTTCTCTGTTATTTTATATACCTTATTAAAATATTTAATTAAAAGAGAAGAATGAGTGTAGTCTTGTTTGGGCACCCTGCCCACCATTGACAGTAATGGCTGGCATCCATTGATTCCTCTATAATCTGAATAATATTTTTTTTTATAAAAAGAAAAACATACATATAAAGCCTCTTTCATTTTTTTTTCACTTTTGTTCTACCTTTAACAAAATAACTTTGGAGACTTAAAAGCTCTGTATTTTCTGGGAAACGTCATCTAAGAGAAGGTTCAATAGACATTCATTTTCCGAAACGACCCCATGATTATTTGAAGTCTCCTTCCCGGCTGTTCCTTTCAGGACTTCAGTTGCATGAGAGTGCTCTCATGACATCAGTTTTGATGTTTCCCCTCAAATAATGTAAAAAAGAAAGAAAAAAAACCCCTTTGTATCCAGTTCTTATTCAAAACCTCTAATAGTTAAACATAATGCTTATAATAAAAAAATATTCATTAAACCCTCGTATCTTCCATATCTCAAGGATTTCAGCATCATACCTGGCTGCAGAGCTATGTGTCATGGGCTTCAACACGAATCATTTGCCAGACGAATAATCACTCTGCCATCCGACCTAACAGTACAGGGAATGAGAGCAGATCCCCAGACCACATTGTCCACGTAAGAGCCATCTGGCTGGGCAATGGTGTTGTAGCTGATAAGTTCTCCTCCTTCTTTGGAAGAAGGATTTCAGTAGACAATGGGGAAGTGGATAGAGGAGAATGGACTGAAATTAGCTATCTACTTGTACAAAATTGTCTAAGAATAAAGAAAAGAAAAGAATAGAATGGAAGTGCCTTAGAACAAAGTAAGAATCTGAGAATACTGTCAATCTTCTCTTTGCCACAGAAGTATTTCAGGGAAAGGACATATATAAATTTCTCTCTCTCTCTCTCTCTCTCTCTCTCTCTCTCTATATATATATATATATATATATATATATATATATAATACATTATTCCATGTCATACGATAGGATAAAATTACTAAGATTCTTAAATCAAATGGCTACAAAGGAAAAAAAAAAACTGTGAAGAATTTTTAAAATATTTTTTCTCAAACTTTCAGCGGAATTTAAGCAGAAATGATAGACATACATAAATTAGAATTTAGAGGCTGATGCGTGTGAATGTTCAGGCGTATGTATACGTGTAAGCAGTGTGTTGCGTGATTCATTTTTGTTGCATTTGTCTTGTTAGATGGTTTTCTGGATGAATTACAGAGAATACTGTTTTCCCTTTCCCTTCAGACTACACAATGATAACCATTTTCAGAGTAAAGTTCCCAGTAGACCTCGAGGGAGAGGAGGCACTTCTAACAATACATACCCTTGCTCAGTTTATTGGTAAGGTGTTGCAGCTTTTAAACACATGTTTAACCACATTCTCCAGCTAGTTTTATTGTCAAACGCTCTCTTTGTATCTGAAAGTAATTCAGTGTGGATGAGACAGGGAATTCACGCTGCTTGTGCCGTCCTAAGAAAAGGGAAAAGCAGAAAACACACAAGGGCCGAAGGCTTCAAGATGAAAGGAACAAAGAATCCAGCAAAGAAGCTCCAAGCCAAGGAATGTCATCGTGTCACCAGCAATAGATGTAAGATGAACCCCACAAAGTGGCCCAATCCCATATTTCATATTTCTGGCATTCTAACAACTGATAGTGTATATCTGTGCTGTTTCTAGCCATTGTATTTATGATATTAGTGACGCTAACCCTACAAAACCAACCCAAAGACAGATTTGAGGATGTGGCTCAATTGAAAGAATGCTTGCGTGACACTCATAAAGCCCTGGCTTTTGTCCCCAGTATGACGTATACTGGACATGACGACATCTGGTTATTAACCCAGCACATAGGCGGTAGAAGCAGAGCGATCTGTTTAGGGTCACCCTCGAGTACTTAGTAAACTTGAAGCCACACCGGGCTTCATGAGAAGCTTTTACAAGAATGTGTATAAGAAACAAACAAAAAAGAGCCGAAGAGTAAGGACACTACTAATTAGAAAAGCAACGAAAACATTTCCACTTGCTCTACATAATGGGAGTATTGTCTTTATCACAGAAAGCCAGAACATGGAACGCAACAAATAAAGATGACGAAGACTCTAGTACTGAAAGAGAATGTGTGTACTGACTTAGTTACGGTTCCCATCGCTGTGATGAAACACCATCCCCAAAGCAACTTGGGAGGAAAGGGCTTATTCCAGCTGACCGTTCCACACCACGTTTCACTGCTGAAGGAAGTCAGGCTAGGAACTCAAAGCGGGAACTGATGACAAGACCAGGGAGGGGTGCTGCTTACTGGCTCACTCGTAGTAGCTTGTTTAGACTGACTTCTTATACTACCCAAGACCACCAGCCCAGGAGTGAGTCCACCCACAGTGGGCTGGGAAGGCTCTCATCCATCAGTCCTCAATCAAGTGCCCCCAAGGTTTGACCATAGCCAATCTAGTAGAGTGAACACATTTTCTCAACTGAGACCCCTCTTCTAAAATGACTCTAGATTGGGTCAAGTTGATATATAAAACTAGCCAGCACATGTACATACACGTGTGTTATGTATGTATATTTTCTTCTTATAAATACTTTTCTATAGAGCTCATTTGCCAAAAAGTTAAATGTTCATATTGCTCTCTTAGAGAAATTAAGGATACATAGACGCTAAGAATTCTGATAACTTTTTTAGTTCAATCATGCTCATTATAGATAGCATTGCAGAAATAGCTTTACTACACTATGCATGCACCTCAGTTTTGAAACAGAGTTCTTTCAGGTATGGTAAGATCTAACATGTCCTGGCAAGTTACTTCACATGAACACTAAACAAACATCAGTTCTCTGTGAGAGCTCTGCTTAGCTTTATAATATAATATTTGAAAAAAAATAAGTATATTTCATTTTGATTTCATAGGAATTGATATTTACTCATTGGATATATATTTTAATCAAGTTGATACATGCATATTGATTAATTTGTGTATGTAACAGTCCCCTCATATTGCAGGGAACTGGTGACATTTCTGGGTGTTAAATATGTTTAATGTCTGTGGGTTGACTATTGAACATCATAACATGAATCAGGGTCTGGAAAAATGACACAGTGGTGAACAGCCCCTGCTGCTCTTCTGGGGTGCTTGACTGGGACCCACATGTCAGCTCACACCATCTGTAACTCCAGTCTCGGGGGTTCCAGTCATCTGGTCTGGCTTCTGGGGGCAGCATGCCTGCTTGTATTGCACATGCAAATATTCAGGTCAAATATTCATACACAAAAAATAAATCTTTAGAAAGTGCTGTGAATTAAGAGACTTAGCATTGAAAATTATATTATTAGATAGAATCAAGTTGCATAATATGGAGGTATTTCAAAATACCAAGCAGTTTCTTCAGCTTTTTTTTTTTTCAGATGCATTTTTGTTCTGGTTCTTTATATCCCATATTCAAAAGATCCGCAGGTTTTGCTAGTATGTGAATATTTTACCGAGTATTTTAAGAAGGCTGCAGTCTAGCAAACTTGTTCAGGGAAGAATAAGAAACCAAAGAATTAATGATTCCCACTCTTCTCTCCTTCTCCCCCCTCCCTCCTTTCTCCCTTCTCTCTCTCTCTCCTTCTCCCTCTCTCTCTCTCGTACAAGGAATGTTCAACCCAAGGTCCTGCACATGGTAGAGACTAGGCAATGACACTAACCTACATTTCCTCAAAGTAATGTTTATGTTAAAGCTGTGCCCTGTCTATTGTCCTAATAAAAGCAGCAGCACGCTGGTTATCTGCGTGTTTCAGTTCAGATGAAGAGACAACAAAACTAATTTTGGCTAAATACTTTTGCTCAGGGTCAAAGAACCAGAATAGAGTGCTGAAACTAGATAGACCTAACAAGTCAACCTCGAGCATCCTTTGAAAGAAAGAAGCTCTGTGAAAAAAGCTAAGTCTGTAAGATGCAAGTCTATCAATGGATGCCTGGCTCGCGGAGTCTGATGCATAGCAAGATACAACCGCCTCATCACGTAAACCTGTAGAATGACCACACATGCTTGGACTGATTTTACTAACATCTGCCTGCAGTTTGAATGTTGGCTCAGGCTGCACTACAGAGAGAAGTGGAGGGAGTACAGCTACCGACACGGAACAGCTGGAGAGACGGAGTTAAGTTTGGAAGGCCTTCGTGCCACCAAGGTTATAGAGTCTTTGCATATTCCCTCTCCAAATGTCGGGATATCACTTCTGTCCCCCGAGGCAGGGGTTCTTAAAATGAGATGACAGCATGCTGAAGAAGTCTGCGCCCGTGCCCTCCAGGTGACCTCTCCTTCACGAATGTTGCTAACAGTTTTCAAGAAATCCACTTACTCTTGCTTTTTTTCCCTTTACTTACACACAAGAGCACAACCTGACTGGTGTCCTCCATGAATCCAATTTCCATCTCTCTGTGGAGATATGCCCGCTTGCACACACAAGGGCAGGGTCCTAGTGGCATGTCCTCTGAACTCTAAAATTAAAATAAATAACGTTTATAAATCAGAAATTAAAAAAAATCAAAATAGCTGGGTTAATAAATGTGCAAATAGGTTTATTTTAGTGCAATAGCCTATTGGAAAAGCTATGACGTTATCTGTCTATCCACACCATTATTAACAGAGCTTCATGAAAATGTAAAGCTTTTGGTTGAATTATTATAATCGATTATTATTTCAATGTTGAGTATTGAATCTGGGGCTGCACACGGTAGAGGCAACAAGACCACTGCTGAGCTATGGACCTAACCCTTAAGAGCGTTTTAATATGGGGGGAAACGGTATTTACTAGCATTACAGTTGGGTAGTAAAAACTGTAGACATTAAGAAAAGACATCATTTGTCTGTTTAATGATCTGGGAAATTAAAACACTTCCATTTTTCTCCTCTGCATCTGCATGCGTTCACATGTCTGGGTCTCTAAGTTATACTGAGTTTAATCAAGGCAAGACGCCCATCCCTAAAACAAATAGGGAAAGATAACATCAACAGTCAATGACGTTTGTCCAAGGACATTTTTTTTTTTTTTGATGAGATGTTTGTGTTAGTTCAGAGAAATCTGTAAGTGATTTGGTACTTTCTCTGGCACAGGAACGTTAAGCAACAGGAAAACCTGGCGTTTGGCATCCGCAAGGACACTAATGGGCCGGAGTCTGTTGAGCCTCACGCTGGGATGCGCTGTGCCTGAAACGCCACTGAATTCCCTAACCGCGTGCTCCGTTCCGTGCGACCGATGGATACCGATGAGGAAAATCACCACGCCAAATCCAACATTCATATTTGTCTCCAGTGGGTACATTGTGATGTTTTGACATTTATATTGTATATAAAATGAAATTTATTTTTAACTTGTTTTAAAGCGTTGCACACAAACAAACGAAAAAATCGCACATGAGGCTTGACAACCCCAAAGAATACACAACTCAGTGGACTTGTGTACAGTTAGAGAAGCTATTCAAAGCAAGTTTCGGTACTCACATTGGATTCTGTATTTCCACTCTGAATACATTTTTACATACAAATATAACACCAAAAACTCATTACAGAATTAGAAGAAGAAAAACAATGAAATATTTTATAGCTGTTTTCTTTTAAAAAATGTATATTGGATAAGCAAACATGCTTTTCTTTCCATATAACTTGAAAATATTTTATAACAGGGGTGTGGACACATAGCTTACTGGTCAAGAGTACTGACTGGTCTTCAGAATAGCCAGTTTGATTCCAACTCATATATGGTGGCTCACAGCCACCTCTAACTCTAATCCAGGGATACAATCTCTCTGTCTCTCTGTCTCTGTCTCTGTCTCCCTCTTTCTGTCTCTCACACACATGGATACACACACACATATATACATATATGTGCATATACATATACATACATACATATACACATACATACCTACACATTTGAAGTTAGTTATATATAGGAAAACAATTTATACTACGAGTGGCAAAATAGGACCCTTAGTTACTGTCATTGTTACTGTTCTATTATTGACAAAAGAAAATCACGAGCAAGGAAATTTGTAGAAGAAAATATTTAAGTGAGGGCTTGCTCACAGGTTCAGAGAGCTGGTTCTGTATCATCGTGGTAGAGAGGGTGGTAGCCTTCAGGCAAGCGAGGTGCTGGAGAAGTGGCTGAGGGCTTTACATCCTGATCTGCAGGCAGCTAGCAGACAGAGAGATACATTTGCCCCGAAAGCCCACACCTACTAGTCGTTTCCAATAATTCAGCAACTAGGAACCAATGTAAAATACATGAGACTAAGGGGCCAAACTCACTAAATCATCAAATTTACCAAAGCATCCAGATAGGATTCTCTTGTTTATGTAATTGTGAATAATTGTAGTTAAACATGAGAATCTTAAATTTAAAAAAAATTATTTATCACACGAACAAGGACCGAGCACATAATTTTGGGTGACTTCTGAGAGGCAGGGTATCAAAAATCGAAGGAAAGCATTTTACTGTTTACGTTCTTACTATATAAAAATATGCCTTTTATTACGTGCCTATTTATGCAGGCTTCCTGAATTCTGATGCTTTAAATGTCACAAATATGATGTAGGGAAAAACATCCAATGCAAAAATCTTCAATTATAAAACATAATCATCACTCCTTGTGCGATTTTATTCTGGGTGTACATATGCAGTTTAAATTTATACATGCATGCACATCACTTGAAATTGTTCTCCATTTTAAAGGGGAGATAATTTCCAAACCCTTCAAGAAATAAATATGAATGTCGCTTTGCCCAAACCCCAGTTGCGGAATACCAAATCTCAGGAGAGTGAAGGAAAGCAAATTTTGCGTTAGTTTGTGGCTGTGGCATTTTAAAGCAGGCACATTTGACTTGAAAATTGGAGCCCAGCTGCTGCTTTAAATCACTGGCAAATGAAATGAGAACATCTTATTGAAGTGTTCATTTGATATAGGTGAACATCTTTCCTACAGGAGCAACATGAACTCAATTTATAGGGAGGTCTAAGACGATACGTCAGGAGCAGTGTCTAGATCAGAAGAACATATCAAAAGGTACAAAATGTAGATTATAAAACACTGCCCTATCAAACAGATTATGCTCCGTTAGACTGAGAAATGAGCTAAAAGGAACTTGGTTGGTTTTTTTTGTTTTTTTTTGTTTTTTGTTTTTGTTTCTTTTGTGCTTGCTCATCACGTATGAGATAAATGAGGGATGACGGAATCTGAGATTCATTTATTTACCTATTGGCGATGGAGCCTGACTTTCGTCAAATGACCCACCCCGCTCTCACACCTTGGAGGGCATCAGTATCTCTGTCTCTCGTGACAGTATAATGGCATGTTTCGATGTTCTCCCATTTATCAGGATGATCATGTAGAAATTGCAAAGTGTCTGATAGTAACGCCAATGAATTCAGGCTGTAGAAGCCACCAACGCGTACTTAGGTGGGCCCCAATAAATCCAAAGCAAGTCGCAAGATACAGCTAGGTGGTCATCTCTCTATCACAAAAGATCTCAAGAAAGAGAAATAATAAAGATGCAGCTAGATTTCATTTGCATAATGATGTATGTTCACGTGGTCATGAAACCTCTCTGGGAATACAATGTTAGACAATCGAAAGCTGCAACTTACAGGCAGAAGTAATTGTGAACTGGGGTGAACTAAGACGCGGATATCAGAGACTTGCAACTCAGTGACTTATACTGAGATCACAGAGGCCTCAATCTCACTAGCCTAGGATGTCCTTGAACTCCTGATCCTCCCGCCCCTACCTCGCAAGTGTTGGAATTTAGGCATGTGCTACCACACTGAGTTTTATGCCCTTTGGGGAGTTGAATCTTGGACTTCATACTCAGTAATCAGTGTAGCAGCTGAGTCACATTCCCCAAAACTCTACTGTTCCGTTGCTCCTTCCCGTCTCAGGCATACAACGGAATGAGCGAGCATGTAACTCACCTGAGGACCGTACCTCCAAGTCACAACTGGGAAGTCTTATGTTTTCCACGAAAATTATTTCTGATTTTGCCTGTTAAATTCTGAAATTATATTTTAAATTAGAGTTTCATACATGAAGAAAGAGGATATTTGATTATGTATGTGGATATGTAAGTGCACGTAAACAAATGAATCGGTGTGAATACACCATTAGAAACTACATGAATTTCTGAAGACTTCTGTTGGGACACAATACACAACAGTGTGCCTTGTTTCATGTATGTAGCCTACGACATCTAGCTCATTCAACCCCTGCATCAGCTTCCTACTCTTTGAACAGGGACACTTGACCTCGCTGCTTAGGTTTCTCCAAGTGTAAAGCGTGTTAGTTTTAACTCCCCACTCTCTAAGAAGAAGTCAACTCTAAACGATATAATATCAATGTGGTTAATATTAAAGGCTAATGCAGTCACGCTTCAGATAATGACCATCAGTGCGGTGGGGCAGTGTGTGTAGCAGTGTGTTTTAGTTCCATTTCTGTTGCTGTAATAAGATACCCTCTCAGAAACAATTTGATAGAGAGGTTTTATTTTCTGCTTGTTTTTAGTTCAGTGTTCTAAGCTACAGGTGATCGTGGACTATGGAAATCAAGGCGGGACCGTGGAGCTGCTGGTCACAGTGCGTTCACAGTCAAGGGCAGGGAGAATAAATGCATACGTGTTGACTTGTTTTAATTACTTCCATACATTACAGAGTTCCCTTTCCTAGAGCGTGGTGTCAGAAACACAGTGGGTCATTTTAACCACATAAACTATATATTAAGATATATATGTATGCATATACACCCCCATATATATATATATATATATATATATATAGAGAGAGAGAGAGAGAGAGATAGAGATAGATATATATAGATAGATATAAAATATCTTGTGATATATAGAACATCAAGACCACAGTTCTGTCAAATACGTTGTTTTTTAATACAGATCCTGGAATCTTACACCCCTGTGAGTTGTGAGAGTAAACTAAAATGCAGATTCAGACACACATCTTCTCAGCTTTTCCCCATTTCCTTATGGATGTCTCTACCATTAAGCAAGGAAGAACGATGACCAAAGAGGCGGCTGGCTTCCTGAGCGAGCTACAGGGAACAGCAAAACAAGCCAATACCGATTTTTTTTTTTTTTAATCTTGTTTGGATAGTAAATCGCGTTCTAAAAATCAAACTAACACAATTACACATCCATTAGGTTACTCACATTAATTGATCAAAATACCCAATAATTCCAGGACAGATAAGAGATTGTTGGTCTAAAACAAAACAAAACAAAACAAAAAACCAAAAAAAAAATAAAAACAAACAAACAAAAAATACAAAAAGCCGACACTTTGAGAGCTGTCGCTACGATTCCAATTAGGTGTTTCAATTTCTGTAGCTATTTCCAGGCAACACTCTTTTCTGAAAAAATATTCTCCTTGCCATTTTCCCTGTCACTCCACGTGGATTGAGATTTCTTTGTGGTTTGCTCCCCAAACCGCACAGACAACATCGTTTTCCTGAGCAGGTGGTCTGAGTTTGGGAGTGCAGTTTGTACTTGCGTTTGACACTTTCGTTTTAAAGAACATTTTTTCAGTCTAGGAGCCTGACTCAGATTGAGTGAGGTTGTGAGTCCAAGATTGGTGGGCATGAGACAGAACATCGTTGGAGGGGAAGAGCCAAAGAGCTTTAGAGAACGGAGGGTCTCCTGATGATTTCCGCTGAGTTAATCAACTTTCGGGGAAGTTTCATTAATGAATATTCAAAATGGATTAGACACTGCAGACCTGAAAGAGTCAATAAATACTAATTATATTAATTATTTTTCCCACTGTCTTGACAAAAATAGTAACTACAGGAATAAAAGGTGCGTTTTGGTTTACAGTTTATGAGGACACAGTCCATTCATCACTTTGGAAAAGGCACAGGAGAGTTTTGTGGCAGCAGGACCAGTCAGCTGCTAGTATGAACACCAGGGAAGATAGAGAAGCAGAAATCAGAGTGTGCACGCTGCTCCTTATCCCTTTTAACGCAGCTGGTGACCTCAGCTCATGAGATGGTGCCACAGACATTCAAGGTGTGTCTTCCTTCCTTGGTGAAAACATCTCTGCAAATTCACTCTTAGAGGTATGTATCTTATCTCCAGGCTGACTCCTAAACCCCTGATAATTTAGATTAAAGACACCAGTGAAAACCAAAGAATAGCAAGCTCATGAAAGAACAGATGGTAAGGCTGGTTTAGGTCATCAGTGTGCAGCCCCAACGTTGAGGCAAAAATTGTGTTGGGAAATTTAAGGTATAAAGTCTCAGTTCTAACCTTAAGTGTTTACTATGGGAGTCAACAGGTGTAATAGATGTTGTTTACACACGCATTTAGAATTAGAATACGATAATCATACAGGAAGCAATAAAGAGGCTGTGGAGAGTCCCCTTAAGAAAGGTCTTTTCCTAGGAATTTTCAACCCAAGAGGATAAGGATTATATTTTCTGTTTGCAAAGTAGTATCAAGTTCTTCTTGAATTGCTTTGCAGATCGGTAAGACCTTGTAGATTAAAAAAAAAAAATGTAGAATCAACTTAATATAAAAAGATACATCTTAAAAGGGAAAAAATGTTTTAATCAGATGTTCTTTGAACACGAAACAATTGAATAATTCTCTTGTGCTTACTATTCTCTTTTTTGTTTTTGAGAGACAGTATCAGCCTATTGTCCAGGTTGGCCATGGATTCGAGATCCTCCTACCTTCTGAGTGCAGGAATTAAAG
The DNA here is from genome assembly GCA_026225945.1 of Cricetomys ansorgei. Taxonomy (NCBI): domain Eukaryota; kingdom Metazoa; phylum Chordata; class Mammalia; order Rodentia; family Nesomyidae; genus Cricetomys; species Cricetomys ansorgei. The sequence continues at coordinate 1,606,442 of JAMJFZ010004223.1, forward strand.
AGCAGGCCAACATAGCTAACTTTTCATACTATTATCACTATTATTATTATTATTATTATTATTATTATTAATCTTGAATCAATAATACACAATCTAGAAACTGCTTTTGTACTTGTAAGACATGTGATTTCATTTGAAAACTGCTGAAGCCTTGTGATACAGAAATGTGATCAATTAATCTTCTGGGTTCTGCATTTTCTAATTATTTTAAAGCTTCTGAAAAAGGAGAAAGACAAAGCACTTGGGGACTATTTTAGCAGCTTCTCCCTTGTATCTGCCGTCTGTTAAAGGAAAAGTTGCCTTAGAAGTAGTAAAAGATTCCAGAGAGTGAGAAAACAGATTGTGGAATGTGGTCCTTTCATTAACATTTGCTCCCTCAGATTCAAAAACACTGGAGTGAGCTTCTTCCCGGTGATTATGAAAGCAGTGCTCTTATCAAGTAGCCTTGGGCAAAATGTTGAAACTAGGAATCATAGCCTTGAGTGAAAAGTCTTCTCTTGCTAACAACCTCACTTCCCTGAGGAACAGTCACTTCTGTTCCTGTGCAGAATCGTAATTCCCTTATAGCAAAGCCTCCTTGTAAAAAAAGGATTTGATCTCCATCATTTACAGCACAGAATAAATATAAATCAATGCACTACTTCTCAGAGCACTTGTATTTTTAGCTTCCAGGGGTATTGTGGGATAAAATACTATCTATCCTCATTAAGGTACTGCAGGCACCGGCTTTGCAGATGAAGAGATACTTTGCAGGAGTGAGCTGCCTTTAATGTATGAAATCAGGCCACACGGAAGGAACCTGACTCCTGTCATTGTGTTCCTAACACAGTCTTTCTGGTGCCCATAAATAGCCTATGAATTTCACCAGAATAATCAGAAACATCAGAAATCGATTCCATGTTTTATGAGATGACTATACGGCACCTACTCTTCGCGTTTAATACCACGCAATATGAGATCCTAGGAAAGCCTGCGTTGTACATGGGATGGGTCAAAAGACCACAATTTGCAAGTAGAGTAATCCTATGATAACGGAGCTGCTGACAGGTAGAATGCAGTTCTAAATAAAGAACAACCAAAGAGGAGTTACTGAATGGAAACCACGAGTAGAAAAATGTAGCCATTAGGGTTCGCGGAGTGACAGTTCCGTGAGTAAAAACACTAGTCACGTGACCCAGTTGAGCTCTACCCGTTGGCTCCTGTTAAAAGCTAACTGTGTCAGCAGCGCGCGTCTGTTATGCCAAAGTTCCTACCCCAATGTAGAGGCAGAGGCAAGAGAATCACCCAGAAGCTCAAGGTCCAGCTCGCCAGAAGTCTCTTGTGAAGTGTCAGGAGTAAGGGTGACCTCAGCAAGTTGGAAGGAAGAATTGTCTGCTGGAAGTTGTCCTTCTGCACACACAGTATGCGGCAAACCCATACATACGTGAGTAAGCAAATCGCTTAATACTAAGGAATATAAGCGTGCATGCACTGGTACGCATACATTCCCACGCAGACACACAGGCGTGAATAGTGCACACATTTATGTAAATAAAAATATTAACTTGGGACAGAGCTCCTGCAGCAACTCCAAATTCAGAGGCTAGAGCCCTCATCAGGTGGTTCGCAGCTCTGGCTTCTGGTCATCTGCCTTGGCAGGTAGGCACGTACACAAACAGGAGAATACCCACAGAGATGCACACGTGTGTCCTCACGATGAAAACACACACATAAATGGCTGAATATGTCACTGTTCGGTGAAAGTAAGAGTCTGTGCCTGATTCCTGTGGTGCAACATTCAGGGCTGTGCAACCTCTGTGCAGACGACAAAGGCATGGTACCGGGCTTCCAAGAGAAACAGAGCAGAGAACAAGGACTTGCGCGATTAGTATTGAGTACTTTATCATTTAAGTTGATGTAAAGACTAGCCAAAATAACGAGCTACATCAGCTGGTTACTTCTTTCAGCTGTGAGCTTCAACCTCCTTTAAAGTCATTCCAAACTGGTTTCTAAGGGTAGCCAGACTTTTAAACACAGAATATTTCCACCCCCACCCCAGCACCTGAGCACATGGTAACAGCTAAAAGCTCGTGACTCATGTACCTATTTAGAAAAACAACACTTTTAATGAAAGTAAAGATACAGAAGAAACCAATTGATAGAACTTTTAAAACAATCCAGCGTTTGTCTGTTTTATGCGTGTTACTGTGTCTGCACATATTTCTGTGCATCGTGTGTATGCAACGTCTGAAGAGGCCAGATGATATCAGATGCCTTGGTCCTGAGTCTCCATACAGGTGGTATAATCAATCCTGGATCCTCTAGTAGAGTGCCCAGGGCTCTTAACCATTGAGTCAACCATTTCAGTCCCACGCTGGTAGAAATTTAAAGCCAGTTTACGCTCTAACAATTCTATACAGAGGGTTAGAAGTGTGGTGCAGTTTCAGCATAAAGCACTATTTCTAGGTATACTCTGGTAGCTGACTCCATTTATTCTCTTCTCTGTGCCGAAAGTTGGATTTACGGTTGGCTTACTTGTATTAGTATCAAGAACATTTATCCATGTCCAGAATTAATATTAAGTATAACATGCCTGCCTGTAAGTGAATGTTATGTATGTATAATGCATAGTCCTCATGGGCACATGCACATGTGCAAACATGCCACGGACACATGCCTTCAGAAATAACTAGGAAGAAACTGTCAGGAGGTACACTGTCTGAAACAAGGTAATTCTCTTGATTTTTTTCCTTTTCTTTGACTGGCATGTATGTGACCTACATTTGTTGGCAGAGAAGTTCATAAAGAGCTATTTTCAAACTCCACAAAACCCTTCTATATAAAGAATATAACTTGCAGAAAAATCCCATAACCAGAATACAGAGAAGAAAGAGAAAGTGATACATTACATGCAAACAAACCCATGGGCAACTTTTAAGATTTCGTAAATAGGTTGGGATACCAAAAAAGTATTGTGTTTAATGATTAGCCATTTCATGAACCTTCGTCTAAAGGTCTCTCACTCAATATTGATCTTTTCATATTATGATGCACACACACACACACACACACACACACACAATGTGATGAGAAAATTAAACATTATTTCCCTGTAAATGTTCATTTTTATCTCCTTAATAAACGGTAAATATTCATGGGAAGCAAACTTGCATTTCAAAAACTTAAAAGTACAAATCAGTGGTAGAAAATCTACTGAATTTTAAATGGCATTGACATAATAAAAGGTGACAATGGCAGAAATAATGATTAGAAAAGAAAGGAAAAAAGGAATTATACGGAACGTGCATACATGTTGACGTCTAGTTAATGTCTCAGAGCTTTCTGATGCATTCTAAGATGCATTCGCCATGAACTAACGTGCAATAAACTCATTTGTATACAGTTACATGTGACGTATACATGCACATTAGAAGAAAGATAATAAGATTTATCTTCAAATTTGTATTTTGTAAGCATACTAATGTACTGAATTCTGGTTATTGAGGTAGTATCACTAAATTAGTAGTGATTTTAAGCATTTAATTTTTTAAAAAATAAATGAATATAACATTTTGATCCCACCACAAAACACGTCTTAAATAAAATAAAATAATATTACATTAACAAAGTATAAATATAGTTATAGTTTTTAAATGGGTTGAATGAACTTTTAAACAATTTGATCTACATCAACATATATATTTGTGCATATGTATATTTATATATAAATTGTATATTATCTATACATAGTGTGTGTATATATCACATGTAAAGGCACATACATAAATAAAAGTATAAAATATTAAGAGGCGGAATTATTTGACTCGAAGCTGTTGCTTGATTTTTAAATAACATAATTGAGAACGCTCTTGCTCAAAAAAAATGTCAAAAGAACGTATTGACAATCATACGCTGTACTATACAGCTCAGACACTCAGAGCCTTCATATAGGAGCATGCACACTCACATACACGTGTACGTGCTGCCAGCCAACCTCTCCAGGTTCACTTACATTTTCTACGGTCAACATCTTTTTACAGTGTCGACATCATTGTCATATGAAGATGTGTCTACCACCACCACCAACCTTTAACAATATTATCAATGAGAGACAAACCCAAGAGGTCTACCTGGTGTCTCTGTGCGTCTAGATCTTAAAGCTCTATTGAGGTTGTGGTATCTTTTTAAGAAATCTTTATTATAAAAAAATGTCACAAATAAAAACATTATCGCACATAAAAATTAGTCAGACTCCAAGACTATGCAACTCAGTAAGCTTCTACACAGTTCTAGTACATATTTGCAGTGGAAGCCACGAATCCTCCTTTTCATGGTTGATATTAGATATTGGGAGATGGAAGTTATTATATATATATTTAAACAAGGAGGATAGTACCATAACAATTATCATTCTTAATACTTTAAATCTTTGCGTCGTATAGATTGGTATTTGTAGCTGTATTCCACTGATACCCCTTTCCTATTCTGCTTGCCCTCTGCGAGAGACTACGCTGACTACGACTCCCCGCCTATCTGTGTTCAACATTTAATTCATAGAGTCTGGCCCATCACCAGGTCTGCTGAACTGACCATTATTATTCCCCACTGGCTTTAGTAGCAGTACGGCAATGGTAAGTGATAGTCTGAGAAATCTAATATATTCCTGCTGTATTATTTTACACCGCTACTGGGAAATAGCATCCCAAGCTCCCTTGATCATTGTGTGAGCACAGTACCTCATTTGTTCTTGCCTGCTGATCTAGGTGCAAAGTACAATTATTGTCAGTCTCCTGGAACGGTCACCACTCCTCGGTCAAGCTCTGTAGGCAAGCAGAAAAACAGTTTATAGTTAGGACAGGTCTAACCTGACCACCCTGTTGGATACTGTTGGCACATACCCAGTGACTCCAGTCCCTCTGCTGTGCTGCACTTTGCCTTTCTCCAGGACATAGATTTGCATAACGTATATCTCAGTTGCTTGTCCTGTATAACATTGAACTCTCCACAAGCAGACGTTAGTTTTCTGATTTACTCCTGAAGTCTCGCGTAGCTGCTGAGGAGCACACATTTGACTTAATTGTTTGAATGGATCAGTTGCCATCAATCGAATACATTTGCCATAATCTGCTCCTTCCTTTTTCCATCTAGTCAATAGTGACTTCTTCCTTAATCATAATCTCCTAACTGGATTTCATGTGTCCCATCCTGACCACTTCCCTGCACTCTCCGCCCCCCCCCCTTTATTGCTAACAGATACACAACGCATTTCTCCCTGAAGGGTTAAGGTCTTTTTAATGCCAGAGACTCAGACGACTCCTTTCACCAAGGATGTCTTCTTCACTCTCTGAAACTGCACTTGTTGCATAACAATCTCACAAAGACAAACTTCTTTCTCTGTACAAACTTCAAATATGTCTGGATCTGTTCCTAAAACACAATTCTGAACCAGTGCATAACGCTGATCTTCTGCCTCTCGAGGAATAAGACTGTGTTTTCTCTTGTAGCGGTATGCACGTAAAGAGTATGTGCTGAAATGTAGAATTTAAAATTAGAATAGGAGACTGACAGTCATTGAGAAGGTTTTGGGGACAGAGGTCGAAGCTGTCACCAGGAATATCAGCCTGAGGCTCCAAAGCAGGGAGCTAAAAAAAAAAAACAAAAAAAACAGGAAACAAATTTCACCCAGTCTCTACTAAAAAATCTAAAGCCATCTCACCCTCAAGCCCTTGTCAAACTCAGCAGTCTCTGGAAGGTTCCACCTTCTGTTTCAATCTTCATCATTAACATGAGTGACGCTTGATAGAAATCCCCCAGCAACTCTTGGACCTCAGGTCCACATAGCCACTCACTGCTGCTTCTGGGAGATAAGGACATCACTTTTCTTTGGCTCCAAACCTTGCATAGCGCTACACCGCTGTCAGGCTATGATCCACTTCCCATAGGAGGCCAGGGATCCTGGGGGATTTGCCCTTTTGTCTACGGCGCAGGCAAACTCTCAAAAGTGGGCGACATGGATGCAGAATTTCTGACAAGTAACTGACTGTAGGAAACAGAAAAACAAGAGACGGGGGAGGGGTGGATGACGTTTTTCCTGAGCTGTGTATTTTCCTCCGAAGAATATTGTTATTCTTTATTTAGTTTTCCTGTGTTCTTGTCTTTCCACCTTATCCTCTGCATAAATCATGGGTGAATCTAACTTAGATTTATCACCCACAAGACATATAACTCAATTATCTGATCCCAGCTGTTGCGAAAGCTGTACAGTACTTCTGTAGGAAAACACATCTTCAAGGGAACTGTTTGATTTATCTACAATACTAACGAGTGTGCACTGGAACCCATTCTAAACTCCTTTTTGCTTTGAAACCACCTGCTATATCAGGAGAATAATGACCACGTTTTCCTCCGATAACACCTACATTTTCCTAGAGATTCTTGCTACACAGCAATTGGTGTATATGCTAAGAATTAGAACAAGGCAGGAAAAAAACTAAGTTTGCTGATGACTACTTGAATTAATTAGGTTAAGCAAACACATGCTAGACCATTTCAATGTCTCCTATCAGACCCTAAATTTACCTCATTTTAATTAGACATCAATTTTTACTACCATCTGTATTTTAAATATTTAGTAGTTGAGTATTCAGAGGCCTAAGTGACTAGGTTATTAAATGTGACTGAGTAGATAAAATGCCTGTAAGTATTTTGAAGTCACCAGAAATTTATGTCCACATTTAATCGTTGCTTCGAACTCTTGTCTTCAGATGAAACTTGCTGACCCTCAGTGCTCAAGGGAATCTAACCGGTTATCAATATATTACACATTTCACTAAGGAGACCATTTATCAATACGCAAGGCTGCCCATTCAGTATCTTTAAGTTACTTTCATTGAAACTTAAGATATCTTTGATTAGAAATATCTCTACTGGTATTCATGAATCAAAACATACTTCTCTACTGAGATGGAATGACCCCTTAGTGTTGTAGAAGGTTATTTTTAGTTGTGTTTAAAATATTGTTTGGTGAGCTGTTGGGAGAGGGTCTGCCTAGGTCTTGGCGTTTTGTATTGTCTGCAGGTGTTGGATTTCTGTGGGGATGTTTGACTGCTCATGATCTGCAGTGCTATCACCTGAGGAGTTCTGAATCAATAGAAACACCTGAGCTCAGATGTTTGGGTTCCACTGTGAGGATGGCCTTGGCCATGACGTGGTTCCCTCTGCTGAGGTCTGGCAGGGTTTCCGTGTGTGGGAACACCTACTCGTCCTGTTTGCCGAGCTGCCGCAGCTGCGCACTGCTACACCTTAGTCTTCATCCTTGCCCCAGTTTAAGGGAATGTGTCTGTACCTCTTTGGCAATAACATCTCAGTATACTTTTTTTTCCTAGTTACCAGTAAAACAGTATACAACGTGGCACTTTTAAATACCCTAGTACTTTCATAGAAGACTCACAAAGAGTGGACAGTGTGTACTCACGTATACATTTAAGAAAAGCAAATGAGGGTTCTGTATTCTAATACATACATGTACACATAGGCTCAACATTGCATTTACATTTCAATTAATTGTGACTATAACTGAAAAGTCTCATATAAATGCAACACAAGTGAGTACTTCTCAACATGGATCAGTAGTTAGCCAATGTCCGCATTCCATGTCCGGAGTCCAGAGGTAGAACATCACCTGATATATATATCTCCTCCTCCTCCTCCTCCTCCTCCTCCTCCTCCTCCTCCTCCTCCTCCTCATCATCATCATCATCATCCTAGCAATACAATAGTTCCAGTTTTCTCCGCGGATTGGGGAAGTTACTGGCATTCAAGCTTTTGTTCTTTTTTACATATTTTCCTCTTTCATTTGCACAGAAAATGTCAGCGCATTTGCCTTCTGATAATTCTGTCTGTGTATCCCTGTGAGATTGTATATGAGCAAATGTGTGCATCAAAACATGTATGTGTTCAACATAAGAGCATCACCATCACGAAGGAACAGTGAGTCAGACTCTTTACCATTGTGTTTATTGAAAACTTCATTTAATTTACTTCGTAAAAATTCACAGAGTCCTTTAGTGATTAATGATTCATGTTCAGTTTTAGCTGGGTAAATGATTGATACATAATGTCAAAAATAGTTGGGCACAGACCTTTCTGCATGTGTTCCTGGCTGTGACTGTGATGCGAAATGACATAGCTCTAGCAGAGAAGAAAACAAGTCTCTTTGATTAAATCCCTCACTGTTCCTAGGCAGGGTATTGGGTATTAGTATGAGGAGACAAGCTATCACAACCAAACAAGCTTTAATTGTAAAATGTCAGTCACTAAAGGTGAAGGTGTTCTTCAGCCTTAACCCATTTAATTGTTTTATGAACTTATATCTGTATCACTTGTGGAAATAACTTAGGGTGCTAATATCATACAAACTGTGAATTAAACTGTGCGGTAGGTGTTTGCCTTTTAGACAGCATTGTGACCGTATGAGGTAGAGGGTGTGAGGCTTTGGAACGCGCTGGAGCCACCTCTCCAGGGGTGTGAATACCAAGTTGCCTGTTGTAATTATATCTGACGGCTAAACAGATACTACACATCACGGAGTTGAATGCAAATGAAGTCAGTGCAGATTTTACACAGAAACTAAATTCTTCATAGCATTCAATTCCACATAAGAAAAAACAATCAACATCAATTAAACTCCCAGAATAAGAACATACAAAACTAATAAATTACAAATGGAATCGGGAATAGAAAAGATATCGTAAGACATCAAAGCTATCAAGAGATATCATAAGAGAATCGTGCCTGTCAGTTTGTTGGAAAAAGGAAACCATTGTGGATGTCAAATGCATAAATCAGAACGTATTCACCAAGGGGGCGGTGGCCACCCTGGGCCGTACCACACTAATATGCTTTTTTTTGCTCACATTTACTTTTACAGGGAACGTGTTTTCCTGAGCGGAGTTTTGATCCTGGAGAAGATGTCGCACGCCCCTCTCTATTCTGTATACATTCCTCAACATAAAACCACATGTCTTCTCTTTAATAGTGAAAGAATACATAATAACAGCAAAGAAGTGACAGGCATTGAAGACTTGTGACAGGATAAGCATTTCTTGATTGCTTCCACAAAAATAAGACAGATTTGTTGAGACATGCTACACTTACGAATTTCTTCTTCCTAAGAGTAACGGAGATGAACATCCTCTAGAGGGCAGTCTAAGAGGTCAGATCCCGTGCCACGTGCACACAGGAGAAATCTCAAGGCAAAGGCCATTTCATACCAAATACGACACCAGCTACAGAGTCCCTCGAGCCTCGAAGCACCCTCTCCACAGAGCTTTGTTCGTGACACACCACACAGTTTAAGACCATGCTTTTCTGATACTTTATCACCATGCATTGGCAAGATTTCGGGTTACCAGGATAGAAACGGAAAACCTAGCAATGTAGATTGAAATAGTTATTCAAAGAGGCATTGTCGTGACTGTGTCCTATTACCGGCAATCACAGATTTCACAAGGAAAGGGAAATAAGTTGTCTGATACTATTTCGTATTCTAGTTAAAAAAACAAAACAAAACACTCACATTGTCTTCATTCTTTAATCAGCTGTGACTTTACTGGCAGTCTGTGAAATCAGTTAATAGCCTGAGATTATAGACACTACAATAGTCTACCGTTGAACTCCGAGTTACTACGTTTTAAAAAATGAATTCATCAGCGACTGCAGCAAGGTTAGAAGTTATCTATGAAAAAAATAATTTTTTTTTCCTCTCATGACTTGGGACATTCTGCAGTTAGCTGAACAGTTTTATAACTACTTAAAAATAAAATCTTATCAGGCCACCCGCAGCAGGACAAAGTCTCTTCATAAGAAAGGAGATATTGGTTGATTTTTGCTCCAGATCATTAACACTGATGAGTTTTTCAGGAATCATGTCTTTTTTTTTTTTTTTCAGGAATGGATATAAAAGAAAGGCTCAATAAACATTTTTTTTTCCCTCAAAACAAATTAACGAACGAACACACTGTGTCCACGGGTCTATTCCTGACACTGGAGCGCCATTCCTTACATTTTGACAGTGCTCTGATGCGCCGTAAAGAGTTGGCAGGGCTTACACGACTCCCTCCCAGCGTGATCTGTCTGCTCTCTGACTTCCGAGTCATTTTAATTGAGGCTAAATCTCCAAATTGTTTTCCAATGTGTCCTCTGCTAAAATACTGTTTCCCTCGCCAATCCATACACCATTGTTTTCTTCTTTTACAGCAATCCATTATTATCACTTGGCTAAGCAAACACAGCTGGGTAGTAATGAATGGAGTTCTTACATTTATAGACGAACTTAGTTATCATGTTGCTCTCCGGCTCATTCTCTGAGACAGAGCAGAGCCACGTCGTAATTCTGCTTTTCAATCCAGAATCACAAAGACATATTGTACTGCTGCACCAAGGGCAATTACAGAAATGATCATTCTCTTTTATTTTTAAACGAAAATGGATATGCTAGAAAGGAAGATGAATATAAATAGTACTCGTGCCATTATTTTTCTCTTAATGATTTTTTAAAATTTTAATTAAAATATAATTATATCACTTACTCATTTGCTTTCCCTCACTTTAACTACCCCCAATTCCCCTACTCCATTCAAAATCCATGACCTCTGTTCTATAAATTATTACAGCTACATGAATCATATATATATATATATATATATAGATAGATATAGATATATAGATATATATAATTTGCTAAGTCTGTTTCAACATTTAATTTAGTCTAACATTTGTAGCCATATTGGTGGTAGGCATTGTGGCATACGCCTATAATTTCTGGACTCTGAGGGCCAAGATAGGACAATCCTGAGTTTGATATCAACCTGGAATACATTGAGAAACTCTGTATCAACAAAAATGATCCATCAAGGAAGCAAACCATGAAAATATATATATAAAATGTGTGTGTGTGTGTGTGTGTGTGTGTGTGTGTGTGTGTCTGTGTTGTCTTTTGTCTAGTTAGGGAATACACCGTAGGTAACCACAAAAAAAATTTTCATTAAAACAATATTGCTAACACTTTAATGTTAAAACATATCATTTAAATAATTGCTGATCTTTAAGTACATTATTTAAGATTAGGATTCTGAAATATTTTAATGCTAACATTCAAAACACAAGTTTACATTTATAGGCTGATATTTTATTCACCACACACATCCCATAGCAAAAGAGCATTTATATATTTTATATAATATATATGAAATAGATGATATTATATGATATATGCATATGCATATATATAGATCATATGAATTTATATGCTTGCATTAACTTATCCTGAGTGATGTGTATATGTTTGTGGCCATCTGCACCAGTATGTGCCTGTGGAGGTCAGAGGACAAATCCAGGGAGCAGGGTTTCTCTGCTACCATGGAGATTCTTCTATTGGAACTCAGACTGCGAGGCATGCCAGCAAACACTATTATTCATTGAGCCATCTTATCGGACCAAAAACTAAAATTTCAAAGTGAAGTCTTGCCAATACTAGAAATGAGATACAGGTGTCAAGGTTTTTCTAGTTTGTTACAATGTAAATGGTGACTCACCCCACTGAGTCCCAGTCTGAAAGTTCTAACGTGGTAAGCAATTAAGTTTGCATGCTCAGTTAACACCGGCACCTGGGACCCTGATAATTTCCATGTACACAAAGCTCGGGCTTCTGCTCACGATTCTTTGCACAAATAAATCTGTGGTAACCAGAACAGAAGCATTTTCATAGCCCACACAAGCTCAGGCTGACAACATGCTGTTGGTGTGTTTGTCAATTTGCAGTTGTCAGACTGTTGCCTATTAAGTAAAAACACTGGCAGGGATCCTGCCAAGGAAACTCCCTTGGGAGTGCCCAAAAATTCAGGAACAGAGTCGGCTCATTTCCAATAACTCCTGAGTCTTCTTCCTTTTCTATCTTTGAACATGTGTGTTGGGGGTAGCTTGGTTTTGGTAGTTTTTGTAAGTAAAATATTTTCTTTGCATATCTTCCAAGAAAATAAGGATAAAAAAATAGCCAAGAAACAAATATCATGATTCAGTTCCATTTGGCTATTTGTGTGTTTTGTTTTTCTTATATATGATGGGGTTTAGGGGCTGAGGGCCTGACTTTGGCAAGCCCCAACACTAGGAATGGAAATGCCTTTAAATATGGTAATTAAGCTAATTAAACAAATGAATAATGATGAACAGCAGAGAAAAAAAGTGTTTAAATCAATTTGGCATGTGGGAAGAGCAGATAGCGGTCCAGCGACTCTAAGTCTGTCTCCTGCGTGTGGAGGCCTGTGTTTTATGTTTAGGTAAAGAAAACTTGAATACAGAGAAGTTGGTGGTATCTCTAATAAAACAAACATGATCAGATTATATTGATTAGTAGGTCATTGTCTCCCTTTTGTCCTGAGAATTCGTCTGAAAGGTTCTTATTGATTGAGAGGACAAATTCTCCTAAAGCAATGACTTTTATTTACTCTAGGGTGCCGCCTGGCCATCATGGACGTCTGCTCTCCTCTAGGTGTGGGCTGCAAAACAGGTTTTGATGTTTCTGGAATCTTCCTACCTGACTGTGGGTTTGCTAGAAAACTTTTAAGTCACGCGAGAAGGTATGAGATGGAACGTTGTGAAATGATGACACCAGAGTGCCCCAGGTCAGTCTCTGTGCTTTTCAGTCATGTTCCTTAAAGAGCCCTGACTCATACAACTGCCAAACTCGATAACCAAAAGATGTACAATGATGCATTTTCAGAATAGTTATCTCTCAGCCCTACACAGTGTGCTGATAGGACCCTTCATCATTTGTACTCTAGGAAAGAGCTTTAAGTCACCTGCTCAATTTTGCCGTCTTCATTGCTTACCTGTTTTTGGGCAGCTTGGTGTTGAGCCTTTAAGCTGAAGCTCCGTGGTCACCACTACATAAGTTAGAAAAGAACAATGAAGTTACTCTCAATAAAAAAATGAATTCATGGGATAGATTAATTTAATCAATTCATTAACGCTTAACTTAAACACTAACACAAGTTTAGCAGCTTGAAAGTCGTAAGGGAAATCTCCAGGTACCGACAGAGCTTCTCAGGGACTCACATTTGTGAGGCTAATGGAATCTTTTATGGACACTGTGACTTTAGTCTGCTTCAGAAACTATGCTGTACTTTACAAATAATTAACTTGACATCGCAAAAGCCTTGTTGTTTTGGTCTCAAGCTCATTCTCTCGACTATAACCTGGAATTCTGATCCTTCTTCCTATAATCAATACTGCTAGGATTCTAGATACGGGCCACCAGGAGCAGCTTCCATTACTCTTGTTCAATACATATAATGAAAAAAAAAATTAATGGGAAAAAGCATTAAATTTGTTGTCGTGAAAGTATCATACAAAGAGAAATACACAAAAGATGTAGTTTTTAAATGTATGTTGAGTAGACTTTTGTGGTTGTTGTAATGATTGAAGAACCCAATAACGTTTTACTGGTGGACACCTGTTGTCTTCGTACCAGTAATTGAAGAGACTACTCTTCACTGGCGGCTTCCTCTTCAAGTGTGTGCCCATAACATACAAAGAATTTTTAAAGAAGTGTTTTAAAAGCCGAGCACCCCTCGATGTCTTGTATTCGAGTCTTTGGGACTAAAGTTTGTAAAATCTGGAAGAAGGCTTTTAAAACCATTCGTCTCTTCAAGAGACAGGAAGTGGTTTATAGAGGCCAATTTCTACAGTAAATGCAAAGAAGAGTAAAAAGAAGAGAAAGGAAGTGGGAAGAGGAGGCAGGGGAGAGGGGGAGGGGAATGAATGAGCGAATGAATGGAAGAAAATGAGGGAGAGAAGAGGGAAGGGGGAAGGAAGGAAATAAAGAAAGAAGGTTCCAGAAGGTCAGGTGGAAATTGTTTCAATTCTAGTTCCCTTGAGAATACAGGGGTCCGTTGGCTAGAAGGATGATGGATGTGAGAAGTGCTGATCCTACTTATGCGTTGTTCTGTTAGGTTTCCTGATCTAGAATACAGTTAACGGTAGAGCAAATTGGTTACGGAGGTCACATTTGGGAATGGTAGCCATCTCTGACTGGCTTCTCCTGGTCCTGCTCTACCTGCAAATTCGCTTCAAAGTTCCTGTTGGTTTAGTAGTGTCCAGCTCGCAGAAGAGCAGTTACAGTGTCTCTAAATTGGGTCATAGTTCTTTTTCTCAGTGTCTAAATCAAGTTTAATTCCACCTCTGTTTAATGTAATTTTTTGATGCGTGGACCTGTTAAAGAACATCTCTGATGTCCTTGTATTATAGAGATTCATAGACAGTGGCAGGGCATATACAATGTACTTTGGTCAGAATCACAAATTAAATGTATTAAAAAATACGCTACTATTTACACTTATTCGTGTTCCGCATGCTCCCGTTTGCAAAATTAAACAAGTTGGAGCACGGCATCATAAAACCAACCTATGCTACTTGATATTAAAACCTTGAACTGAAAAAAAAAAATAATGTGCAATATCTTCAATAGCAGATGTAGGGAACACGGGAAGCAGACTTCTGCGACTGTTCACCGTAATGGAATTCCATAAAAGCCAAACGCGGGGAAACCACAGTTCTGTGAAAATGTTTCTCTGAAAGCAAAATTAATGCAATACATTTTCCAGAAGTCATTTGCAATAAGACATGAATTCTCTACTGCTCAACAGCATCTGTAACTTCTTTATCCTCACAGAAGCGTTGGGCTCCGTTTCCAGTTCCTGAAGAGGCATCTTGAGCCCCCAGGGAGTATGGAAAATTGCTCAGTTATTACATGTCTGAGGGGGAGAAAAGCCCGCTGCAGTTCTCGAGGGACTTTGTTATAAGTGAGACAAAAGACGAGCCTTACCAGGTTAAGCCACCAAGAGTCTGAGCACGCTTACCGCAGCATTTGAAAATGTTCATTATACGGGACAGCAAATTAAATTAGAGAAATTAATAGTTGAATATGCTTTAGATTGTTCTCAGTAAGTATCAGTTTCATGACAGAAAATAACTGCAAAGGACTTAAAAATTGTTTTGTCTTTATTTCTTGTCTCAGTTAATTGAGTAATATATGAAAGAACAAAGCAAGTCAACTGGTAAAATTGCGTTCTTCAGAAGCAGAGTATGCAAAGTTCAAAGTTTACATTTTTTAAAGAGCATTAAAACTTGTGCCTGGATATAGGGACACCTCTCCATGGCGGAAGATGGCTAGCTCTGCCAAAGTCAATCTAAGGTGTCACCTAACGTGTAACTTCAGAAATAGTTACGGATGAGAAGTGATTTCGTCAACGTCCTGCGGTCTTA
The DNA here is from genome assembly GCA_026225945.1 of Cricetomys ansorgei. NCBI lineage: Eukaryota > Metazoa > Chordata > Mammalia > Rodentia > Nesomyidae > Cricetomys > Cricetomys ansorgei. Next base: position 1,621,742 of record JAMJFZ010004223.1, read on the forward strand.
TGTGATGACCTTGGCATATGAGAGTTGGGAACAGAGACTTCTATTCATACTCTCTTTTGATCAGATTGATAAAAATATTTCCACTTCGAGCAGATATTAGCTCACTGCTTCTACCAGGACTCACATAATTAGGCAAAGTCTATCGGGAAATAAAATAATTTAGTGTTATCAATGAGCACACTGCAAGTGTGTCTGAGATGAAAACATAGATTTGCTTTCGCATTATGGATACACAGCAACATTTTGAACTGGCGTGTCAGAGCCAGATGTTATCTAGAGGGTAGCACGCCGAGAGGTACGCTTGTTTCCCTGTGAGCAACGAGGGGCGTAACGTGCGTTCACAGGAAAGCTATCTCAGATAGCTTCCGTGTGTGTCTAAAGGGAAGGAAGAGCACAGAGCTGTCGTGTGACTTCCGGAAATAAGTGTTTCTGGAGCCGTTGTTGCAGCTCAGCAGCAGGACACTTGCTTAATATGCACAATTGCCTGGGTTTGTCCATGGAACAAATAGCTCTTAAAAGTGTCACGTGAATAAGAAGGAGTCTGTCATAATAAACTGAAAAGGTGACTGAATGCATACTGCGCACAGCAGTTGTCCCTCCCTGATCCTCCCTGCAGGATGGCCTTATATAAACGGAACACTTTACATAAGGTTGAACAAGCCTCAGAACGCAGGACCTACCTAGACAACTCTGCAGGTCCTTAGAAGGACCTTTTCAGGATCTCTTCCTTCAGCCTTCACAATCAGCTCTGTGCAACCAATCCAATCAATCATGTCTTCCCAGGTCTGAAGGATCCTCTAAGTACTCTGACCTCTGATCTTTGGCCTAGAAACTGCTTTTATTTGTGGAATATTTTAACAATTACAAGCATTGAAACAATTTTAAATATCTTTACTTAAAGGAAAAATGAGCTTGTAGGAATGGCTAGAGCAAGAATCTATTTATTGTTGATTTTATTTTATTTTGCGTTTTGAGATAGGATCTTGTATATACCAAACTGGCCTTCCATTAGATATGTTGCTAAGGATGACTTTTAACTTCTGATCTTCCTGCCTCCTCTTAAGTGATAGAGTTCAAATTTTGTCCCATCATGTCCAATTTATGTTGCTCTGTGGGGAAATTAGGGCTGTGTGAAATGTAGGCAAACTGTTTCCCAGTTGAGCTATATCTTTTTTCTGAAGAAAAAATTAGGATGTAGAATGGGGAAAAAAATACACACACACAGGGAACTAAATATTACTAAGAAGGACCTTTTCATTTTTCTGTATTACTAATTTAGACACTAACATTCTGATATAGAATACTTTACATTCAAATTTCTTTTTAAGCATTTTTTATGATCTTGTATATGAGAGAGACAGAGACAGAGAGATAGATATAAACAGAGAGAGAGAGAGAGAGATACAGAGCAGATCCACAGAGCAGATACACACACACACACACACACACAGAGAGAGAGAGAGAGAGAGAGAGAGAGAGAGAGAGAGAGAGAGAGAGAGAGAGAGAGAACATGATCCACAGCAATTATGTGGAGGAGAGAGAATAACTTCTTTTGGATGTCATTTGTCACCTCTCACTGAAGGATCCAAGAACGAAAGGACAAAGGTGGTCATGTTTTCCTGGCAAGGGCCTTTCTTAGTGGGCCCTCTCCTCCACCCCCCAGTTGGTTTTCTCATCTTGTGCATTAGAGAGCAACGATTATAGTTCTTCTAATATGTAACTCTGTCCATAGTCAGTATAAGTAAAATCTAGGATCATACCAACTGAGGTCGATGTGTGTATTTAAAAATTTAGAGTTTTGAGTGAGAAAGAGTGTTAATAAAATGGTATAGAAACAAACAAAAAAGGCAAAAACTGTTTTAAAAATGATGTAGTAGCTGAAGAGAATGCTCAGAGGTTAATAGAACATGCAGCTTTTGAAGAACATCCCAGCTTGGTAACCAACATCCACAACATGGTGCAGCTTTCTATAACTCCAACTTCAAGGAGATATGACACCTTTGTCCTTTATGGGCACCTGTGCACAGGTGCGCATAACCACACACAGACACAGACACAAATACACACAAAAATAAATCTTTCAAAAAGACAATATAAACCTGTATGTAAAACGCAAGTTAGCTGTCGTAATCTATCATTTATGGCATGTATACCACACATACTATACGTAAACGTAGCCTGTATGTGCAGAATGAGAAATTGGTAACCTGTCAATTGCCTCTGTATTTTAATTTTTCAGTTCAGAAGAAACAAGAGGAAATCCTTCCTGGAACCATGGAAAAAGAATTGAGCTCCTCTGGCAGCAATCCCAGTACCAGTGATCTAACAAAAGTTTTACACTTCCCCAAAGTTGTTCGCAGAAGTCTGATAGTCTGTGATATATTGGTTTAGGCTCAGACAAACTGCACACAAAAAGATCCAATCAAGATGAGAAAAACGCAGAGGGAAACTGCACCACCTCACTCGCTTACATGCTGGAAATTAACTTACTCCCAGATGCATCTCAGAAGACTATAAAGGATAAAATATCTCTCTTGTTAAAGCAATGGTACCATGTAAGATTGTATAGGTCATGTTAGAATATCTATGTCTTTGAATAAGGTTCCAAATAGTCACATTTCATTCTTAAATGAGGTATTAACTACAAGATACCTTAACTAAATGAGACACTGTAATACTTTGCTTTGTATAATAAATCAATTTTTTTTATGTCAGCTATATAAAACAATACGATGTACCGTATTTTACTTATGTATTTTAACCTAATACATATTCAAGAACATTTCTTTTGTATAATGTATACACAATTTCACTGACACCAAATGGCATGCTTTGCATAAGTAGATTATATAGTACTTAGTAGCATTTCAGTATTTGAACTAGCTCAGGAAAATTATATTCATTAAGAGTGTAGACACAAGGGAACAAAAACATGTTTATAAAGATTATATAGAGGCTGAAGGGAAGACATTAAGAGTGATGTCAGCCACTTCTGCTAACACTCAACAGGAAACATTATGTCTGATGCTAGCTAGAAACCTAGCCAACTGCTCAGGACTAGTGAAATAATCACGATAATATGTAACTACATTCTAAACATGTGTCCTTACTCTCACAGATGTGTCTAGCCCTTGATCCTAATCAAGAAACTACTCTTTGCAACAAATGGAGACCACTAAATAAAACCACAACCAATCAAAGTCCAGAGTTGTGGAGCCAAGTGCAAGCTACATCTACGAAAGAACTCCTGCACCAGTGGCTCAGGGGTCATTGCAGGAGGTGGGACAAAGTTATTGCAAGAGCTAGACGACCAGGGAGTTCACTGTGCAAGTGGCTCCTCTAGTGTCAGAAGCTACATGTATATAGTCTCAATAACATGATGACACAAACCTGATCTGAGCAAAGATAATGACAATAGACATAGCAAAGTAGATGGGAGGCCATCCAAGAGGCCTCGACCCAAGACGAAGAACAATGGACAACTAAAGAATGCTTAAGGTGGGAGAAACAGATTTTGTCTGGGAAAAGCTCAACAAATGGCTACCCAATACCAAATGGTTAGCCCTAAAAAAGAAATAAAACTAGTATTATATAAACTGACCAGGCAATATTTATGTATTTTGGAATTACATATATATTCATATAATATATATAAATATTTTTATTTATAATTAGGAATTATATACATACACACATACATACAAAGATATATTATAATTATGCAAGTATGTATAATTAAAATTATATATTTATGTGCCACTAATTCAAAAGAATGCTAAGATGATTTAGAGGGGGAAAAGCAAGGATGAATTGATGTGATTATTTTAGTCTCAAAGATATAACAAAAAATTGAAGCATAAAATTATGAAAAAAAAAGGATCTGAAAATTTACCAAGTAGTGTGGCTTCTGATGTAACTTCAGTACAGATTTGAGTTTGATCATCCAACAATAACTTTCCCCATTTGAATATTTTTTACTCAGTTGGTTGAAATTCTCAAACAACCAAAATATCTTCAGTCTTTTTATTTGAGCAAACTATTATAAGGAATGGTGTTCTGTGTCATGAGTCTAGTGTCATTGGTAACCATAATCTGACCTTCGTTCTTGTCACTTGACAATACTGTAGCAGAATGCTACATTTAAATTTTAAATGCTCTCTCTCTCTCTCTCTCTCTCTATATATATATATATATATATATATATATATATATATATATATATATATATAAATCTAAAAAATTAAAATCACTGTTTAAAGAATTTAATGAATTCTTTCAATATTCTTGAAGATATTTGTAGCATAAAGCTTTGAGAAGTGGTTTTCTGTCCTGTGTGGCCTTCTTTAAGATAAGATGCCACTTGGGCTTTGGGTAACAGCTCGGGGTATGAAGGAGGTAGTGGCCAGTTGACAGTTAACAGTTGGCGGGATAGTACCGTTGGTCGGTTGGGTTGTGCGATGTTAGTGCGGTGTTCTCAGATCGATGCTAGCTTTCTCTGAGGTCCCTGTTATCTAAGCTAAGAACAGTAAAAAAAAAAAAAAAAGGCAGTGAATATTTCTTCCTTTCCCTCTTTCTCTCTTTCAGGGCCTCCTGCAGGAGCAGTGAAGATTTCCTTCTTTCTTTCTTTCCTGAGGTAGAGGGAAGAAGACACACCGGTAATCCATTACAAGTCAGGAATTAATTACACAGTGAGGAATCTATGACAGTAACATCAGTTGCAGATATTAGTGTTATTTTATGTCCTCTTCTTTTTAAAAAAAATTCAAAATCACAGAAACAGTCAATATCTCTGAAACAAACAAACCAAAAAAAAAAAAAATTTAGAAAGAGAAGACATGAGAGAAAGCACAAGTTATCAATAAAAGTTATTTATTCATGCAACATAAGTAAATAAAATTTGTAATTTGATGGTCATGTTGACAGATACCTGTGTAAATAGCTTCAAAACTAGGCGTGGCTGTGGCAATTTTCCATTGTATAATGTCTTCCTATATGGTGATATTCTGGTCCTTCTGATCTCTTGCGGATCTAGCTTGGGCCTGGATTCAGATGATCAAATCCATCCTCACCTCAAGAGGACGCTTTAAGGCTAAGAACAACATCAACCGCTACTGAGTTCTTCTGTTGTGCTAGGTTCCAAACCGGAAATTTTATGTATTTATATTTTCAGAATGTAGCAATGTCAGAACCATGCCGCTACATTTCATCTCTTTAAAACGTTACTCCTTTCCAGCCACATCATTATCCATATGTTGGAGGAAAAATTAGGAAGAAATGAATGTTGATTTACTGTGTCCCTCTTGGAGACTTGAACATGGATGGGTCCTAAGATTGGTAGTTACGTAATAATCACAGTAATGAGGATAGAAAGATAAAAAGACTTCTTTCCTTGTTTTAAGAGTGTTTTTTTATGTGTGTTGTGGTAACTCTTGTAATATTATGCAAGCAATATGAAATAAATGTTTTTAGAAGTGATCCTAAGAGAAATCTGCATGGAGATAAAACCCAATCAAATAAATTTCATCGCCCGAGGAGGTGAGAACAAAGTGGTGTGTAATCACAAAAATTGAATGAGCAGAATATTTTAAGGGGATGGTAGTCGTTACATTTCTCCTTTTGGGTCTTGGGTTCAGGGTACAGTCCACCCAGGGAAGGGGAGGTGTGGCAGGGAAAGCAAATGGCTGTACCCTACTGGCTCCTTTATTCAGACTGAACCCTGGTCCACTGGGATGGTACCAACGACATTCAGTGTGGGTCTTTCTCTTTGTTTACTGCTCCCTTGAAGGCTAGGCTTACCACAGTTATAGGCAATGCATTTCTTAATCTGGTCAAGTTGACTGTATAAATTAGGTAGCACAATGAAATGAAGTAGCAGATACTATTCAGTTTGGGCAGAATCCATGTTCCTGGACTTATCCAATCATGAGAGAAATGATGTAAGTGAAAACAAAAAGTAAAAACCAGAAGGAATGCCTTTTGTTTTCTTATTGTTTTAGTTTTATAGAGCAAAAGTATATACATGAATATTGGCTTGTATACCATTTAGGACAACAGGCTTAAAAAAACATAATCAAAGAAATCCTGGGGAAATTTTAAGAGCACATGGATAATAGATTTAGTTGAGCCAAGTAGATATGCCAAACAACATGGTAGACAGGTAGAAAAACAAAGCAAGGACATTGGGTACAAGAGAATCCAAAGATATGTTCTACTAATGAAGAAATCAATAGCATTTAGTTTTTCAGGGAAATATGTAGAACTAAGATGTAGAGGATAGTTATTAGTTAATACAATGGCCTTATTAGTCCAGACATTTGTACTGTTTGAGAAAAAAAAAATCTTGCCATCAATGGGAGCTGTCTCTTTTGCCTGGTACATAAGATACGTTTGTGAATATTTCTCTACGCATACAGAGTTGAACAGACTTCTCTACATTTTGCTACAGTGCTTTCAGACCACTGTCAAACAACAGGTGTAAAAACAACAACCTGTCCGGTGGGGGTGGCACACACCTTTAATCCCAACACTAGAGTGGCAGAGGCAGAAGGATCTCTGTGAGTTCAAGGCCGGCCTGGTCTATAGAGTGAGTGCCAGGACAGCCAGAGTTACCATAGAGAAACCCTGTCTTGAAAAAAACAAACAAACAAAAAACAGGAAATAAAAGTAAACAAAAAAATTCAATTCAGCGTTGTCCTGAATTCAAGTCTGGATGTAGGTGTGGATGTAAGCATTGATTTTTTTTTTTTTTTAATTTATTCTCCTGTGTTCATGACAGGGCAGTCGAGTCTGTTAATTCAATCCCCGTCCTAGAGGGCGTCAGCCTCCATGCAACGCTGATAATCTGCAAGGCAATGGGATCATATTATAAGGGGATATCTAATTCGTACCATTTTCCCAGTTCATCTGTTTCTTAGAAAGCTGAGTCGAGTATTTCATAGTTTCAGTGAGTTTCTTTGTGCTGAGTTTTCTGACATTTGTCTTATTTTTGTCGGTATATTTTTCAAACTATCACGCTCATCTGCTTAGTTACTATGTAACGATTTGAAACGCTTTCTCTCTTGGAGTGCTTTCCTACAGCTGTGAATTTACATAGTTAACTTTAGACAAGCTTGACTTCCAAATACACAGGCATGGCTTATTTCCCAGCTTCTGAATCATCCTTTTCAAAGTCTTTGACAATTTCATACATTTATATAATATATATTGGTCCAATCCTCCCTCCTCCCTTCCTCCAAAACTTCCTGTGTCCCTGAACACCTTTATTTTCCTCAAAGTTCATAACCATTCTAATGAATACAATTTTTGTAGCAATCCACTGAATTCATTCGGTACTGCCCATATACACGTAAGTGTGGGGTTATCCACTGATACATGGGTGACATACAAATGGCCACTAAATCTCCCCCAAAATGACTCCCATTCCCTTCATTTTTGTTTGACTCTGTGTACTGTGAATGGTATTTAAATGACTCAGCGGTAGGTGGAGACAAATAATTTTAAATACATATATTTCAGTTTTATGTGTACCTGAAAAAAACCCATGCTGATGCTACATTGGACAAAAACTTAGTGCCTAAGGAAAAGACATTATAAAGGAAATAGAGCTTGCCCCTCCAGTATTAAAAAAATCCATATGACAACAGAGGGAATTTGTTGAATTTTTTTTTTTTCCTGTCTAAATTCCAACATGCATGTATTCAAACGGCCCTTAATTTCATGTTTGAATTCGGTGCCATTGACCACGTGTTAGGCGGGATTCAAGTCTCTTTCCCATTGCTGCATTTCCCCTTTGCTAATAATGCCTTAGCCTCTCCAGCTTAACACAGCTGACATCGATGTTGCTACGTGTGTGGCACGTCTCCACAGTGAGAGGTCCACCGTGAGAACCGGAGACTGGGATGCCATGATGGTAAGGCTCTCCTGTGCTTCTTGTTACGTGCTTGCTACACAGACTTTTAGAATACACCGCATCGGTTCAAGTAAATCCAATATTATCACACGTAACCGAAAATTAAACAGTCAGGACTCAGGTTGAATATCCCTGAAACAAGCTTTTTGGTTTTTTCCTACTGACCCTAAGTCCTTCCAAAGTCATTTAACCTGAGAGCTGTGGTTTATTTGGTTGAGCACGTAGATCTTTGACATTTTAAGTTGCAGAGTCATGTGCTACGGAGAAGCAAGCCTGTGAAAGTAGAACATGACTTTGGGGGATAGAATTAGACGCTCTTGAGACAGAGCCAGTTAACGCTCCGTGGTGAAGCTTCAGTGGACCATGCTGCCTCTATTCCTAAGTAATGTAACAAAGAAAAGCGGCGAAGCCTATGTATTTGTAGGCAAGGTTTACCTTCCTACCGCCAGTCATAGTGTAATTCAAAGAAGGCGCATCGATAACAATTTCAAGGCTAAAATTAACATTATATTCCGAAAAGAGGATATATGTATTTGTTTGTTCTTTAGTTTATCAAACACGCCGAATGCCGTTTGAGAAATATTCCTACGTATATCAGCTACTCTTCCTACTGTTCTGGTGAAAAATGTGAAATGTTGCATTATTTGCATGAATTTCTTTAAGGAAAGAGGGTTTAGGTTGTGTTCAGGAGTCACAGCCCAGTGTAGTACGCAACGGATGACAACCTGCGTGGGAGGGGGGGCAGTTAGCCACATTGGATCCGCTGGAAGCAGAAACACGACGTTTTCCTCATCTTAGCAACCTCTCGAGTTATCCCCAGTTGCCCACCTCGTACAGTGAGGCTCAGCTCTAGTTCTTCCCCCGGCTGAGGAGCGACTGTTCATGCCCTTGAGTATACAGTGACATCCCATATTCAAACAATAACCGTTTATCTCTGGCACTTATGGGGTCAGGGTCACAGCAGCGCTCTGGAATACGGTTGCAAGACTTCTTGATGCTGCCATTCATTCATTCATTCATTCATTCATTTTAAAGGCCTATAGTACCAACGCCAAACCGACAACGATGCCTCATTCTTTTGCTGGCTCAGGATTCAGATTGCCTCCTTGGACTGCGGTTGCATAGACTTTTGTAAGTGACCTTGAGAAAGGTTTCCCTCCATGGCGTCTTCCACCAGGAATCGCTTTGGCAGATCACTCCAGTATCACCGTCCTGCTACTGTAGGTTAGTGGGAGCTTGCCCTCAGAGCACTGGTTACTCTCCCCAGGCAGAGCAGGACGTTTCACTTAAGCTTTGCTAATTAGCCCAGTAATTACATCAGGTCATCCTCACCTGGCACCACATGTTCCAACACAGGAACCAGGGAAGGATAGTTTATATTCCAACCGCAACTCTGTCATGACTGAGACAGACTGAAGTTAGCCTGTTAACATTTTGAATATGTTTTGTCAATTAGTCAGAAATACTAGAGTTACACACTTTTGTTTTGGAAATACTGTGTGGTGAGGGGCAGTGTTCTCCAAACCTTGGCTTCACCTTTCTATTTCCGCCATTGTTTTGGATGCGCTAATGAATTCTACTTCATGAACAGATGCTAGGGAGTCAATCATGCACCGAGTGTGATTACTCAGAGCTTAGAAATGAACCATAAATAAGACCATTATCCCTGCCGGTCACTTCAGGTGCCTTTAAAACAGAGGAAACAATGGCATTTCAAGATTAAAACCGCATCTGGACAAAAGTTGGAGAGTAAAACATGCATCATTTCTGCTTCTTTGAAATCGACATGTAACTGTTGCGCTGTTCAAAGTCAATACAGGAAGAAGGTGGCCAGAGGAAGAAAATGTGTATCAGGGATCTTAGTTTTCTGGAGTCTCCTGTTATACTTACCTTCAGGTAAGCCTGTTACTTTATTTTCTGCCTTAAGACGTGAGAGCTGCACAATGCTTGTCTTTCCTCAGATGTTTTCGCTCTATTTATAAGGAAGTGATGCATACTTAGTGTATAGTAGTTAGCTTTTAAAGAGTCAAATTGATGTCTAATGCGGACTAAAGTACTTGGAAACACCAGGCATTTGTTAACAGGTGAAGCTCACACTCAAGGGACCATACTGGGAAGAGGTTAGAGTTTGTGAATACATACAGCGCTGATTTGAAACTGGGATTTGAAATTTTACGTGTTTGATATTAGCTGTAAGATAGAAATTTCCAAAAAATTCTAATTTATTTGATTTATTAATGAGTAGATAAAGCAACTTACTTCTTACACTACAAAAGGATAGATGTTTATGTTCAATGTAAATTTGATATTTTATATTCATGTATCTCTTCTTTGAGACCAGGACAAGGGATTTACAGATAATCTCTGTTTCATCACTGTGCAAAATCACATTTGTAAAAATGTTTCTGGACCTCTGTTTCTGTGACTACCTTTTATATATGCCCCAGTCCACTGAAATCACAATAGCAAGTGAAAGGAGCATTTAGTTGCTGTCATTAATTCTCTGTCTCACAAGGCTAGCTGTCTAAATTCTAAATTATTTGTGTTTCTTGGGTAGTAAATGGAAGAAAATTATGAACCTGGCATCCCCACAAAGAGAGATTTTCTTTGTATAGAAGCTCGCAGGAGTTAAAATAGTTTCAAAGTAATACTAAAAATATTTAAGAAGTCTAGATTTTCCGAATCAGGCAAAAGTAAGCAAATTGTTTATTAAGAAAGTTGAAAAGTTGAAGTAATTTACTGTGAGATACTCCACCCTTAATATTTTTACCTCTTAGGAAAGATATGTATTCTCACAAAAAAAAAACCTTGAACGGAGTCAACTTTAGTCACACAGACTAGATATGACGGCATACTAATGCTGCACAAGGGTTAGAAGAAGGGGAGAGTAATTAGACTGCTTTTCTAGAAACTTACAGTACTCACAATTTCCAAAGGAAAATAACATAAGCAACGTCAATGGTCATGCCAATTATTCTCTCTTCAGTAAAGTAATATCAAAAGTAAATCACAATTTTCTTTAGTATTTCATACAGAAAAAAAAACTGGGGGAAACAGAGGGTAATGGCTTAAAAATCTAAATTCATATGCTGTAAGCCTAGACTACTTTACAAGTGCACACTGAACTATGATGTGGATGTTACAAACATGTAATGTGATAATATGTAGACATTCTCTACCTTTTAACCAGGAGAAAATCCTATTAAGTCAGAGAGCAGCGCTGTTACAAAACACTCTTCCTGGGCAGTGGGTAATAACCTAAAGCACTCACCTAATTTTAGTAAGTGGGGCCAAGACATATGGTATGACTCTAAGCTAAGTGAAGAAAGCTGCTTACAGAGAGAGCCTTTGTGATACCATCGGCCGTAGACGAGCGTACGCTGTCTGTCTGGCTGAAAAGGCCAGGAAACAACAGAAGAAAGGGTGGACAGAACATTAGATTTAGAGATAATGTTTATAATGAAACGACAGGGTTTTATTGCTAATATTATTTCTGTAAAGAGATATCTAGTTTATGGAATACTTAGTGTACCTATCCATAAAAATTTCTATGTTTGTAATACAGGTATGCATTTTGGATTATAGAGGAAAGCATATGTGATTTTTAAGTTCCAATCGGCATGTAAATATATGACTTGTCCGTGTATTTTAAATAATCTAAGGACTTATGAAAACAAATAAGTTATATATACAAATATAAATTAAATTAAATAAAAAATACTATCTCATATACACTAATGGCTATTCTCTTTTGATGAAGTTATTAATAACACTGTGTATGAATGTTGAGTTCAGTCTGGCTGCTACAGACCAGAAGTTTGCAAATAGAGTATATTAAGCTGATGCATTGTCTTCCAGGTGTGAGGGTCATGAATGAAAAGAATCTTCATTGCAGTTGTAATTGAACAATCCCCTGCGATGATAAATTGTCCTCAAATGCATCATGACATTTTCATGGCTTTAATTTCCTCTACTACTATCTTAAATAAGCTGGGCAATGGTGACACACACCTTTGATTCCAGCATTCAGAACTCTGTGAGTTCAAGCGCAGCCTGATCTACAGAGTGTGTTCCAGGACAGCCAGAGTTACAACAGAGAAACCCTGTCTCGAAAAACAAAGTAAAGCAAAACAAAACATACTATCCCAAATACGTGCATGGAATCTTCTGTTTATTCATCTCTAGGAAGCTGAGGATTTCTGTCAAAATTCAATACTGTAGAGAAATATCAATAATGAAAATAACCTTAAATTAAACAAAGTCTCATGGCTCTACCCTTGTTCCAAATGATACACAGGAATGCATTTGACACAGAACCCCTATGGGCTGCATGAAAAGTCAAAACCTGTTCTACACTGTGATGATACATGGTTTACTCCAGGAGCATTATTTTTGTCAGTCTTCATCAAAAGACAAATCATATTATTATCCCAGACCCAACGATTAATAAGCTGTAAGCTTGATCAATTTTATTTTTTTATTTTCTAGTAAAATGAATAATTGTCTTTGATAAAGGCTTTTTGTTTCCATTGTGTGGTGCTTATTATACTATAAAATGAATATCTAACAAAAACGTGAATTGTATTTTAATTTGGTTTAGTTCGGTTGTGCATGCGAGTCTGTGTGATTTTAATGGTTCCTTCGGGACAAAAGAGCTTTAAAAACCTATGTAGTGCTCGTTGGATAAAAGTTTTAGGATGGTGGGCTGGACAGATGGTTCAGTCAATAAAGTGCTTGCCCTACAAATACCAGGACCTGCTGTCTGAGCACAGCACTTCGTAAAGATCTCTGTGACAGTGCACTGGGTGGCTGGAGAAGGCAGATCCCTGCAGTGGGATGATACCCAGGCTATTTCCAAGTTCAGTGAGAGATCCTGCATCAAAAATTAATGCAGAGAGTGACTGAGAATGCATCCGAAGTGAAACCCTGGCCTTCACAACCATATAAATACACTTTACATACATCTACATGTGAAGACATACACATGTACATGAGCACAGACACACATATTGAACATATACGCAAGCTTTAGAATGGAAATGCCTGTCAGTTACTAACTGTGTGACTTCATTTACACCCGTATACTGTTCCATAACGGTACTGTCTACAATCTCAGTGTTGTTATCAATCATTCTCAGTGTTTTATATTAGTCAAATATTTCCATCCAAACATACTTAAATTTTTACTTAGGCCAATGGTCCTCTTTTAAAGTCTGTGCCACCAAGGAGATCGCTTGCCCTTAGAATCACATCAAAATCAATTTCTTGCTCTCTCAAGTACTGATCATTTCATTCTTTACCCCTGTTTTTATTTTTTCCCCTCTCTCTTGTGTCTCTCAGAGAACTTTCTACCTGATGGACCTTTGCTAGCTGCCAGGGTCAGGTGTCTCCGACTCATTTACAGAGCATCTAACAGCAGCAGAAGCAGAGATCTGCTCCATAAATATGTGGTGTTGATCGCCGTAACTGTGAGCAGAGCCCGGTCTCATTAATAATTCACAGAACAAGAAGAACCTGGGAAGCCTGGCAGTTAATAGGGAAGAAAATTCATATATTTTTTATGGATCCCAAGTGAAGAAATCATTAGCATGCTAAACTCATGAAAGTCAAGACCTATAGATGTAACAAGGTAATAACATAGCAGAATAAATACAGGACAACTTCTATAGGTTAATTTCATAAGTACTCGAAGAAAGTCTTCCTGAATATTTCAAGTCTGTCTACGTTACCAGAGACATGGACAAGTCAGGGCAACGGTGATCCTGAAAATGACACAGGATCCCTTAATATCTTTGTTCATGAATTTGCCAATATAAAATTATATATAAACTTATATTTGGAAAACATAATTAGCTATTTGCTTGGTTTTTAATATTAAGTACTGGAAAAAAATAATTCTATCTTCGTTTAATGCCACTCATCCTCCCTCCCTCTACATCTTCCTGTTTCTCTCCTTCTCTTCCTCTACATCTTTCTCCCTCCCCTCCCTTTTCCTCTCCTTCCTCTCTTCCTCCTCCCCTTTTCCTTTCTTCCTCAATTCCTTTCCTCGTGCTTTCAATTTAAAAAAAATGTATTGAGTTAGACCCAGGATAGTTTTCAAAAGGTTATTTCACATTGACCCAATATTGATATGTAAGAAGCCCAAATAAGTCCAGTCAACAGTAAGATTTTTGTTTCCTAGAGAAAATAATGAGCATGCTTGAGTGGATCCACTCCAGTGGTTCTACTCCGCTATTAGTAGAAAGGGCTCTTCACTATACAGTGGCTTCAACTTTAGTTCAATAACTTTCAGGCTGCTATCCTGGTTGAAGTAGTTGAAGCTTCTCCAGAACTGTCCTAGTTAATTGTAGCACCTAGATAAAATAGCTATGGTTTGTTTATGTCGGTATTTTGCCATAATTAATATAATTCTTTTGGTCAACCTAAGTGCAGATCGTGGAAAAAGCATGCTGATATCCAATAGGAGACCCAAAAAGTGAAGACTTATTTTGCTACATCCAAATTGTGCCTTAAGTCACAGTGCTCTCTTCTCACATAGAAACTTACTTAGGACTCAGCAAGCCCAGAACATTCTGTCTATATTAATGGATTCATTTTACAGTCGTGTTGTAATGTTCACCCATGAAAGCCCTAAAGTTGTTCTCCTGGCCACAGTTTGACAAAAAGGAATCCTGATCATTCCTGCAGGTTGCATATACAAACAGATGCTGAGCAGAGTCCATTAAATAAACAAATAAATAAATAAATAGATAGATAAATAAATAAATAAATAAAATGCCGTTGCATGTTAGTTTAGAATCAAGAGACAATAAAGTCCACCTAGAGAAATTCTGATTTTTATACATATCAAGAATTAAGATGAACTCTGTCTAGGATGGAGGTCTATCACAGTACCACGGCACCTTTTCTCACAGAAGGACAAATATTGAATGTTCTCTTTCCTGTGTAGAAGCTAAGACTGATTGTAGAGGTAATAGACATTCAGGCAAAGTTGGTTAGTGCATATTGAGAGCATGTACAGCATATCAGAAATGTAAACTAATATGTGTAAATAACACAACCAAAACAAGGAAGAAAAGAAAAAAAAAAAAAACACTTGCTATATTTTGTGCTTAATGAAACCAATGGAATATCTTCCCCTGAAATTTAAATAATAAACAAGGGCTGTCAATTGGTGTTTTCCATTTACGATTTAAACATTTGAAATGCATAGACTCCTTCTGACAACGAAATATAAGCTGTAAGCATGGGCACCATTGAGAGATTCGCAAGGAAGCCTCAGGCTCCTTTTAAGGAAATGTCAAGATTTTAATCTTCTCTCCTGGAAAACAGGTTCAGTAGTTCTGAGACAGACATTCAGAAGCTGCAACTTTAAGTCAACATCTGAACATTTGTGAGATTCTGCACTCTGAAAACTATCAATCAAGAGACGGAAGGAGGCAGGGTAGGGTAATCTTGAATTTTCTGGTGACATCCTAGATCTCTCTCACTGGAGCTGAGATTATTAAAACTTCTTTGAACTAAAATGTCCGATTCTCAGGCGCCGTGCTGCAGTTCTGGTCTGAAGAAAAGATGTTTTTCAGTGAGAAGACACATGTCCCTTACACAGTGGAGATGTGATAGCCATGTTATATTATTAAAGAGAGATTTATCTCTCTAGCCAGGTGACACGACATGTAGCTTAGAAACCACCTGTTATTAATATGTTCTCATTAAAAATAAGCAGAGAACATCAGTCCATATGTTAAAGCTCTGAAGCTTGTATAAAACTGAAGGAGAATTGGTAATATTTATCAAGTTTCAAAAATTTATAATAAAACAAATAGATTTATGTCTTGACATTCATTATGCTATATCTGGCATTTTTAAAGGAGGCCCATTAGGACAAGAACAGACTACTACAATTAAAATATTTTCAGATTAATATATTTTGTAAATCATTAAATTATTAAGATTACTCATTATTTAATGAGTTTGCTCAGCAAACTATAAAATACAACAGCATTGGAGTTACACAGGCAGCCGCCTTGCTGTGCCGAAGGCGTATATTTAAGTTACATAATCTAGATGTACAATACACACGGAGTTGGAAAATATCGAACACCTGATCACATGAAGCAGAAAAGAATGAGGCCATTTCTAATTCAAACCCATTACTGAGGCTTTGGGACAAGAAGAATGTGTGTTTGCTGACACACCAGAAGTGGAGGGGCAGCAGAGATGGGGGCCTGTGTTAGTCATCTGGTGTGATGGTGAAAGAGAGAGCTATTGATGGTGATACAGAGGACTTCTTATATTTCATAAACATTTGATTTCATACTCATGTGTGTGTATAGAGATGTCGGATCAAATCCATCTCACCTTTTCTCCTCTTTAATTCTCTCCTATCCCCAAACCCCTTTTCCCTCACGATCTCATATACAGAATATGTTGCTGTGTATTTCTAAGGATAAGTTCTGTTTTTGCATCAATTCTCTTAGTCTGTGTCTACTAATTAGGGATTTGAGACCAATAATAGTGAGAAAAATCAATGACCCAATGATTAATTCCTGTTATGTTGTCGTTGGTGGTGGTGGTGGTAGTGTGTGTGTGTGTGTGTGTGTGTGTGTGTGTGAACGCTTTAGTGTGTGGATATGTGTGTGTGTATGTTTGTATATATGTCTCCCTTCTCTTGATTTGGTGAGGTTGTTTCTTTGCTGTGTTTTCATGGGTGTATTTAATCTTCTTGGTTTGGAGTTTTCCCTCTAGTATCTTCTGCAGGGATGGGTTTGTAGATACTTATTGCTTAGATTTGCTTTATTCTGGAGTATCTGGTGTTTTTCCATTTATGGTGACTGTAAATTTTGCTGGGTATAGTAGTCTAGGCTGGCAAACTGTGGTCTTTTACAGTCTGCAGCACATCTGTCCAGGCTTTTCTGGCTTCCAGCATCTCTATTGAGAAGTCAGGTGTAATTCTCATAGGTCTGCCTTTATATGTTACTTGATCATTTACCCTTGAAGCTTTTTATTTCTTTGTTCTGTATGTTTAGAGTTTTAATTATTATGTGGCAAGGGGACTTTCGTTTCTGGTCCAGTCTATTTGGTCTTCTGTATGCTTCTTATACCTTAAGAGGAATCCCCTTCTTTAAGTTAGAGAACTTTTCTTCAAGGGTTAAATTGAAATACTACCTGGGCCTTTGAGCTGGGCTTCTGTTCTTTATTCCTAATATTCTTAGATTTGGCCTTTTCATAGTGTCCCAGATTTCCTGGATGTTTTGTGAGAGGATTTCTATGGATTTAATATTTTCTTTGACAGATGTATCTATATTTTCGATTTTATCTTCCGTGCCTGAGATTCTCTCTTCCGTCTTTTGTATCTCTTTGCTGTAGCTTGCCTCTGACGTTGCTAGATTTGTCGTTTCCAGAATTCCCTCGGTTTGTGTTTTCTTTATGGCTTCTATTTCCATTTTCAGGTCTCGAACAGTTTTATTTGTTTCCTTCCATTGTTTGCTTGTTTTTTCTTGGATTTCCTTAAAGGATTCATTCATTTCTCCTATTTGTTTGTGTTTTCTAAGATTTCTTTAAAGGATTTATGCAATTCCTGCAATTGTTAATCTGTTTGTCTTTACGTGGCTTCTCTGAGTAGTTTACTAATTTCCTTTTTCAGGCTTTCAGTTCCTAAAATTGGCATTAAGGTCTTTCTCTTGAGCTTCAGCTCTGTTAGAATGTTTACGGGCCTGCTGCAGTAAGATATCTGTGCAATGGGGTGGAAATCTCTCCTTGGTTGTTACTGTGTTATTACACTGTTGTGTAAGCATCTGGTTTTGGAAAATATAGGTTCAGGTGCTGATTTCTGAGTTTGTCTATGTTAGGTGGGTGTTTTGTTCTTTTGTTTCTGTTTCTTCTCTGGATTTCCAGGACATATGTTGTGTTTCTGTTGCCTGATTTATTGGCCTGTTTGGCTCATTGCTCTCAGGGGATGCTTCCAGGTATTGGAGGCTGGAGGAAGGGTAGGCATAAAGCTGGCTTTAGGGAAGGCTGTAGTTTGTCTTGCAGAGCTATGGAATAACTGTAGAATTTGGTCTACGGGAACAGAGAGGGTTGGTATGCAGGTAGCCTACCTGTTCTTCTGGTAGGCGTGGCCTTTACTAGAGCAGGGCACGTTCACTTGAGTTGGGAGCAGGGGAGGTTAACAGCAGTGGTGGCGGAGGAACTACAGAGAAATGGATGCGGAAACTGAACCAAACGAGTAAGAGAAGTTCCGGAGGCAGGTGGCCTACATGTGCTTCTAGGTGGTGTGGTCTGTTCTGGAGTAGGGGGTGCCCACTGGAGTCGGTAGCTTGGGTGGAGCAATGGGAAGAAGGCCGGGGTAGGGGTGGGTGCTATGGAGCAATGGATTGTGGGAAGCAAAACACGTGTTCCTGCTGGTGGGCAACCTACCTGCTTCTTCTGGGTGGTGTGGGCTGGAGCAGGGAATATCTGTGGGAACTGGGATGGAGCGGGGTTTTCTACTTTCAAGCATGAAAAAATGGCAAGAAAAAACAAACTGAAGAAACATCCAATATTAAGCCTACCTGATATTGAGCATAAAGGAAAATGAGACTCATCTTTGTAAACAGCTGGAAGAAGCCGTTAATTAATGTGCGAGTTTGATATCAGAACCCAGAAAGAAAATAGAAATACTTTTATTGCTAGGATCAATATTTCATCTAGCGTTTCAGGTCAGGGATGACTAAACTTATGCAAAAGTGCACCTGAGTTTAGAAACAGTTCGTCAGAGTGTATCCTGGCATCAAGTTATTGGGTTTTCGACTTCCAGGAGTGATCAAAAGAAGTTACTAGAAGCAGAGTCCAGCTGATGCTTCTTTCCTGAGGTTTCCACAAGGAAAAAGAGAGAGAAAATCCTTTCTCCGGAAGACTCTGCAGAAAGCCCAGCACTGCCTGTGAGGGCTGTGGTTTAAGGATGGCATAGAAACATAGGCCCTTGCAGCTCAGTTTTTGCTGACCTGAAAAAAAAAAAAAAATCTTAAAAAAAAAATTTGTAGCTTTCCTCTGTCAGAAATAATAAAGGTTTTAGATCTTCTCTAAAGCTAATATCACCAAATGGCAAGAAAAAGGAATTACGAGGCACATTTAACAAGAAATAATTTTACCATCTATGGAAAGATAAAGTCTAATTATGAATTCAATTTATAAAGCCTGGTGTCACCAACAGATATTTCAGCTTAAGGACTCTGAGCGGAGCAATGTGTTTAGTTCTAATTTAAAGTGACCTGGAGACTCAACTGACAAAGGAAGAAATGTTCCGGGCCGCAGCAGCAAATCAGAAACAATTCGGCCGCTGTTTAAAGCCCTTTCTTTCACCTCCTTTTTCCATTGGAAATTATTCACTTTCATCGGTTTCAACAAAACTTTTGTGCACATGTTTATGGTAAAAAGATGTTTTGTAATTTCCAGCAAGTACAATGTGCTTGTTCTCAGAGGCACAGGAGTCAATCTCAGACAATGCTTCTGCAGGCTGGGCTCAGGTTGTGGATGGCCACCCTCTGCAATACTTAAGCAGATCTGAAAGTGGTCTACGTATAAAAGACAGCAGCCTACCAGATGCAAAGCCAGCATGCCCTCAAAGACCGTTCAGGACCCCCCAGTATCCAGAGACTTCCAAAACCTGGCCCAGAAATAAAACCACTAGGGGAAAAGAGTGAGGTTGTTAAATTCTTTCCTAGTTTTATTCTGAGTCATTTTCCATTTCTATTCTTAAATCCTTTACAACTGAAATACTTCTCTGGGATGAAGGCTGAATGTGGCCTCGTCTCAAATACAGACAACATCTGTTCCAGGCGCAATCAAGAAAGGACTGGGATGGAGGCACACAACAAGACGTCTCTTCACAGTCTTTTTATTTCTTTCTTTCTTTGTGTGTGTGTGTGAGAGAGAGAGAGCTTCTTCCAGATTCTAGAATGTAGTCCAAAAGTAAAACGGTCAGCGAATCAATCTCTCTCCACATTAGGATCTATGTTTCCTAGAACAAACGTAGAGAAGCAATAAGATATTGCAGAAGGTTATTCAGTCGTTAATTATGTGATAGCTAAGGAAAACAGGAACCCTGTTCTTTCTTTCAGCCACGGAATGCCTTCCTATCTCCCATTAAAGTAGGGATGGTGTTTAAACCTGATTCTTCACTGGATTCGGATGAGATGTGCCTAGGAGATAATTAAAACACATCTCTGGGTGTGTCTCATGGGGTATTCAACAGATAACACCGTAAGGGTTCTGAATTAATCAGCAGATTAATCCGTTGGTGGGATCACAGCAGGATCGCGTTGGAATGAATCAAAATGTAAAACTGGTAGGAGGAGAGGCTTTCTTGAGAAAGAGTTCTGGTGGTCTCTCTCTTGTCCTGGCCTCTTCCTCTCCCACATTTCTGGGCTTCCTGGTGCCTCCTCGTGCAGACATCTCATTCTGCAATTCCTTCCCTTCCATCATGCACTGACCCTGCAAAAAGCCACGGACCCAAAGAAATATTTCCTCGTTTTAAATTGTTTTATCAAGCCGCAGTGCTGAGAGAAGTAACTAACCCAATTAATGATGCACTACCTTCCCATAAATGAAAAGTAATCATATGTGAGTTTCAACCCGGTCTAGCTGGATGGACAGGGAAGCAGTTCAATCATCCTAATTTTGAGAAGTCAAATCACTTTGTGCTAAGACTCATATGGCATATTTTATTTCTGTGTCATTAACAGTTTTGTGGAATGACAAAATGAGGATAAATTCTGGCTGTTGTGTGGAGGTCCTGACCGGGATGTAAAAGTTCTTGTATTGCTGAGGCTGAGCTGACTGTGACTATAGCAAGGGTTTTTGAGAGAACACAGGACACTGTCCTCCTGGAGAGATACATCGGCTTCAAGGAGACAAGTGGGGGTCTGCCTTTGTCTGCCTACACAACCCTCTGCCAGGACCATATATGAAGAGAAGATGTCTTTTTGCCTGGAGAGCAGTCAATGCTTTCTAGATTTACATTTCCAACATGAACTATAATTTTCAAAGAAAACAAGGTAAGATATCATCCCAGTAATAACTCTCAACTACAGCTTGCTTTTCCTGGGGCGGTTGAAAAATAAAGGTATAAACAATGAGCATATTATCTGGAAGTGATGGTTCTCCAGGTTTATATTTTCTACTTTTTGGCATGCACATCTCTCGATTATCAGTGAAACCTCAGCAAAGCAGAACTTTACCCAGGACTGCATTGGCTTGGGATGATTTAATACTTTATGAAAATATAAAATAAACAAATGCTACTAATTTATTAAAATATTATCTTTGAGTAAAAAAAATAAAATAAAAGGCGGGTCTTCTCAGAATAGACAATTGGAGTCACATCTTGATTATCACCATTACTCTCTGCAGAAGCAAAATGGAAACCGTATATAAGAAGAATACGCATGTCTCTCTTTGCAGAGGTCCACATACTTATGTGAATGTGTGTATATTCAAAGAACGCCAGGCCTTATTGAAGGAGCATCATCTACGTGCTTATCTCATGTCGAGGAAGTCTTCAGTACAGTGTTTATTTGAACAGACTGTACATAGATTGTCTATTATTTTTAGAACTAAGCATTCAGACAACACAGAGAAACAATTTGCATTTGTCTCCTGGAAATATGGTTATGATCATATACTATGCGGCCACCATTGAACAAATTCACATTTAATATGATGGATCAATTATTGGTGTCTAACCTAGTTATAGTTAGTAGTTGCTTTCTTTTCCATTTTTTGTTACATTTATGTAACTTTGAAATGAAGAGTACTTTCAAGTTTCACACTGGACCTGGATACACGTGACAGTTTATCAACTGACCTACTGTTGGAGTGTTCCCATTCCTCCCTGGCTGAAAATCTACTCATTATAGCTTCCAAAAACATTGAAATATTGATTTTATCATACTATAATTGACACTGCTTTGTGGGTTTGGATGGCTATACTAATGATTTGAAAAACAGGGACTTTGAAAACGTTTTCCCATTACATCTGCTAACGATCGTGGTAGAGGAGATCCCCCTGTCCACATACCGCACTGTCTCTGCCAGGAGCACGTGTTTTCTTTCACAGTTCCACAAAGGGTACAGATAGCAGTGGTAGCTTCAAACAGTCCCCCAAATAACTAGGAGCAAGAGGCATGTCTAGTATCTCATTGCTAATGAGTCAATGTAGTAATGTAGGCAAATAAACATGCACTCCTTAACAATGTGGGAAAAAAAAACAATTTGCATTCCAGAGAAAATCACTGCGGTAAGCAATATGCCTGTTTGATACTCTATTGTTTTTAAGGATAATAGTAAATTAAAAGACAGATTAAAAATAACTCGATTGTTACTGTACCTCTTATAAAACGATACATTGGATCAAAGAGGACTGTCTTATTCCTTGACACAAGCATTTTTATGCTTTGAGAAGACATATGTTTCCTTTCTGCCTTCTGCTAAGATTCCTGGGTTTTCCTTGCCTCCTGTCTGGTATTCTCTGGTAAAGCTCACACCATGTCATTCACCCTCCGTTTCTCTCTGTAAGAGTGATTTGCTTGCGTGTGGCTGTCTCAATAGGTTGTATGCACAAGTAAAAATAATAACTAAGAAAGACACCATGAATTTGGCAGGGAGAGGTGGGGCCTGGGAGGACCTGGAGAGGCAACAGTGAAAGAGGTACATTAGTCCTGTGTGAAATTCACAGATAAAGAATCATAAGGCCTGCCATAGTCAGCTAGCAACCAACTCAGATGCAGGGTCAGACGTGGAGCAAACGCAGAAACCCAGGTTCTCCTCCAAGCTCTGTTCCTCCCTGTAGTAGTGTGAGTGATCTCTTGCAGGTAGCACTTGACGCCTCACAGACAAAGTTCGCTCATTTGTTAAAAAGATAAAAAAAAAAAAAGCCTGCTTCAAGGGGAAATACATTAGACAGCATTCATAACACCCTAATTTTACCGTGTGGAGCACATTAAAGTGTTTAGTTAGCTTCCAAAATTCATATTTCAAGGTAAGTACTCTCTGAGAATCCAACTGTAGTCTTCCAGTGTTGGTGCTTCCTTTCCAGCGACTGCTCAGAATCCACAGCGCCCTCTGCCTCCGCATTTCAGGACTGCTTTTATTCCAGCGCCCTAGACCAAGGCTGGGGAACATTGTAGAAAATAGGTTTGGTTGGTGACATGCAGGGTGAAAAACATCTTCTCTCTTTAGTCTAAACACAATCCTGGCCCTTAGGTGCTACAAGGAGTGCTCAGACTCCGGGAAGATTCCCTCAGCACTCGGGGCTCAGGTTTTATGGCTGACGTCCTTATGGCTGCTGCCTCAGTTAACACACAGTGATTCTTCTGGAGCTCAGATGGGTCTTTATTCCTCTGGCACATACGCGCACCACTGTGGCCCTGTGCTAAGGTTGGAGGCTTCCTGTGGTTTTATCCCTAGCAAGAGCTCTGCAACTAAAAAAAAGTGTATCTCCCAATCAAAACTCTCCTGCCCAACTTGAACCTTGGACCAAAAGAAAAAAAATAAAATAAAACTGTGTATTCACCAGCTTCCTGATTCAAGCTGATAAGCGGCTAAGCGGCGTACCAAGGAATTAATTTGTGAAGGAGCGGCTTGTAAACACTGTAAATCTGATGCAGTAACCGCAACAGGCTTGTCATTTCGTCTGACTTCATGGTCCTCTCCTGAGAGAGACACCTGGTTGTGTTCATTTCAAATGCAGACGTTGGTCCGGTTTCTAATCGTGTCTTGTTTCCCAAATAGAGTTTGCTCATTCGCTGCTGTCTACGGAGAGTCCCAGATAGCATCTTGGTCTGCTGCGCAGTAACACCGGGGAGGGAGCCCTGCGATCTGCTCAGTCATCTCCTGCCTCACTCTATGAAGGAACAGAAAAGAACTTAAATCTTCCTGTGACCGTTTTGTTTGCCAATATCCTGGTAGTCTGCGTTTGGGGGACTGTCTGGGATTTCTTTTTTTCTTGTTTTTAATATGACCAGCATTCAATCAACTATTTTGTTTTAATTAAAATATAGATGACTAATATATTTGCAGCAAGTGACTTAAATAGAAGGATTTTGGGACCCAGCATGCGCTAGCCTGCTCTTGGAATGGAAAAATTAAACGTTAATGACAGTGTGTTTCTCTGAAGTCAAGCAGTGTCATTTATATTAACAAAAATATATACTTACTGTTTTTATCTTTTAAGAATATTTTTGTTTGTATACTTTGTTTTTTTTTGATTTTTCAAGACAGGGTTTCTCTGTGGTAACTCTGGCTGTCCTGCAACTCACTCTGTAGACCAGGCTGGCCTTGAACTCAGAGAGATCCGCCTGCCTCTGCCTCCCAAGTGCTGGGATCGAAGGCATGCGCCACTACCATACAAATGTTCAAATTCAACAGATATTTGAGCTACCAGATGGCCACTGACTTCCAAATAACAATCATGAACCCAGCTGAAAACTCCATGTTGAATCCCATTTTAGCACTCTCAAATAAGATGTCCAACAGGCACATGAGCCAAGAGGTTAAAAATGTGTGCACATTCATGTCTTGGTTTCCTTAATATTTGTCCCTGATTTCTTATCCTGAATGATAGCAATGTCATCAATCTACTTACTGAACGCTTTCACCAAAATATTATAGTGGGAGTAACCCTGTCCTACTGATTCCAAATGTAAAATTTACATTATTCTATTACCTTGAACCCATGGACGCGATTCATAGGTCAACATCCTGTTCCCATGCATGCGTGCTGTGATAATCTGTCTATTATCTCTAATTCACCTTTCAGCTCTTTCCTCCCGATTAAGAAGAGTAAAAGCTCCTTTGTGTCACTGTATTTATGAGACATAGTCCCTTACAGAAGGTACAAAACACTCCTTAACACAGAATAGCTACCAAGTAAATGTGGATCAAATATAATGAGACATAGTACCAGGCTTTTCTATCCATTTGTACGTTTTAGGATGGCCACTCCATTCTGAAGACTGTGTGACGTTAGATGCAGGAAAACACAGAGGTGGGAATCTACATGTTCAGAACCTCCGTTGTTAAGCTATTATATTCAGGAAGGGGTTGTGACAAATTTGGAGGCAAATCCATGATGTCAGATTGGCTGCTGTTCCATTCGGAGCTCTAAGGTGAAACATCATAAGGAAGCTAGGAAACGAAGTCAGTTGACTTCTTCTGGGTCTAGAGGGGAGAAGTCTGTCATCAAAGGGTTTGCAGACCAAGTGTCTGTCCAGTGCTACTTTCTGCTCCACAGATGGCTCCTCCTTGATGACCCCTCACAGAGTAGAAGGGTAAAAAAGGTCTCTGCACACACACACACACACACACACACACACACACACACACATACACACATATGTACATATACATATATGTACATATGTGTGTGTATGTGTGTGTGTGTGTGTGTGTGTGCTGCTATAAATCATGAGTGATCCCCCTTATAAGAAAATCACAATGAAAAGGCCCCATATCTTATCTCTTCGGGGTTAGGGTTCTACATGCAAACTTTGCCAACACAGATGCAGTCAGACCAGGGCAAAGGTGAACATGCCAAGAGTTATTGAACAAGAAAGAAAAAAATGAAAGATGACTGGCAATGAAGCAGTTGTCAGCTAGAAACCTTACCTGAGGAGACATCTGAAGAAAACGTGTGGGTTACACAGGGACAACTGATGAGAAGGCCAGTACGTATCAAGACCGAGGAGGAAAAGCCGGGAGAAGAGTAGGCGTGTTAAAAACCGCCGTTTTACATCATGCACTGATAATTGGGCTATAGGTTTATGCGGCCCTATTGGGAAAACATGTTGTTGTATGTTTGGAAAATTTGAGAAAATGCATTAGAGAGAAATATTTTAAAAATTACATTAAAATGCTTCTATTCATTGCTCATTTTCTTTATCTATGTAAATAAATATAACATTTCTCTCTTCCCTTTTACCTCATTCCCTGACGCCCCTCCCCCCTCTCCTTCAAATTTGTGGCCTCTTTAAGAAAAAAAATAACTAATCGCTATTGCATTCATATATGTGTGCGTATATACGTGTGTATCCCTAAATATAAACTGTTACGTTCGTATAATGCCACTTGGACGTAGGTTTTCAGGGCTGACCACTTGAAACAACAATTGGTTACCCAATACCATGGTCAGCCCTGAGAACAGATGCGAATAACAAGGTACAGCCAGAGGAGGGTGTGCTTACGTATTTAAGAACACGTATGTATATACTATAAGCATGTAACAACAAGTCACGAATTGAAGAGGCCATTAATTTGAAGGAAGAGCTGTATGGGAGGGTTCGGAAGAAGAAAAGGAAAGGAGGAAATGACATGATTAGATTATACTCTTAAACAGTTAAGAAGTAGTTTCCTAAGTGATGACTTAGTATACCCTGTAAGCAACACAGAAATGGATAAAGATATTGGAATAGCAGGGGCTGTTTATGAGAACCTACTGTGTTTTCATTTCTGGTTTTTGCTTTGTTCTTTTTTGTTTTGCTTGTTAATTAGGACAACGTAAATCAATCTTCTAAATATAGAAACAAGAGTAGACGACAGGGAGAAAGTAAAAGCATGGGGTGAGAGGCATAACTGAGAAAGGTATGAGGTTAAAAATAATGGAGAGAAGTGGGCAAATTAGTCATGGAATTAAATATGGGGGAGGAGCACAGACAAATAATTTCCTGGCAGAGGAGTGGACGAAGGAGAGGGCCTGCTATCACTACCAGCAGACTCCTGAGTGGCTGAGAGTCAGTTTAGGCTTGACAGCTTCCACACGCGTCAGGTCGTGAGGTCAACATTTGTTTAGTCTAGTGGGGAGTCAGAACGAAGACTCTATTTTCCGGCTAGCTTATTATAATTATACAGGATCAGTCTTTGATTTCAATTTGGGGAGAAGAACAGCCACAAAAAGAGTGTAGGGAAATAAGATCAGACTCCTTCTGTGTCTCTGTCCACCTTGGGAGACTGATGCTAACATTTTTATGTCGGTAGATTCAATAACCACCAATTAAACATTTTTTTTGTCAGATATAGTAACAATGTTCTGGATTTACTGAGATGAAAGCAAGAGCTTTGAGGAAACCTGCCTACAGTAGACAAAGCTACATTTAGAATAACAGTAGATTGCACTTGTAATTAAGAAACCTATTGCAGTCCTCTGAAACGTCGCTCAAGATGGAACAAAGGTGTCTTGAATTTTGGAAACTTTGCTGTAACTGATGGAGCCTTTAGCCACTATCCTTTTCCACATTTTGATTATACAGAAATAGACCTGAATTATAAGGAAATATAAGAGTCATATAAGCCAATGTTTGAGTTTCTTTCTCCATTTTAAGATACAACTGAAATGCCAAAGAGAGCCAGATCAATAAGGACGCCAAAAGATGTTTATGTTTATAAGGTCGATATCCCAAATCACAGAGGAAAGCAAAGTATTGTGTTTGATTACCTTGCATTTAAAGGACAGGTCATGATTTGAAGTTGATAAACATAGCCTCAGCCACAGTTCTGGGAATCCGAGTGGTATGCTTCTTTGAAATGCTACAGCAGCCAATAGGAGATGGCAGATGAGATTTTAAAAAGAAAATTTTGCAAAGCAATAGAAATGCTTCCTGATGGATCACTAGTGTGTAATGTAAGAAACACAACCTTCAGAAAGGTACTCTTCTGAGACCTGATCTAATTTTTCAAAATAATTTCGGAGGAGAGACATTTTCAGCTGGCAAGAGCCCAGCTCTTGGAACATTTGCTATAACTGCAGCACAGAAAAAGATAAGACACGACTGTTAGAATGTTGAGGCCAGTATTCTAGCGTAACCATGAAAGACATAAAGGTCTAAGGAGATTAAAATGGTCTTTGAGGACCACTTAATGTTACTGAACAGATAAGTTTTCAATTTGCGTATTGATTTTACATTAGAGAATATATGAAATTGCTGAATTGGATAAATCAGTCAGTGAATATTTTGAAGAGACTCTAAATCACTGGCAGCATGGAACATTCTGAAACTCAATCAGGTTTTAGTTAGCAACCTCAGAAAGGAGACAATTTGACCAAGTGGTTGCTGCTTTTTAACATGAACTATAGTTTACAGACATATATATATATATATATATATATATATATATATATATATATATATATATACACATATATATATATATATACACACACACACTATATTATATACATATATATATACACAATGGACTCTTTTCTTGCTCTTCATTGTGCACATATTGTGTGTAGTATAACACAATTAGAATAGTGTGGAACTAAAAGTTTAAAAATATTGATATATTTTTGTGACATTTTCTAAGTCAGGGATTTATTAACTTTTTTATTCGACTACCATGGAGATTGAAAAGCATTAAGAACTTGCTTTCATTGTAGACTACACTGATGTAGACAGAATGATGAGGACCAAGCCAAGATGACCCTCCTCTGTTTCCCAGAATGTCGGAGTCCAAGCTGTCTTTCATGGCTAATGTCCTCCTCTATGTGGTTAAATGTAGGGTTCTGGAGATGCAGACATTTTTATGGGTGAGCCAAGGGATCTCAACCTAATTATGTGAGCTCTGAAAAATTGGACAGTGTTTTCCAACAGAGATTGGATGAAGTGTGACAAGAGAAGGATATTTCAACTTAGTGTTGTCTTTGCATATAGAGGAAGGAACCTCTGCTGAGGAATATGTTTAGTCCTGGGTCATGGGAACAATGAGGAAACTATTCTATCCTGGACCTCTCAATAACGAATGTGCTTCCTGATAGAAATGTGTTGTGAACTTTGTGGGTTCCTTGTGAGACACCTACCTTACGGAGTTATAAAATAAAACATTTATAATATTTAAGTATCCTAGTTTGTGATATTCCATTAAAAAAACAAACGCACACAGATTTTGTGCAAGAGAGTTAAGATGTCTCCTACCAAAATCTAAGGTTTTGTGGTGAATGTACAATTTCATGTGGGTATTTCTAATACAAATAGTTTGATTGTTATTAAGACTAGGAAGCAAATCACATAAAGGACATGCATAGGAATATATAGAAAAAAAGAAAATAATATACCTCACACACGTACATACTAAACACACACACATACCTCTCGAATGTGAGAGAAAATGGTACATCAATTAATATTGTCGTGAGAAGCTCAAGTTCGTGCCTGTCACAGCCATTTGGCAAGGATGTTCAGTGTGACGTAGACCCTCTGCTAGGCCCAGTTCTGTGAACTACAGTGCAGAATCGGGTTGGGTAGTGGCTTTAGGGAAAAGAGTGAAAGCCAAGCCAACGGAGATAGTCCATGAGTCAAATCATGTGTGTGCATGTATGTCAGGCTGGTAGTACACTGCAGGGGGTAAAGGTGTTTGGGACACAGATGAGTGTCCTGTAGTCAATCCTTGCAACAAACAAAGGTGGAAAGAAGTCACCAGCAGAGCAGACTTTTCCTGTGACCCGCATATGCGCAGTGGGGTACGACTATTCAAAAAACACGCACCAAGCACCACACAGACACACACACGCACGCACGCACACTTGAACATGGAGTGAAAGAATAATGAAAGTTTATACATAAAAACAATGAAGAAGACTATACAAGCCATCCTGCGGACTTTAGAACGCATGCTATATTCTGTTTTGAAAGGTCAGTGATGTGGGCCTAGTCTATGATATTCTATCAAGAAATAAGCACACACAGATTTCATGCAAGGTAATTAGGATGTCTAATACGATCATCTACTCTTTTTGTAATCATTGTCTAAAACTTCAGCAGAGTAGCACCAGCTTACATTGGATTTGCTTTGTTGAAGCCGGACACTTCTTGCGTTTAAATAATGTGACATTTATTTTCTTTTAAGATGAGAAAAAGATTTCACTGTTGACAAAGAGTTTCCATCTATCAGGCCTTATTTTTAAACTTAATTCTTTCTCACAAATGTACTTTGTAGTGTTATTAAGATATCTAATGGCTAGGAAATCGAGCTACTTTTAAATCCTTGGCTCAAAAAAAAAATTATAATTACTTGAAGAAAATTGTAGTAGCTTGAAGTTCAAAACAGAATGGATTTTTTTAAAAAAATCTAGCTTAAGGTGACTAATGAGCTCTTCTCCAAAAAACATAATGTGTTAAATCCAATGTTACATCGTTTGATACAGTATTTGTTATTTAGTGAAGGAAAGAGAAGGTAGCAGACAGAACACTTCAACAATAGAGACACAGGGAGAGACCCAAAGTTATCTCATATCCTAGAGCTTCAAGCTGTTATTTAAACTCTCTGTGCTTTTGTTCTGTGACTACAGAAATAAAGGAACCTAACACGTGACTTTATTTTGTGATGGGTCATTTTCATGAAGGAGCCCTCATAGGTCACGACAGATCGAGGGACTGGATGGAGAAGATGTCCATCACTGCTCCACCCTGGGAATATCAACAGTGTCTACCTACTTCAAAGGAGAACAAAAAAAAACTTTTTGAATAATAGGGAACTGGCTCTGGGGAGATGGATCTGTTGGCCAAATATGTTGCCATATGACCACGAGGACCTGATTTTTGATCTCTTGCATCCATCTAAAACACTGGGCATGGTGGTGTGTGCCTGGAATCCTGGCACTGGAGCGATGGAGTCAGGAGGGTCCACGGAACTTGTTGGTAAAACCACCTAACACAGTAACTAGCTCTGGCTCAGTAAGATGTGTGTATCAAAACATACGATGAAGAATTGATCGAGAAATGCACTCAATGTCAACCTCTGGCTTCAACATGCACATGTATGCATGAATACACAACATCCATGTGTGTGTATACGTACAACCCCCCCCCCCGGAAACACAGATACAAACAAACAAAAAATAAATAAAACACAAAACTGGATAGAACTTCTGAGAGCTTTTATCAAGAAAGTGCTTTTAGGGTCAAGGTTTCATGATGCAGCCTCTCCCCCACACCCGTGCATTCTTGCTGGATTTTTGCCTTGCTTTCTTGATATCTTTATGGGTTAGGGTTTTGTGAGAATGTATCTCTGCTGATGAAGCTAGAGTCCTCGGTAAATCGTCACTCCTTGGTGAAGATACGTCACAAAGTGTGTCGAGGCGATTTGGAGCAACGTCTTTTCTTGTTTGTTTGATTGTTTTTGTTTGATTTTGGTTTTTTCAAGACAAGGTTTCTCTGTGGTAACTCTGGCTATCCTAGAACTCACTTTGTAGACCAGGCTGGCCTCGAACTCACAGAGATCCGCCTGCCTCTGTCTCCTGAGTGCTGGGATTAAAGGTGTGCGCCACCACTGCCCAGCTAAGCAAACATTTTTTTTTTAATTTAAATTAAAAGTTTGATTCTTCTGCACATGGAGATTTCGAAAGAGGTGAGAGCCAGGAGCTATCGCTGTCCCTCTTAGAAAGCATGCTCTTTCCTTCAGCTAATGACAAGACTGTACGCAAACAGTTGTGAAGAATTTTACCTTTTATTTTATTGTGTTTTGAGCTTTACTTGATCTATTTATACAAAATTAATATGAAGTAAAAAAATATTCAAAGAGAATATCTTGGGGTTGAAAAGAAGCACCTTTTGCCGTCTCATCAGATACGATCACATGACTTTATACTCAAAGCTATTGCCTAATAAAAGTAACAAAGAAATACACTGAGACTTTTTCGTCAAACTATGCCTTTTCTGTTAATGTTTTGTCGCTGTATCCTAAATATACATGATAATTGTTATATTTTTTGTAGGTGGGGAGGCAAAATCACTGTGCAACACGGTCTCAGAATGTGGATAAACGGCTTTGGGCTGGTTCTTAGTGTGTATAACGTACCTGCCTTTTGGTTATTATAAGGAAACAGGAAGGGATGCTTGGTGAAATGGAATGGTGTGGGGGGCGCATGGTGCTCTACTTCCTGTTGAATGGGGGCATCAACATCCCTGGGAAATTGTTGATCTTCATGAGCAAAGTACATCCGTAATTCCGGCCATCATGAGCTTGCAGTTCTGTGGCTGGGGGTTTGTTGTCTTGTGACTGATTCATGGTTTGATGAGATTTTTTATTTTTTATTTTGTTGTTGAAGAAACGTGGGTAAGAAATTGATAACACGGGGTGCAATTAGTAAAATCAGGAAAACGAGAAGAACAGGGGCCAGGAGGAACTGTCTCCAGCACCGTATGGGGTAGTGGATGTTTAATTTTAATTGTGTTTGAAATTGTTTTATGCACTGTTGGGTGAGGAGCTGCCTAGGTCTTGGCATTTTGTATTGTCTGCAAGTGTTGGATTTCTATGGGGGATGTTTGATTGCTTAGGATCTGCACCTGAGGAGTTCTGATTCAATAAAATCACCTGAGCTCAGATGCTCCACTGTCCAGCTTATGCTGTCCGGGTTGGCGCTTGCCATGGTGGTTCTCTCTGCTGAGATCTGGCAGAATTTGTGCGCATGAATATACCTCCTTGTCTTCTTTGGTGTGTTGCCACAACAGCAAACAACTATGAATGGCATACCAACGTGGGGCAGGACATCACACTAGATAATCCATCATGGAGACAAGGAAGAAGGAAAAAGAAAGTCCAGACCTCATAGAATCTGGTAAAGTAAGCTCAGGGCAGCTCCTAGAGGATTGAGATCATATATATATATATATATATATATATATATATATATATATATATATATATATATACACACAAAATAATAATAATAAATGATGATGATGATGATGATAAATAGAATCTCCTGAAGGAAGAGGAGAGTGAGGGAGAAAAATTCTATAAGAGAGAGTTGTAAATGAGGGAAAAAGCTCTGAGGTGCGAGCTATATTTCAGAAAAATTTTTGGATGAATTTTCATGGTGAAAACAGAGTTCAGCTTGGAGCAGGGGAAAAGCAAGGTTTCAACCGCTTTCTCTGATCATGGAGATAATGCTCCCACCCTCCTTCCACTGATGAACAGAAACCAGAGCACACCATTCTATAAACTGAATTTGTTGATGGCTATTTTGTGCGTGAAGCCCAAGTGGGTCTTGTGTTGGAGGTCTGTGAAGAAGGGTGTATGTTTATCCATAATGGTGGTGAATAAGAACACAAAACTGCCAGAATGTTTCAGCTGGAGATTCTTCCCACTCACCCAGGAACCTTGCTGTCATAGAAACCTTGGTTTAGAGCCCAAAGCCTCTTAATTAAACTGAAGGGTTTTTTTTTTTCAAACTCATCTACAAGCAGAAACTCCACACACCATGAGGGAATTCTTCCTGTAGACAAAGGCTAGTTGTTTTTCCAGCAAACCAGACTCTATCGTAAAATCTGGAAAGTGTTTCCTTAGGGTCAGCACTCAGAAACTGTCTTCCAGAATTGGCCTATGATGTATCTCTTGCTGGCAGTTGAACTTGGTACTCTAAGAGTCACTCAGCTGGTGCTGGTTTTGAAGGCATGAAGGGCTCATGAAGAGCAGCTGAGGCTTGGCACTATAAGAGACCAGGAGAGGCCATTGTTTAAGGTGCAGCCTCGGTAGCAGTTGAAGGGGATTCAAGGGGATCATACAGAGAAGTTGAGGCTTGGTACAATGAAGAGAGCCCAGGAGAGGCTATTGGTGAAAATGCAACCTAGTTGCAGCAAGGGACTGAAGCATTCTAAAGATGCCAGTACCATGGGACAATCACCAAGAACAGCAGTAGCAGTGGACTGGAGCCAGCCAGAGCCTGGAGGACAAGCTGTGTGTGCTGCAGAGGGCAGAGCCAGAGAAGAGTTTGGCAGACCCAAGCCCTTTGGAGGAATCCAGAAGATGGTAAGTGAATTCCAGATAATTGATAATCTTTTTCTGTTGTTCAAAGACATTGTGAAAAGCTTGATAGGTGTTTGATATCATTTGGTCCTGTGCATTAGAAGCCTCATGAGTGTTTCTCTTGTAAATGATTTTGCTGGTGTAGTGCTAGATTGTGTTGTAAAGGTGAAGCATTTTTTTTTTTTAATACAGAAAAGGGAAATAGTAGAAGTTTAATTTTAGTTGTGTTTGAAATGTTTTTTGCACTGTTGGGTGAGGGTCTGCCTAGGTCTTAGAGTTTTGTATTGTCTGCAGGTGTTGAATTTACGTGGGGGAGGTTTGATTGTTTATGATCTGAACACGAGGAGTTCTGAATCAATAAAAACACCTGAATTCAGATGCTTGGGGGGGGAGTTCTACTGTCCAGGTGTCTGATTGGCTAATTTGTAGGGACAGACTGCATAGGAGAAGGTCATCTACACATGATATAAGTTTATATTTGGAGAGAGACAAAGAAAGTAGGTCAGAGGCCAGAGCCTGGTCAAATGGGTATGGGCTGTCCCAGAACCCCTGGAGTAGGATAGGCCAGGTCAGCTGGGTAGAGAGGTGGTGGTCAGAGTAAGGTCCAGGTAAATACAAGGATACTTCATGACTTGGTATCAAGAGGGTAAGGAAGAAGGTGTCATTGATGTCCAGGACTGAGAAATGGGAGGTCCCTGAGAGGATAGTAGAGAATAGGGTGTA
This sequence comes from Cricetomys ansorgei, assembly GCA_026225945.1. Taxonomy (NCBI): domain Eukaryota; kingdom Metazoa; phylum Chordata; class Mammalia; order Rodentia; family Nesomyidae; genus Cricetomys; species Cricetomys ansorgei. The sequence continues at coordinate 1,656,153 of JAMJFZ010004223.1, forward strand.
AGGCTTGGCAGGGTGAAGGAGGATGGTTGGAGTGGCCTGCTGTTGGAGAGGAAGGAGGAGAGGCTAAAGGAGCAGAGGAAGAGAATGGCTGTGGTTGAGACCCACTGGGAGAGGTTCATTGGCAGGGTCCAAGAGAGTGGAAGCATCAGCTGGTTTGGGCTTGGTTGCTAGGATGAGTTGGGTGCAGGAGCAGAAGGAGCAGAGAGAAGGGCCTGAGCAGAATTCGGAAAGAACTTGTATGTAGGAAACCTCTTTCCACTTGCCAGACCACTGGCAGGAGTTGCCAAGGTCCCCAATAACATTGGAATCCAGGCTGCCATTACATGGCCATTTTGATTGATTAAGGGATATTGAGGCCAGATTTTATCACAAAGGTAAATAAGTTTAGAGGCTCTCAAATCAGGTGCTAAGTGGAGGGGCTGGAGGTTTACCCAGAGACATCCTAAGGGTTGGAATGTTTGGAAAACCCACGGGGAGGTGGGCAGGAACAAGAGAGGAAATGCTGCAGGTCGTTCCGACGGAATGTGTGTATAGAGGACAGCCCCAGGGGAAGAGAGAATAAAAACAGTTTCACGTGGCATCCCTGAGGGAGAATTGTCAGGTTTTGTTTCCACTAAGGAGGCCGAAGACTGGTGTGGAACTGTCAGAGTCTTCAGAATCGGCAAGGAATCAAAAATGGCTAATAACACTGATGCTCAATTATCTCGCACATTATCTGCCGAGACTCCTAAGCACCTACTGAAACAAAAGAAGTCATCCACTTCGGATAGCTGTTCAATTAGAGTGATCTTTTATGGAACTATGTTGCTGACATGCTTGGCTGTAGAAAAGTATAGGATTTACAGTTTTAAAAACATACTACGGTAAAAGCTGTAGGTAGCATCGGTGGTCTAGGCTGTTCAACAAAATTACAGTGTTAGCTTGCTTAAAAATAACATTCACATCCTTGCATAGAAGTAGGTGATGGATATATATGAGTGTTTATGCCTCTGAGGAAATTAGTTATGGATTCACAAATTCTCATCCCAGAGGACACCTGTACCCCAGGTATGTTTATTTAGCATTTGGAAGAAATTTTAGAATCAGCACAAATAACTTTATATTGTTTGACCTGACCTGAATCTTATCTGGAAAGCTTCAATTAATAAAACGTAAGAAAATTTTTCACCAAAGAAATGAGAATTGATGAACTTAAACAAATGCTTACAAAGATAATAGAGACATCCCTCCACTTGAATTAATAGTCTTAATATGCTCATAAGCCCTGACATCTAAGCCTGTTCAAAATTGCTTTAATTAAATTCTAGAGCCATGTTAACCCTGAAAAATCACACACTCTACCTTGGATTAGATAAAATCCTGACACTTTCTACCTATTGCTATTTATACTTGTCCAATGTACAAAGTCAAAGGGACCAATGTTTCCAAGTTTGCATGCAGATTTTATATGCTTTCATTAGAACATGTCAATACAGGGCAGGTAGGAGAAAGGAAATACAAGAAATATTAATTTACATCTTCTAATTTACAAAGGTATTTATATGTAAAAATTTCTATTGTTTACAGGACACATTTAGCCAGAAACAATGCTGACATGACATCAATATATTTTCTTAAAGAATATTCACTGATCGTGAGGTTAAAAATGGGACTAGCAGCAAGGTGGTTCGGTGTGCAATGTTCGGTGTGAGTACCTGAGTTCAGATCTCAGCTCCCACAGGAGGAGCTGAGCTTGGTCAGCTTGGGATTCCAGAGCTATAGGGAAAGGAAAATTCAGAGGCCTTACTGGCAGATGGTCACTGAGCTTCATGTTCAGCAAGAAACCCTGTGTCCAAAAGTAAGGTGAAGAACCGAGGTCATAGTCAACAAGGCTTCCTGCTGCAAGGAGAGACTGCCTTTTTCCTTGGCTTATGTCCCAGAATCCTGATAAGGGGTGGTAAAAAGAAAGATGCAAACACCCAGAAAAGTGGGGATTGGGAGAAGAATTAGGATGGCCAATAGAAACATTTAAAACTTTTCCCAATCATACTTGCTATAATTAAATCTTAAGTGTGTAGTAAAGTAAGAAGTAATATTCCAATCACATCTTAATTTCATTTTTTTCCAATAATTCTAATTGATCTCTCAATTAGGAGATCAGAAGATAAGTCAGTAGTTAGTTGGCAGGTGTATAGAAAATGCCTAAAATATCATTGCAACATTTATCTGTATCTAAATTTATGTCAAAATACAATGTATGTGTGTTTGCTTGTGTGTGAGAGAGAAACAGAGACAGAGACACAGAGAGAGACAGAGAGACACAGAGACAGAGAGACAGAGAGACACAGAGACAGACAGAGACAGAAAGAGACAGAGAGAGACAGAGAGAGTCAGAGAGAGTCAGAGAGAGTCAGAGAGAGTCAGAGAGAGACAGAGACAAAGTCAGAATGACAGCAGCAGAATTTAAATTTAATAAATTCAATCATTAAAACAAAAATGTCCCTTCTATAATATATCTATTATAGAAATTGAGTATCAAAGTGAAAACAAATAAAGTCATGAATGCAAAAGTCTTTAATATTTTGAAACATAAGAATTTATAGCTTTGGGAACGATATCTGTGCGTCCGCTGTTTTAAACTACAAGTAGATGCAGTTAAGAGGGGACCTTCAGAAATGAAACACTCAGAGCCTCAAGAAATATAGAACACATTTGAAGATCAGGTGGGGTTTAAACATTCTAATCATCATTCTATTAAAAATAGGGAGAATGGTGAGTTTGATTGCTTCAAGAGAAGTTAATTCTTGAAAAGGAAGAGGAAAGAGAACGCGACAAAAATATATATTTTGCTTCCTGTGTGCTTGATGGAGTCGTTTCTGTGTCACTAGTAACAAAAGCTTCATGACATAAAATGGAAAGACGATTGTTGGACTGTCAGTGGATGAAAGACGGTGGTGCTGAACGAAGCTATTAATAGCTAGAAGCTCTAGGGGCTAAGGGTACTCCACAGATATGTGAGAAGATATTAAAAGTTCTTTATCATAATGAAGTAGAATGTAATTAATTAGTCTCAATGTACCGAACAATGCCAGGGTATAAATACCTTTTAATCAGTTGTCAAAGTAGAGCTTTTCTGTTCAAATTGCACCGTTCTCATTGAAATTCTGATGCGATAAAGACTAGAAAGAAAAATCAATTAAACCATGTAAAAGATATTTTATTTCCCCTTTAAAAAGAATACTTAAGTGTGCCTAAAATCAATAAATTTGATGACAGCTTTACTTAATTGCTATTATAACCTATATAAAAATCAAGATTCTCTTGCATAAAATCAGATCTTCAGATACGAGTGTAGTACTTGCCCTGAATCAAGGAAATTTCTCTTTGGTAGAGACGGAAACCATTGTAGACAACTATAAAACTGATTCTCAAAATAATTCTCTTCTTCCCAAACTGACTACATGCAATTTCCTAAATATTGGAGAATATTCCTGCTATGAGGCATAAATCTAGAATTAAATGTATAAAGACAGCAAATTTCCACCGCGTTTCAGTAGCGTCAAGCTGAGGCTCAAGCCTTTAATATTCAGACCCGTGGAAGCTTTCCAGGATCCAATCGCAGAAGTGTATGCAAATGGGCTGTTTAACTTCTGATGTTTCAGTAATTATGCAAAGGACTTGAGTAAAAAACATTTCTTTGTTTAAAGGTTTATTTTTACTTCAAGGTATGTTTATAAGTCCATGTGCATGCCACCCATGTATGGGTGAAAACAGAGGTCAACAGAGGGTGTCATAAACCCCCCAAAAGGAGTTAAAGATAGTTAGGGCCATTTGATACAAATATCTCTCCAATCTCACAAACTTTTTTTTTTTTTTTTAACGCAAGCAACCCTAGCCCCAGTCTGGTAAGTTTGAAAATCTTCTCTGAAGGAAAGAGGAGGTAGGGGGAAATGAGATTTTGGGGAGAGAAACGAGAGTGCATACAGGTTGCACCTGTGTTAGCACCTTGGTTTTACTGGTTTTCACCTTTCCTTCCCTAAACAACTCCAGGTGCAGCTGCTGCTCCTTTGGCTTCCAAAGCTGTGAGCGCAGGTAAGGATTCACAACTCGCCCTGCTCTCTAGTTACAGGGTCCTGCCTCCCTCTCTTACCCAGCACGGAGATTGTAGCTGGTTTCTTTTTTTGCAGCTGTCAACTGTGAGTGACCCCAGCAACTTCATGTTCTTTCAATAATTAATTATTATATCATTAGTTTTCCACATTAATGGTCTATTTAAAACATCCAGTACACCCATCTCTCCTTAACTACATAGAGTCTTAAGTTGTAAGTATGGAAAATTAAGGATTTTAGACAAAGGATAGTAAATGAAAAAGAATTATTAAAAAAAAAATCAATAGGCTTGAAAAATCACATGAAATACTCATCCCACAGTTCTGTGCAGATCTTAAAATAATGTAGAAATGTGATAATATATCAAAATATGGGTATATATTTCATTATCTTCACGGTTAATACTTTGTAAAGGCCAACTTAAATTTACTATAATTTAATAAATACTTTCTATTAAGGCAGAACTATTTAAGTACTTCTCCTAATGATATTCCTTTTTTCCTTTAAAAATCTGAAGTATGGAATTGTATGGATTTTCCCCTCAAAATATTTGCTATTCACTTTTTGCCCTGAATTTCTCTCAAATGTATTTCCTGGTATTACCTGGGCTGACAAAATATCCCACGCCTCATCTTTTCTGTAAAATGAGATACAAAAGATTTGTATGTGAGGCTACAGAGTCCAGAAGTGGCAAGCCGAGTTTTTTGTTTGTTTTCTTTTGTTTGCTCAGTAAGTCACCCAGTAGTCTGGTGTAAATAGTTTTCTAGACTTCTTCCATTTGTTAAAATCTTCCCTGTGTGTTCTGACATGAAGAATATTGCACCTGAGTTGCTGATGAAAGCTAGAATGTTAAGGTGTGACGAGATAACTAAGTGGGTTAAGTTCTTGCCTCTCAAGCACAGGATGTAAGTTAAAATCCCCAGAGCCCAATGTAAATCAGGTGCGTTAGCAAACACTTATAATCAAAGTAATCCTAAGGCAAATTGGGAAGTATAAAGTTGTAGTAGCTACCCTGGAAGACAGTGGCGAACAGTAAAAAGACAGTGTCTCAAGCAAGATGTAAGATGAAGAGCAACACCCAAAGAGGGTCCTGTAATCTCCACACCTTTACCATGCTGCATGTACACAACAGCATGTGCATAACTCTATTCATGCACACACATCACAGTCAAATGTGAACAGAGAGAGGGGAAGAGAGAGGGAAAAGAGAGGGAAAAGAGAGGGAGGGAAAGGAAGGAAGGAAGGGAAGGAAGGGAAGAAGGAAGACAGCTTGGATGTTATAGGAGGTTTGGGCATCAACTCTTAGAGAAAAGAAATACTTTATAGAAATGCTAGTATCAACCTGATTTTCAGAGATGATAAGACATAATATGCCGACTCTCAAATCAACTGGAGCTCAACTGCCACAATTTCCAAGCTGGCTCTAGCAGACCATCACTGTAGAATTATGCTTACTCACTATCCTTGGACAAAATAGGGACATGATTATTTATTTACTGAATAAACTGTTGAATGTGGTAGGAGGTCATTGCAAGAAGAAGCTATTAGAGGACCATAATATGATCATAAATTACCACATTGCTAGGGTGCCCTGTGTGTATATTCATTTTAAAAGTCATAAACGTATTTATATTCTTAAGCCAACTTGTAGTTATTAAACTTTTAAAAGGCGATGGTATAAACAACCTATAAATAAAATTAAAAGCTAAAATAAATATTTTCTTTATGTTTGACATTCAACCCAAGAGCTATTTAGCAGCTCTTTAATGCCAGACCAACACTGCCCGCCACAAATACAGTGCAAGCTGTCTGTGTAAATTTGTCTTAGAAGGTACATGAAAGACTGACATCAAATAAGTGAAAGAAAACATTTTTATCTTCTTTGATACTACATAAGCAAAAGATACAGTATTTTACATATTAATGAATTAATCTTTTTCAGTTGTAAGACTTTGAAAGTAAGAAATCTGTTTAACACTTAATGTATCTGTTAGTTTAGGGTAGTTACAGACGAAATATTCAGTATACCACATACCTCATGGCTAGGAGAGCACCATTTAGGGTGAGAATAAAGAAAGACACATCTGATCCCCTGCCCACCAATAGTTTAGATAGAAGCGAAGACACCCAAACAATGGCATTAGACAAAAACAAAATTAGATATCTATAAGACTGTAAGCCGAGTCTAAGGTGAAAACATAATTTAACTTTTGTCCAAAATTAGGAATGTCCTACATCTTAAGTATGAATATATTATTCATCATACTCTGTTGGGTATGATACTCTGAGTAGGTTTTGCATCAGATTCCCCATCATTTAACGCATTATCCTTTAGAAATTTAGAAATTCTTTAGAAGCACAAGCTGTCCTTCCGTGACTGTATACAGCTTGAACTAATGTGACCTTGTCCTTGTGACTGTGTACAACATGAACTCAAGTGAGCTCTGCTCCCATGACCTTGCTCAACCTCCAGAATGGCCTCAGAGTATAACTTGTCCTGAATAAAGTAGACTGTTGAATGAGACTTTCTCTCCCAGGTTCATATACAGTGGTAGCTATGGAGGCTGTATTAAAGCAATTGATCCTGTGCATTCGTCTATATCTTAGAAGCCTGAAAACCCTTCCTTCATTCTCTTACTCTCAGAAAAGACAACTTAGTTTCATAAGTAAAAAAAAAAAAAAAAAAAAAAAATTTGGAAAGCAAGATGAAACTATTAGAATCCCAAAAGAATGAGTTCAGAATTAGGAATATTTATTTAACCAAGAAAAAAAAATTACACAAAAATATTGAAATGAGAGAGAGGACAGAAGTTTTCTCTCACGCAAATGTGATTAAACGTAAGTCAGTTTATCCTTAAACGAGGGAGGGCTTGGACGCTTTGCATCAGGCAGTTCTTTGTAGATACTTAATTAAGGTAATACGTATTCCGACGTTAGGCTGAAAGCTTGGATCATCATAAATAAAACTGACTGCCTGTATCCAGTTTCTTCTCGTTCATTATGAGAAAATAGGAGGCCTAATTTCCTGGTAGTTTATGTCTGTACTAATGCAAACATAAACTTTTTATGACTATCACTAGTCTTTATCATTTGCTAGGTAAGGAAGCCGTAAAGCCTGCTGCCATGAAGGGAGAAAAAGGGTAGAGACTGTCATTATTGTTAATGGCTCCAAGTGTATTTACAACTCCGGAGACTTCAAAATAACCGAAAATGTTTTACAGATGAACGTGATAATTTACTGCCTGAATTTTGATAGCAAAAGATTAAAAAGTAAGCCTGAAGATCCTCAGGTGAATAAAGTGTGTGCCTGTTAATTTATTGAAATGTACTATTGTGACTGTAACCCCTCTTATGTTTCCTACAGAGCGTTCTTATCCTTTCATTCTTACCATTGCTAAAACAAGGGTAGTTATTTACAACACTTGCGTTCACAGCGTTCCCCTCTGCTTTTAGTGAGGACTACTCCGTGCTCAAGACATAACACAGAATATTTATAATAACGTGGGGAAATATTATAATAAAGATATATGCTATAAACTCCAAGTAATCCATGAGATGATGTATTTATCACATACTACGTATTTAACTTTGTATTTTATAGCTGTACCATACACGTAGAGCTGATGAATGGTTCCAGTGAAAGGAAACATTAAACCTGTTATCAAAGTGGTTTGGTTGTACTTCCTAAGATCATAACCAAAGATTAACAAGTCTAAGCGTTTTGAGCCGTGATAAAATTTGGCTTTTGCTTAAACACTCTGAGCTGCGTTTATCTTACTATAAAATGTAGGATTTTAAAGCAGTAAGAAGTTGCTCACAGGTTTTTGGAAAACTATGTAATTTCTCTAATGGAAATAGCTATTATTTCTAGAAATTCAGACTATTATCTTTAGTGTATAAACGCAATCATTATAAGGATTTTACTAAATTTTACAAGAAAATTTAACCAGATTCTCCATTTGAATTTCACGGTACACATTGGGGAAGACCCGCGATGGCGCTACTTTTCTTTCTTGTCATCGTTAGGGTATATTTTTTTCACTTTCAAGCTTATAAATAAGGTAGGCTTAGTGATAGATATTTTCCTAAGTGTTTAACACTTAATATTAAATGACGTTGCTGTTGTCAGTGAGCCTCGTGCTAATAGTTCACTTATCGTAAAGAGCGATATATACTTTTTTATTAACGCTAGTATTAGCCACGCTAGTATTAGCCACACATGCTTGATAATTAGAGAATTGTGAAGCACTGATCTCTCTCTCTCTCTCTCCCTCTATCTCTCCCTCTCTCTCTCTCTCTCTCTTTCTCTCTCTTTCTCTCTCTCTCTATATATATATGTATATTCATATCTGTAGCTCCAAGCAGGGAAATCAATTTTCTGGACAAAAGGGTAAAAATCTGAATTTTTGTTTTTCATACCTTAAAGCATTATTTACTTATTTTTTTTACTATTACAAAGTTTATTACCATGTACCGGTGGACACATTGAAAATAAGAACAAGAGTGTCTGAGCTCCCACTCTTTCCCTTGGCCCCATTCAGCCATTCCTTGTAGCCCATTTGCACTTACTCCCTGTGGTAGTTTGAATGAGGATAACGCCCACAGGTTCTTAAAATTTGGTGTCCAGTTGACAGAACACTTTGGGAAGGATTAGGGGTGTGGCATTCTCTTAGCAGGTGTGTCACCCACACAGGCTTTGAGGTTTCAAACATCTAGGGGATTTCCAGTTAGTTCTGCCTGCCTCATGCTCGAGGCTACTTGTCTTCAGCTACTTCTCCAGCACCATGCCAGTCTGCCTTTGTCGTGATCCTGGACATGATGCTCATGGGTTATGTTATTCTCTGGAAGCTTGAGCTTTCAAGATATTTTCTTTTTTAAAATAAATTATCTTGGTCATGGTGTTTTGTCATGTAGCAGTAGAAAGTAACTGAGATATCCCCTACTTGAAGAATAATTCTCTACCAGTAACTCACACCCATACACTTGGCTAGGTCTCAGGCAAACCACTATCTTCCTCTCCTCATTCTCCACCCAAACTATCCCTAGGCCTGCCTGTCTGAGCCCCTTCTGCCAGCCCGTCTTCTGCCTCGCCTTCATCCCTTTGGGCTCTGACTCTGGTACAGACACAGACTCTGACTACTGCTGCCCCTCGGCCCCTTTCAGCCTTTCCTTCTAATCCGTCTCCATTCCTACATGAACCTCCCTCTAGCTTTGTTCTTTTAGATAATGTTTGGAGAATGTCAAAATAGTTGGATCTCTCAAAAAATCTGTGCTGTGTTCTTTTCAAATCTATAGTTCGCTTACCAGAAACCTTATCCTAAATTATTACTAACGGTAAAAGGTAAAATTATCTTTCCCAGATAGCTTTGCCAATACTCATTGTGTGTGTATATACACATTCATTACTATCTTTTAGAAGTCAACATCCCAGACAAATGTTGGAACATGTAAATGGATTGAAAACATTTTTCACTTTTTGTGCTTCGGACATACTAAGGAACATGAAAGAGTCTATTTGCTCAAGGTTTAAAATGTATAAACTATTAAAATATGAGATATTGGTGCCTAAAATACAAAAATATAAGGGCACTGATAGTTTCTGATTTACAGTTGGTAACGAAACTTTGGCATATCAATATATTGTCATTAAAGATGCACTTTATAACTTTGAGTGTATTTGTATATTTTTATATTTAATTGATATCATGTGAATGTATACTATTTTTAATATTTTAATTTAAATACTTGGTTATTATAGTGTCTCATTACTTTGTGTATTGGTAAAAGTATTTCTAATCTTCATTTTATGAATCTTAAAATAAATATGACTCGTATGTACCTTCTTATTGTTGTCTTGATAAATAAATTTGTAAGTTTCCACACGTATTACTCTGGTGATATTCCTGTTTTGACATATAGTCAATAAAATAAATAAAATAAAAACTTTATTTTAACCATTATAATATGAACTTTTAATCCAAACATTCATGAAAATACTGTGCATATCTAAAATATGAAATCATCAATCCTCTACCAATAGGTAGTGACTCTTAATAACTAATGCTTTGCAGGAAATGATTGCTCTATACCGACATTGTTCTGATAGGTTTTCTAAGGGCACTGTGCTATCTTCAGATATATTTTTTGTAGGTAGTCTCTCAAAATGCTCAGATTCTTCTACAAACCACCAGGGAACAAAAAATGACCTTGATCTCCTGGTCCTCCTGACTCTACCTCATGAGTGAAACGATTATGTGCTTCTGAAGTTAGAACTTCAGCAATTTGTACGTCAAAGACAAGTACTCCACCATTGAGTTACAGCCAAACATTATCCAAAAAATAGTAAAAACTATACTTGCAAATTACTTTCTGAGGGTCACTACCATCTTTCTCATGTCTTTATCATATGTTTAGTCACAGTTTGCATGTGTAAATTCTAGTCAGGGTATTAGAGAAACCTTTGAGACAACCACTCACTCACTGCCATTGGTCCTGACATAGTGGCTCCTCAAATCTGGGTCTGACTCAAAGTCTGTGACTGGTTACACACAATGTCAAATGCTGTCTTGCAACGACAACAGAATCCTTCCTACCCAGTAACACATTGCACCTAAAATTGTTAGTACTATTCTTTAAATGGCAATCTCCTGTTTATATCCTTGCCTTCTATTTTATGAGATATTCATTTTCTGAAAAGAATTAGATTTATTGTTTAGAGAAAGACACTACATTGAGAAGAAGACTGTATCTCTGAAATTCTCAGGAGCAGACATATATGGGTCTAATGTTTGGATCCCCACCAGGGGTTCCATTCTCAACCATTTCTGCAAAACAAGGGTATTTAAAGGTTTCCATTGAAGTTAAGGAGTTAAATTGCCCCCTGCTTACCTTAGTTTTTAAAAGTGGACATTTTCATTGGTGCAATTAGTCCACTGGTATAACTGAGAAAATAGGTATGCAATTCATTGTATCCAGTAGTTCCAGATAAAACCTGATTTGGTAAATGCCTTTTGCAAAAGCAGGCAGATATGAATATGAATATGAATTCATGTTACAGAATCAATGAATTCTTTAAAAGGCCATTGGCTGACAAATTTCAGTAGCCATGGTTTCCCCATATTGGGCACACAATCTAACATCCCCAAGTTGTACCTATACAGATTGTCTTACATTTAGGTTTTTAAAAGGCTTGTGTATATATGCATGCTTGAGTGTATTTGTTCATATGAGGGCATTCTAAACTTTACATGCAGATTAGTTTATTTTTCTTGTGTATTCCCCTTTTTTGTAACTTCTTATACATTTTATAAAGTAAGAAAATTATATAAAATCATCATGTTGGTACAATATTTTAGTGGAAGTGTTTATAATTTTTTTAAAGAAAAAAACCCAATACTCTTTTAATTTCCACCAATAATCCATGTTATCCCCCAAACAAGTGAGAGTTTATTACTTGAGATATTTGACTAATTATTTTACTGTTTCATTTTGATTAAAGAATAAGACGAAATTTGTATTGCCACTGTTTGTGACTTAAGCCTAATAAAAACTCAGGTTTTCTTTTTGAGGCGATTGTTAATAAATTTGTAATTTATTTGTAATTTATTAACAATTTTAATGAAGATTTTAATCATTCCATCTTTCTTGATGTGTTTTTCTAAGCTATTACTACATATATTGTGACTTAAAAATTCTGTCTTCTTTGAAAATTGCATTCTATTCATATCCGGGCACTAAATCTTCTGAGTTCATTTTTAGCTGTGCACAGACTTTGTGGGGATTCTATCCTCATATTTTGATGCCAAGGTCTGGACTTTTGATTGAAAGTCCAAATCATAACACTTCAGAAAACGTTATGTACTATAATATTTCTGGCTCAAAACCAAATATGGTTTACATAAAAGTTCTATTTATATTTTATACAAACTTTTTAACTTTCTTTTAAAAAATATCTTTATTTAACTTAATCAACTTGATTATTTGACATCTAGGATGCTTCACAAAGAAGGCAAAACTTTAAATTGCATGGAAAAGCAAGCAGTTATGAAGGAAGAAATATGACTTCACAAAGAAGTATATGTGTTTATTACATATTCAAGTCAATTCATTTTCATAATTACTTGATTCCTGGTTGCAGATTCTATAGTATCAGACATCTAGTCTGATACTACACACACACACACACACACACACACACGTATGTATGCATAAACAGCAATTAATAAAAAAATTAGAGGCCATGAATGTGAAAGACAGAAAGGTGTATTATATAAGAAAGTTTGGAGGAAGGAAAGGGAAATCATAAATGATATTAAAATCTAGAAAATAAAAGAAAAAATGATGGAAAGACTTGGGATATCATCTCTCATATTAAGCATTTCAAGTCTGAGTGTCTGCTTCAGACTTATCAAAGTATCAGAAGCATAGGTGCCTTTAAAAATGCAAAATGTGAAACTATAGTTGTTGGAAGTCGGAAATCTTGAATGCTTATAGAAGGGCTAGAACCCAAGGAAAAGCATATGCTCGTCTTTCTGGAGGCTCTAAAGGAGATTCATCCACTTGTCTTTACAGCTTCCCATGGCTGCCCATCAGTGGACTCGGCCAGGATCTGCAGACAACAATATGACTTGTTGTTCACTAAAACAGTTGATACATTTTTGCAACGCAGGAGAATGAGTGTCATAAAGAATTGATGATAGTCTGCATAGGATAACTTCACGTGTAGAGTGAAGCTTTGGGGGGGGAGCCCCTCCCCTGTGTGGTTCCCCTTGGACTTCTGGGAACATCTTGGAGGGGGCTAACAGAGGGGCGGTTGAAGGCAGTTGACAGAGGTTAAGAGTTAGAGCTGGGAGCTAATGCAGAGATGCTACAGGCTAGGGAAAGAGAGACTACAAACGCCCATGATAGGAAGAGCAGGCAGCAATAAAGCCGACAGTGAAACCAGCAGAAGCAAGGCTCAGATATCCTCTCCTGTTCCTTCCTATCCTTTCGTTTCCTCCCCAGCCCTGTGAGCTAACTGAGCTTTTAAAAGACACAAGTTAGAAAACCAGCCGCCGGGAACAGAGGGCCGGAGTCAAGTAGCTGGTGAGAGAAAAACCGTTACAATGTAGATACATTTTAAATATGTTCTGAGCCCAGATCCAAAAAGCAAAACAACCAAACTCACACCCTCCTTTTAAAAAAAAATACCCTTTACATTTTGAAAGGTATTTACAGAACCTTTTTTACAAAACCCTATTCTTAAATTACATTCACTTGCTTTATTTTAGGTATCCATTAAGACATTTATGAATTTAAATTATAAAATTTATGTTTTCTAAATTATACTGTTTCCTCTATTGTGCATTGGCAGATGGTATCGACAGAGCAAGGGAAAAGACAATTATTGCCGACACGCGTATTTTTAACGCTTTTATAAATTTTTTGAGGCTGTCATAAATCACGCTTGACCATATCTCTTTGCTGCACCCATTTTCTCCCTGATCTATATCCTCACCCATACACACCTAAATTTGTGTCCCCGTTAATTTTTATGTAACTTAAGTCTGATCCGTGATTAGTATATACTCTTGAATACGTGGTAATTCACCAGAGCATATTATACCTAACAGGGTCTAAACTACCCCCCCCCACCAGCAGTTATTCATTACCTATAGCTCCTTAGCAATGGATGCATCTCTGCCCCCTGCATCCATAATGGGTTTTGTCTGGTTTGATCCTGTATAGGTCTTGTGCATGTTGTCACAATACCCCTGAACCCATATACCCGCCTGGTCCGTGGTGTCTAGAAAAAAAATACACTGTTTTCCTGTGCGATTATCCACTCCACCAGGCTTTGGAAGTCATTCTGCCCTCTTTCTACAATAATCTCTGATCCTCGGAAGAGAGGTTGTTGTGGAAGTTCAGCTGAGTTTAAAATAATTGTTTGTGTGCACTGTTGGCAAAAGGGGTGCAGAGGCCTTGGCATTTTGTATTGTCTGTGGGTGCTGGGTTTCTGTGGGGGCCGTTTGATTGCTGATGATCTGCACCTGAGGAGAGCTGGATCCATAAAAACACCTGTGCTCAGAGGTCACAGTTTGATTATTTATTCATCTCTTGGTGGTCACCTAGGATTTTTATGTGGTCTTTGGTGTTAATGGATGCCAAAATTGATGTTTGTGTTTTCTTAATTTTTCTTTGTTTTCTTCTATTTCTTTTGTGTTTTTCCCTTCCCCCTGTAAGTCTTGCAAGCTCATAAGTACAGGAGATGGAATAGTAAAACATCAAACATTTAATTCTATTTACCTGTAGAGTTTTCTTTTCAGTATTTGAAAGTAGAGAGACACTGAGAAACTCTTCTCAATAAAGTGTGAGCAGATGATAAACATATGTAAAATCCAATTGGAACCACAATACTAGATAATAACCAAGATTAAAATTAAGGGTTAGGGAAAACCTTCTGGAAAAATGCCATACAAACTGAAGAATTTGCACAGAAAATAGCTATTTAAGGACGTTAGTAGCAAAACAATTATTAGCTGAAATATAAATGGGAATCTCTACCCTACTGTGTGTGTTTCTCAAGTGTGTATAATCACACGGAGAGAGCATCCAAACTTAGTTCCCAATAACAGGTATCAGATATCATCATCTTGAAGCAAAAATGTTCTAGGAAGATAGAACTTCATGGGCATTAAATAAAAAAGCATTGAGAACGAATTGCTTATGTGCTACTAAGAAGAAAAATAAGGAAGACCAACCATTCGCAATCTAAACACTGTAATTATTTACAACAATTATGAAGGCTCTTAAACTCTTTTGATTGCACTTAATTACTCTGATGTTTCCTGTAATGAAACTATCCGCCGTTGAATAAAATGCTTATGAATTCAACGAGAGTTAAGCTTTTCACTTGCTGGGTCTCTGCTTACTTTTCCTGAAACTTATGTACGTATTGTAGTTGCTATCATAATGCATGACAGTAGGATTCTATAATAAATTGAAACAAAGACAGTTCCGCTTGAGTTTTTGTGCTGTTTAATTTTGGCAAATTGATACATCAGAGAAACCTTAGGAAGCACCCTTGGGCACTCTGTGGGGCATTTCTTGATTAGTCATTGATAGGGGAGGACCCAGCTCACTGTGGTCTTGAGTTGTATGAAAAACTCAACTAAACAAGCCACAACTTTTTTTATGACTTCAGTGCAAACCAATGACTAGCATTCTCCCATGGTTTCTGCTTTATATCCTCTTTTTCTTTACAAAATACACACACACACACACACACACACACACACATATATATATATTAAAACAATATGCTCAGTCTGTCCATTATAATGTGTTTTATCTGATTTCAGGACTGATTACTTGGTTATGGGCAACCAATTCCAGAACTCTTCCTGGGGAAGAGTATTCTCCTATGCAAAGCATTCTCTAGTTGCCTGTAGTTCTCAGTCTACTGTTGGTGCCTTATGAGATTTCCCCTTTACAAAAAAAAGGAAGGAGGGAGGAGGAAAAAGAGGAGGAAGAGGAGGAGGAGGAAGAAGAGGAGGAGGAGAAAAAGAAAGAGGAGGAGGAGGAGGAGGAGGAGGAGGAGAATTACTAGTGTTCTAGATAGAATACAACTGCTTTTCCACATTTGTATAGCACTTTTACTGGGAATACGTTGTAGAAATGTGTGCAGTAAAGTAAGCATTGAGCAGAGCAATTCCTTATGGGTGTCACTGCTGGTTAGGTAAAGCTATAAGAGCTACACCTAAGGACCTGTCTCATTTCTTTTACCTCTTATATTTTACACACTTACAGACTTTCCTTCCTTGTGAAACAAGCTGTGGTGTGAAATAGTTCAGCTCCACACTCCTATAATCTTATTTCACACT
This sequence comes from Cricetomys ansorgei, assembly GCA_026225945.1. NCBI lineage: Eukaryota > Metazoa > Chordata > Mammalia > Rodentia > Nesomyidae > Cricetomys > Cricetomys ansorgei. Next base: position 1,672,103 of record JAMJFZ010004223.1, read on the forward strand.
TTAAAAATGTTCTGGGTAGGTTCAAACTTACTGAGGAATTTACGTCATGTTAAACTGTACAAATATGTAGGAAACAGAACATTCCTACCGGAATGATTTTTTTTCTCTGCAAAATGAAACTGCCAGAACTGAAACCTGGAAAATGATAAGATGTATCATGAGGTGAATATCAAACAATACCAAAGAACACAAAAACAATACAAAACAAGGTGAATATATGACAAATATACCAACTCATGATAGACACCCAACAGAGAGAAAATGAATGTGAAAAATACCCAGGACTTTAGAAAGCTTTAAAGTAATGTAAATGATATTTCAATTAGGATATTTCCCCTTTCAGGGTGTTTTCACATATAAATAGTTCATAAAATACCAGTGTAATTTTATGATATAGGAAACATATTAATACACACACACACACTTATGAGTCAAAGAATGAAATTTAACACAGAGTTACATACATTTTTGTCAACACTTAACCATCTCCCAAGCTCCTAAACTTACAATACAATTCAGTTAGACACATGTCTGGGATTCTGCAATGGTTTAGAAGCATTAAAAACAGTAAAGATATTCAAATCAACTTAGGGCAATATCTTATTCACCAATAAATGATAATTATACACTCATTGTGAGGAACCCAATTTTTTCCAAGCCTGTTAAAAGTTGTTACATAGAAATTATTAGAAACTTCTTAACTTTTAGAAGTATGACTTGCCTTCATTCGTTACTGAAGTAACAGGGAGAGATATTTTATCGACCATGGTTTTCCACTAATTTGTCAAGGACCTTTATTTCTTATCCATTTAAAAATATGAATCATGTTAAATTTCATATGAAACAGATAATTATATAAAAATACAACAAACCATGTTATATTTGAATGTGAAAAGCAGGGTTCCTAATCTTTATTTTATTAAAATAATTACATGTTGAATGTATCCTGCGTTCTTACGTGGGTCAGGGCAAGAGTAGAGAGTCAGTTTCGTGTTGTGTCAGAAGGAAGGCTTCTCTCTGTATCTTTCCAACTGTTACCTCTCCACTGATGACAGATCTGCACACATCACAGAAGGTGGAACTGCAGCGAGAATAAAACCTTGACAGTCCCCTCGTGAGACATCACATCATCAGTCTCCTAATGATGCTAATGTAAACTGCCAAGAGCTGTCACTCTGAAAGTCATGGCAGGCCCAAAGCAGAAAGCAGGGAGCAATGCCATGTTAGGAAAGAAAGCATACAGGGGAAAACAAATGCATTATGGATCTGAATACATGAAAATGAACAGTTGTATCCTCAAAGGCCACTGGCTTTACCCCCAGCTCTCCGGCAGGCTTGTCTGTACACATTGTCCTTGGTTGACCAGCATACTTTAGGCTGGCCACTCGATAAAACCTGAAATGAACAGTGTCTCTGTTTAAAAAAAGAAACGTCATCAAACTCAGATCTGAAGTGGCAGTTCCTCAGGCAATGGGATTGACATTCCCCAAAGGATAGGAGTCTGTAAGACTTCACATCAGTCCCCTTGATCAGGGCTGCTTGTTATTGGATTTAAGGGAACTGGCAAAGACACTTGCCTTTCAGTACTGAATACTCAACACTCTCCTTCCTTGTTGGCATAAGGGCCTGTTGATGCCTTTAGACAGTTTATCTACAGTATTCATTTTTAAGCCTTTGGAAGAAAAAAATTACTCATCTTTTTTTTTTAAAGTGCTATTCAAGTCAGTTTTTCAAAGCATATGTGTATTTGTATGGGTGCAATTCTTGCCCAACATATTCTTGGTAGAGCCTGAAATTTGCTTCAGCTCCTGCAACATGTAAGTGAAACCAGGATAGAAAGGTTGTGGGAGCAAGCCAAAACCTAGTGACTAAAGTCAAGAGACAACTTTTGATCTTCTGCCCAGTGACTTGGGCCACTCTGTGACCAAAATTATGTATTTCTGAGTATTATTAACAAAGGTCAGTGGAACAGCAATTCTGGATCGTGTGATTTTATTTACCTTGGAAGCCACTCTATGAAACCCTTCCCGCTCCTAACAATGGCATCCATTACTAAACACACTCTGTTTTAAAAAGAAAGTGCCCAGTTAACATATCATGAATTAAATCCCTGTATTGCTAATAGGTAAAAGCAATGTTTTATAGAGGTGAAGGCTTCCGTGAATTGGTTTGTTACTGAGATTGAACTCTGAACACTAAAGAAATCGCTTGAAATTATAACTAGGTTCATTATTCTTGGTGTAATTTTTAACTGCTCTCCTGAAGCTTGTGGATTTGGTGGAAGCAAACGGGTATACGTTTACAATCACACAGTCCAATATATACAATCAGGAACTGAAAGCTTCTGTTACTGAAGTCAGGGCTAGACTTTTGCAAGTGAAATTGGAACAAGTGAAAATTTCCCAGGAGATCTAGCCTGGGAGGTAGGGAGATGAGAGCGGTACATAACACTTGTTATGTTTACCCATCCTGCTTCCTCTTCTGCCTCACTATTTCTGTAAAGCATTAGACATGACACATGATTCATTTTCATGTACTTTTCAATGACTGGGACAGCAGAGCACCAAAAGTCCTATTTGAATCCGGTAATAAAAAAGTAGAAAAATTCCTTGACACGAATGCCATAAAAATCAGAGGCATTTAAAGGAAAAACAGTAAATTTACAGAGTATTATATCAATATATCAGTGACATAATTGCCTTATCCCTCAGTGCAGAAGATGCATTCATGAATCTATGATTATTTTTATGCATTTGGGGGGAGATTCAGTCAATGAGATCATATCAACTTTAAATACATAACCTGTACATGCAGGTGCCCATACTGGATTTTATCTTCCAAATGATACTTTCCCAGAGTTAAATTTACAAATAATCTTGAGTCGTAGAGTGAAGAACTGCCTTATAGGATTGCAGTAATGCGTCTGGACATTTTATTTGAGTTAGTATTAGTAAAGTAAACAGTTGTGATATACAATTTTCATAAAATGATTAAGGGCTGACAGTGATGCCTCGCATGATGGGGAAGTGTAGTGAAATGGAAAGTCTGGAAGTCAAAAATTCAGTTTTATTAAAAGGTGTTATAGGAAGATTCATCCATTTACTACAGAATGATAATGGAAAGTAAAAACAGAAAAAAAAACATGATTATATTCTAAATCTCTAATGGTTTCCAAAGTTATTTTTGCTGTAATTATACTCAGGTTTGTTTTTTATTTTTGTCTACTTGGTGAGTTTTGAAGTTTGCTCATGATCCTCACTTTTCTCTGGCTATTTTTCACTCGTGAGTATCATATATTTTCAGAATTAGCAGATGATTTCCCATATGTTATTTTGAGTATAAGGCACAAACTATATATAAACAACTAAGGATATGTCACATAAAAAATTATTCACATTAAAAATAAGATTCTTAATTTTACTCAACTCAAATCTCTAGTTCTTGAAAAACTGTAGTTTAAATAGTCACCTCCAACTTCCCTCTCCCAGACCTTTCTGATATTACAGACAGGTGTGTACACTGTCCTTCGTCAGAGCTGGGAGTGTCTGAGGGATGATCCACATCATGCTGGTATGAATGCCTATTTTATCCTAAACACACGAAGCACCCAGAGTGTGGCGGTGCATTCAGAAACACACACACCCACGAACTGGAGAGTTGATTAAGAGTAGAAAGTTTCTCAAGTACCATTTGGATGCTTCTAGTTCTGTTATTTTATTTTTCATGAATATGTAACCCTAGAGACTCATCAAAAATGATGGAATCTTTCCCCCTTTTCATCTTTTAGCTTGTTTCCATATTAAAGACGAAGAGTCAACAGCAATGGGTTAAATCAAGTTAGTGCTGTGTTCATTAGTGGATATTATGTGGTGGTTGTTGTATTCATTTCTCTTTCTAGTTACTATGGCAAAATACCCTGACTAAGGTATTCAACTAAGGTTGAATAAAACACTTATTTTAGCTCTTAGTTTCAGGTTACTGCACAACAGGCAGAGAAGTCATTAAGACAGGCACTTGAAAGATCATTTCATATTGCATCCATCCTCATGAGCAGAGAGCAATGAATGTTCTCCTTCTCCAAAACCAGAGAATGTTGCCACCCACAGTGAGCAGGTCTCCCCACTAGTCAAGATAATCTCACACAGATGTGTCCACAGGGAAGTTTAATCTGCACAATTTCTCATTAAAATTGCAATCCCAGATGATGTCTATATCAATCCTCTCACCCCAGGGCTCAGGGATCTACATGGGAGAGGACGCGGAAAGGTTTAAGAGGTGGAGGTGATGGCCAGCCAACTCCTCGGAAACAGTGTTTTCAAGACACAACAAGGCTGATGTTCATATGAACTCACAAAACGAGACAGCATGTGTAAGACTCACGCATTCAAGACAGACGGATCTTAACATAAAAAAGGAAAAATAAGTACAAGGCCCAACCCTTAACCAAGAAGTTATTTAAAATTGATAGGTATTGGAAGAGGCAGAACTGGATTTTCTCCATGGTAGGGAAGCTGAGTATATCAACCATTTCCCGGGGCCTCCTCTTCTAAAGTGAATGCCAAGACTTGTAATCATGAAGACATTCCTGTTGAATTTTCCTTTTCTTGTTTTGTATTAGAAGCCTCAGTGAACCTACCTGTTAATAGTATTTTGATTTTACATGTGTGGGTGTTTTGCCTACATGCTTGTGTATGTACAAAGTGTGTACCTTGAGCTTGTGGAGACCAAAAGAGGGCACTGGATTCCATGAAGTAAGGATACAGATGGTTGTGATTCACCATATGGGTGCTGGGAACATAAGCTGAATCCTCAGCAAGAGCTAGTGCTCTTAACCATTGAGCCATCTCTCCAGCCCCAAACTTAGATTTTTTAAAAAGATTTATTTTAATATTTATAATTATGTACATACATGTCTGTCTGTTTATAGGTTTGTACAAATGAGTGCTGGTGACCGTGAAGGCTATAGAATTCTGATATCTCTGGAGTTGGAGGTGTGATTTACCTAACATGGGAATTGAACTTTGGTCCTCTGTGAGCATAATATGCTCGCTTAACAACTGAGTCGTTTCTTCAGTTCTGAACTTATTAGCTATTTTGATACAAGTCATATTACAACCTTTTCAGTTCTGAGATCGTTATTTATTTATATATTTTAAGAGAATATTCTTGATTTTAAATATAATTTTAAAAGTGTGTTTATAGATTCCATTTAAAGATCATGTGATGACTAATTTTTATATGTAATGTTGACTGGATTTAAACAATCTTGAGGTAGTGAACCATTATTTCTGTATGATTGTGAGGGCTTTTCTGGAAAGTAAAGATACCCATCTTTTCCAAGTACAGATGGTATCATCCAATCCATGAAGCCTTGAGTAGAACAGAAAGAAAGAGGCAGGAATATATTGCTCTCCAGACTGGAGTTGCCAAATTTATCTTCTTCAGTGCTCAGAGCGGTGCTACTGGTCCTTGGGATTTTGGCTGAGGTGGTGTTCATGCCACAGGTTCTCGTCTTTGGTATTTTAATTGGTTTGAACTATGTGGACAGCTTTCCTAAGCCTCCAGTTAGAAGACAGATGATTTCAGGGCTACTCTTAGAATTAGGCTTCTTATTTATTAGTCTGCTGCGTAATAGAGGCTTTGGCACCTCATTCTGAGGTGACTCTGCTCAAATACATTTAGGAAGCTTTTACAGTAATAGGCTTCCATATGGCTCTTTCTGAAAAGTCTTTTCTATTAGTTATCCCTCCTTGTGTTCCCTCCCCTACACTGCGCTTTCATTTCCCATTCTGATCCATCATTTCCCTTCAGCCCTTTATATGACTACATTCTGTCTTTTTCCCTGTAAAAGCTCTTTGACCCAACACACACACACACACATACACTACACACAGACATATATATACACACACAGAGATATATACATACATGCACACACATACACACAAACACACCAACACATACACACACACACACTACACTCAGACATATACATACACACACACAGATACATACATGCATGCACACACAAACACACCAACACATACACACACTACACACTCAGACATATACATACACACATGCACATACACACACACATACATACACACACTACACACACACATATATACATACACACACATACACACAAACGCACACACATACATACACACAAACAAACACACACACACACACACACACACACACACACATACCACAAAGAGCTTTTAATAGTTTCCTGAATTCTATGGGCTAACATGATGTATAAAATATATTTTATTTCTTCCTGAGTCTGTGTTACCTCACTCAGGATTGTTGAAGTTTCTATCCATTTATTTCATAGTTTCATTTTCCTGACAGGTGAGTCATATTCCACTGTGTAAAAACGCACCTTACTTCCTTGAGAGCATTTCTTGTCTGTTTTTCTCTGAACCACTCTGACTTATCCCTAATCATGTTGAACATCTTTAATAAAATTTTCAAAGCTGTTTGTGCAGAAAGAGTTTCATTGCTGGTGCTCTCAGGCCGTTTAACTGGCATCAAATTGGTTGATTCAAACAGTAGTCGCATTATTGTAATTTATTATCTTGGTATTTTTGTGGACTGATTAATTGATCTGCTCTTCCAGTGGAAGAACCAGTTGAAAGCACGCTGAACTTCCCCCAGCCTTTAATACTCGGTAGAACTTCTTTGCTTCTGTGGTTTCACAAGACAGCTGGATGATCTTCTCACATTTTGACCTCTCAGCTGTTCTGAGAGTTACCAAATGCAGTGACAATCTACAGGTTCCATTTGTTTCTTTTCTCTTTTGTCTGGCATCAGGATCCTATGGTCTGTGCTGCTTCAGGGACCTCTCATGCTCAAGCAAATATTGTAAGACTGTCCAAGTTATTCCAACAGAATGCTTTGAATGCAGACTTTCTTAAGTCATTCGTATGAGTAGAAAATACTAACTATTCAAACTGTCTTCTTAAAATTAGCAAACATGATTTGTTTAAAATGACGGTATAAGGTTGTGAAAGTTTAGGTTCAAACACAATCATTGATGGATGGGAGATACTGTTATTGACTATCACAGAAAGTACATGTGATTAAAAAAAAACTTAGGTTTTTTTTTTTAATTAAAGATAAACTTTCTATGAACTCCCCCTTGTCTCTCTTTTTCTCTGTTTCTCACTTTGAGTAACAGCAGCACTGAAAACAGCTTGACCTCCTAGAAGCAGAAAAGAAGAGCACGAGAACATTTCTGAGTTTTGGCATGGGGGCCACCAGCGAACCAAGCAGAGCCAGGCTTCTTCTGTGCACCGAGACAGCTCACTCCCCTTTATATTGTATGAGGAATGGTAGTGTTTCTTGTCATTTTCTGAGTTAGAATTGCCTTTCTGCACACCGGACATCTGCTCACCTCTCTATCTAGCTAGACGTCTAATACATCAAAGTGCTTTAAGCGTAGGTAAACAAAGAAAGCTAATAAGGGCAGAAAACGGGGGAGATTTGGAGGAATTCTGTCATACAAATGGGACACAATGGCTTGTGTATGATGGATTTAATGCTTGAGAAAACAATTTTTGAGGGAAAAAATGACAATACAATGAACTTTCCAAAACGTAATGTGATTTTTATGAATTCCAACCAATGTGTAACCAAAGGCAGCCTGATGTTTTGTTATTTTTTTTTATAAATATTTAATGAGAAGGAATATTAGAGTCCAGAATGAAAATCTGTGATGGATATAGCAACTCTCGGGATAAACCTTGAAGAATCTAGATTAACGATGTAGAATATAAATACAAATTTCATTTAGAAAAAAAGAGCTCTCCTGAATTAATCCCAGACTGGCCTTTAAAAATAAACAATCCGTCTTTAGCAACTGACCCACGAAGCCAATAGAGTAACATCAATGAGACCCTGTGGTGGGAATAAGACCAGGCTGCCATCGAGAGAACACACCAAACAGAGGGTTATTAGTTATCCGCGAGTGCCCAGCAAATTTCACAGCTTCAAACTGTGTAAAGCAGTTATGGTAATTTTAGAAATAAAAAACATAGCAGAGAGATGAAATTTAAGAAAAACGCTTGAGAAGATCAGAGTACTTGAGACAACGTATTGTCATATGCCATTTGGTTTGCTGGTTTGCTAAAAAGATGTCTGGAGCACATGTGATCCATTCTGGTAAATAATTACACTGTGTTGACACGGAGCAGCCCTCAGTGAAAGGGGCCAAAAGGAAGTTTGTGGGGAGGAAAATGTGAATAACGAAGATCTACAGACAAAAGTTCTGGTTATTTTAAATTTCGCATCTCAAAGCAGGAATGTCTTTATGGACTTTTCTCTAAAGCTTACATTTTACTTGTTCTGAATGGAAAGAGCTTGGTGTCACCACACCTGTCATAGCATGCATGTGAAGGTCAGAGGTCAAATACAAGAGGTGGTCTTCTTCTACCATGTTTGCAGGACACCGAGCTGAAGACTTGTTCTGCTTCGCTGCCTTTGCCGGCCGATCTCTCTTGCCTAGCTCTCGTAGACATTTTAGTTTCAGAATGAAAAAAAAAAAATCATACTCGAAGGTATTTGTCGAATACGCTGGGGAGAATATCTCGGGTGATTTATCACAAGCGCTGGAAGAGTCGGCTGAGTCTGTGGTGCTGCCTGATGGCATTCTTAGTTGTTAAGCTGGTGAAATCCAGTGGACTGCTAGAAAAGCCTTCTAAGGGCTGTAGCCTAAGGTCCAAAGCCGAGAAAGTTCAGTCAGGTAACAGAAGAGTATTTAAGTTACTAAGATACCAATGGCAGGTTTCTCTCTACGAGGTTAAAGAAAAGATTACATGTGTTTCTCTGAGGTAAAAAAATAGATGTATTATGTGCTGTGTGTCTGTTCTTCGCAAAGACTCAAGAAACAATATATGGGTTCATGGTCCCACCTTTTACATAAAAATGAGTTTTAAGCCCAACCGTAAGTCAAGGGATAAACACATTTGTGGCCGGAGGAATATGAACAAGGGCAAACGAGCATATTCATCATTTACATTAAGTACATTTGTCTCAGCCGGGCAGTGGTGGCACACACCTATAATCTCAGCACTTGGAGGCAGAGGCAGGCGGATCTCTGTGAGTTCAAAGCCAGCCTGGTCTACAGAGTGAATTTCAGGACAGCCAGGGCTACAACGGAAAACCCTGTCTTGAAAAACAAAACAAACAAAAAAAATGTTTGTCTCAAACTTTACTAAATTTGTAATGAAAACATTCTGTGTTGAATTTGTAATGTCCAGCATAAGGGCTTATTACAAGCCAGTGTGAAATTGTACAGAGTATTAGCAATAATACAAAGGGAAAATAATCTTATTACTTTGCTGTTCGCTAGATCTATCTCACGATGTAGATTTATTTTTAACATTTCGCAACACATGCTGTATTCTCTTGAGTGCCTTATCTGCTTTCTGAATCAGTAAAGAAAATGGATACCTAAGAAAATTCAAAAATAATTAAGATGAAGAATGCATAGATTTTAAAAATTCACTCACGAGTTTAGTGGAAATACGAGAGCTTTAAGTTTTCTGAAGGCTGCGCTGTAAATGAGAGTACGATGTATGCTCAGTGTGTTCCACACAGAGCGGGTATAATGTGACTGATTTCAGTGATGATTAAATAAATCACAGAAACTTTAGGGGTCCAACTACGAAAATATATGAATTCTCTTCATCTGTGTCTTTTAATCAAAGTGACAAGTAGTAGACAAAAACGTGTGATAAAAGATATTTTACAAGGATTGTAAAACTCTTCTGAAAGCTACAAAAAAAAAATCACAACATTGCCAACCAAAGTTTTTTTCAGAGATTTGCGGTAAGCTTTATCCCGTGTCATTCGGATAGATGCGACCATTGACACACCTTCCAAAGGTCAAGCTTCATGTGGAAATAATTTCATTTCCCAGTTAAATAAAACTTTCAAATTACAAAACACATAAGTACTTCTTAAAATATTTAAACGTGAATAAACTTATAATTCTAATACCGTTGTAGATATCTGCTTATTTCAATAAATTATATGGAAATATTACACATCAGATAGTTGTGAATATTATTTGGTTATTGTTTGATCAAACATACACAAGTCTTTAGTTTTTTAGCTGGTATCTGACAATTCCTGAGAATTACTTTGAGGCCTCTGTTACTTTTAGTTTCTTTCCTCTGAGGACATTTGGCCAGATGCTTGATGTTAGAAACTTCAATATCTGTACAGAATAAATGCTGAAATCAATGTAATATTTTCCCACCTTAAATTATTCTAAGGAGAATACTCAGGTGACAAGATGAATTCGGTCAGGGACTTGATAAATTTTGATAGCAAAGAGCACTCAGAAGAGAAAATATTTGATGCTGCAAAGTCAAATTCATATTTGCCCACAGAGAATAAAATGGGAAATTACAAAATTAAGGAAAAGTATTGACTTATAAACAGAGCAGAGTATAGACTGTCAAAAACACTTTATCTGGTGGGGTGCCCATTAACTGGCTAGAACTACGGGAATGCCAGCCTGTTACTTCATCTTAACATTCATCAAAGCAGCAAAACAGCTATTTGTTAGAAAACTGTAGCTTGTAAAGTTTTGGGAAAAAAATGCTTTGTATTTCCAATGTGCTTTTTATTATTTGACCTTTTAAAGCCTGAAGGACTGGTATTAACCTTGTTATTTTTGTGTGACTATTAACATGTTATACTTTGTGTGACTATGCTTCTTATAACTACTCACTGCTTAGGACCTGAAATAAAATAAGAAAAGGCATTCGTAGTAAATTTCTGTAAATAGCGTTTACGGATTTTTAATCTTGGGGCAATCTAGTCGCCACATATATCACTGTGAAGCCATCACAGATCACCATTCTATTACATTGCATGTCACTTGAAAATATATACTAAAGTCTGTGATAAATACTATAAACGGAGAGTAAATTTAGCACACTTGCAACTCTGAAGCTCTGAAACTTAATGGAAAATTACATATAAATTTAAAATACACAGAGGATTCTATAATAGTGAGCTCATTTAGTACGTCAAAAAGTCAAACAAGTGCCATTAAGTGTGAGATGCTGATCACACTAAAGCCTGAACTTCCTAAAACGAGTGACACTTGAGCTGTGTACGAGCTGTCTACATCTCTAAGCTACAGGATCTCTAAAGGACCTTGGTTTCTAAATTATAAACAGCTATTTAGAGACAAAAGAAAAGTTAATCAACAATAGTCAAATTCATGGTTTGACGTGCGCACATCTCCTGGGATGTCATGTTTGACTTTCTCATAGATTTTTCAAATCAAGTGCATCATGATCAAAATTTAGAAAAATAAAACTTCAGAAAATGAGAGACGAGTAACAAATCCATACATAATGCGAAGATTCGTGAACTTACAGAATCTGTCATCCCCAAAGGGCTCTTTTTCTGTATTTACCTTTCTGGTAAGTAGATTTTATAACTGCTCCATGAAACATCTTTAAAAGCAAATAACACTGACAGGAAGTTATGCTCCATATTTTGTTTATAATTTTCTTACGTTCCATGGCTGTGAAGGGCTGTTCTGTATGCATGTGACAACAGATACTAAACAAATAGGCATACATTTGAAGAAGGGCAGTGAGGGTACATGGGAGAACTTTTAGGCAGCAAAAGGAAGGGAGAAATGCTGAGTTAATCTCAAAAATAAAATCAGAAAATGAAAATATTTTGGCTGCACAGCATGGAACAGAAAACTCAAAAATCACATGAAAATCTTAAAACAGAGAAAAGATGGAAACACGTTGACCTCATGAAAATTAACTCATGAAACAAATGGTCAGCGAATACCTGGAAAGGAAAGTTGGCAATTGTCACAGTATTTCAGAACGTGGGAATGCAAGAAAACGCTATGGCAAATGATCAGGAAGCAAAGTTAGTATCGAGTTGTCATCTTCCATTTCTGTTGTGGCAAGCACAATCTGGGAACATTGTTACATAATTCAGGGTTGTGACATTTTGACACAGTGTAACCAAGTTGAGGAGATTTGCAAACAATACATGAGATCTAGGACTAGTGAACCATTATTTCCTTGGGACAAAATAAAGAAGAATTAGTGAAGTGCTTTCACAGTAAGAAGAATTTAAATAGCGCTGCTGAGAAAACCTGCTCAAGCAAATTTCTTCAAGTGTGTTTTATGACTCAAGCTTTTTCTTTTCACTTTGACAACGGTTTTTGAGCAATGCTGCATGACCAGCTCCATGCTAAATTCCAGACAAGTCTCTTTGGTTATAATAAAAAAGGAAAGGAAGTAATCATTTTAGCAAAGGTTTATCATGGATGCTTTAAAGACAATAACCTGATGCAGGATATTCACAATTATTGATTTTCATGAAGATGACTTACATCTCACAAGTGTGAGAGAGAGGAGATACTTTGGAAGAGCTATCATTCTCCTAAGAGTACAAAAGAAGAGAAGTTAGGTTTGAGGGTAATTGACTAAATCAGACAAGGTATTAAAAACCAAGAATAGATACAATTTAGATCCAACTTCAGATTTTGTCCCAGAGTTCAGAGAGTTACATTCTCTATCACGTTCTAATTGGTAACTGCTGATAATTAAGATGACAAAAAAATTAAATCTTCTAACGTTTTAAGTCTCATTCTGTTCTGACTTATCTTAGCCAAAGCACAGTCAGCTATGTAGATGGTGAAATAGTTCGTGGTTGTTGTTTACTGATTATTTTTAAGCCAAATAAATGTGCCTGTCATTTTAACACCTATGAGATGGAAACTAGATGTTGACGATCAGGAGTTCCAAAATCACACTGTACTCTATGAGAAGCTAGCCTTTACTATAGGAAACCTGGCTCCAAACAAAATAAACCAAAACCATTATTATACCACATCACTAAGATAAATAGCATTCTAGATATAGAATACAAAGGAAGTGCATATTTGCATGAATTAAAAAATGTTAAAATATGATGATGATTTGCTCACTAGCTCTGCCCTCAGCCCAGTATGCAGCTCTCCTGTGCTACTGAATCTATTTCTTTGGCTATTGTTCCCAAATAACCTTCAGCAGAGTCATCTATGCTCAGACTGACTTAATATAGCTTAGTAACATTTGCACTGCGTCTGCAGTAATCCTGACTTGAATAAAGGACCGTGTTATTATCAGTGATAATGAACCCAGAGTGTATTTCTATACAAGAGTTGCAGACATATTTTGTAGTGGTTTGACAATAATAACCCGAGGTACGGTACATATGCTTGTAATTCCAGTCCCAGTCCAGCTGGCATTCATCACCGATCATTTGGTATTTAGATTAAAGGACCAATTATGGAAATATAAGCTGGGTAAAGGAAGAGTCACACACACAATAGAGAACACAGATGGCCAAAGCCATATCCAGTTCATCTAAATATTGTTTTGTTTCTGTCAGTTTTAGAAAATATTTATGAACTTTAAAAAAAAAATCACCGAAATATATGAACAGACATGGCGAAATATGGCTACATTCAAATGTTTGGTTAACGTGGCCATTTTATTAAATTCATGACCCATTCTAGTAGATCTATTAGTAATCCGTAAACTTCCCTTTCTTCGGTATTCTTTCTTTAGACCTACCTTATGGAGTATGATTAAAGGTTTGTTATAAAAGATCTTGATGATTTTACTATCAATATGGTTTTTTTACACAAGAAATTATTCTCTGGGTAAATCTTTTCAGCTCCTCCGCTAAGGTTGCGACAGTATTTATTTTGTATACAACAGTATAGGTACCAAACAACGTGTGTTCAAAGTATTTTTCAGCATTATAGATCTAGGATGTGATGCCGTGATCCTGACTTACTATGCGTAGTTAGATGCACTTCACATTAAATTCCCAAGGTTTATGCACAAAGCATAACATCAACACAAGAGGAGACATGGTGTCCTTCCTGTGAGAGGACTCTGACTCTCCGGGAAACCTTTATGCCAGTGAATAGTCCTTGGGCAGAGTTTTTAGGGGGAATTCCACTTATCATATCTGTATTTTGGAGAAACAATATCCAAAGAATGGCATTTATACTTGAAAAATACTGGTAAATAGATGCCAAAGAATGAATGCACTACTCTATTTCATTGGGGAGTTTATTGACGTGTGAAACAAAATTGCCATTTTATTTAATTTAAACAATGTAGTCATGAGATACAATTCAATGCTTTACCAATATGTCATCCAACCATCTTATAACCATTTATATCTATGTAATTCGTATAGCGTTAATAAATGCATGCACTTCAGCCCATATCTAAGGATATTATGAAGCTTTTGTTTTTCCTCTTTTTTACTTATGTTCTGAGCAGGGTAGGAAATATTTAAAAGGAAGCAAACAGCATGATTTTTCAGTCACTGAGCTACTGGGTGTTTTCATTTAAAAATGATATACACATTTTTTTAAGGAACATAAGTTAGCAAAGTTTTTACAGAATGATCAGATGGCACTGTAAAGCAGAGAGTAAACAATACAGCCAGAAGTTGATCTTTGTTCAGGAACATTCAATTTACAGGCACTGAAATTCCTTTGATGTAAAACTGCAAAATGCATGAAAATATAACTACATATTTTTTTTAATTAGACTAGATATTTAAGTTTTTCTTCATGTTCCTGTCTACCAGAAGTAATTAGCTAAATACGTGGATGTATTTTCATGGTTCCACCTAAACTCAGGATTGTGAGAAAAGCTATTGTGGTTATTTGATATTTTAAAGATTCAGGGTCAAATGCACAGAGAATCTATCAGACGTCCTTTTGATCTTTTATGTCTTGTTTAATTTCCCAAAAGGTTTGTTATAAAATAGAATCTATGAAGACTTTTGACAGGAAAGCGAGCGCCAAAGTCTGATTCTAAACACAGTGCACTTAACAAACGGGTTTATTTCATCATCAAAAACAATTTTGATATCTTCAGCTGTACTTAATTAACAATTAGAAGGCCACAATCTCTTGTAGATACTTTCTAATAATTCAAATTCAGAAATACAAGATGTAACAAATGAAAAATAGAAAAGAAGCCAGGAAAAGTGGCATTTGCCTTCTGGGTGCTGGGGAAACATACAAAGAAAGTGGATCCGTTCAAAAATTTTCCATAGTTAGAACCCAATTTTGTGTATCTCTTCCTTTCATGTGAGTCATCTGATAGGGTCTCTTCAGTTAACTAAAATAAGACGTAATTATATTCTAATTTAAACATCCATCCCTAGTTTAAATTAGGTATTCTATGTATATTATGAATAAGAATAAATTAAAGGATAAATTTAGGAAGAACATTATTACCTAAATTTATTATCCAATCCAAACTATTTGCTCTTGAGTCTTCATTATATGTGGACAAATGTCTGACTTTGAAGTTGCTCCAGAGTTCAGGGCTTGCTTCAGGGGTAGATGGGGCATATTATCTGTGTTGGTCATAAAGACCTTAGATAATTTAGCATCATGTTATTTTTCTCTCCAAGTTTCCAAACATCAAAATACTACAGATAGAATTTCAGTGAAGAGTTCTAAGACATGTATATATTGAAACAGTAACTCACAATGTACTCACGTGAGTAGGTGGACTTTAAGTCGAACCACTAATAATTAAATACCCTCATAATAGTCTGTATTATGATAGTTTACATTGAGAAATCATGACCATAGACACGTTAGACCTTATACAAATTCGAAAAATATATCAGGAATTTTCTCTCTATATATATCGCAATTTTCAAAATGTATGAGGCATCTAATGCAAGTTGTAAATTGGTAATGAGTACTTCTAAGCTATCAAGTCAAAATGTTTCCTAAATAACTAGGCTTTTAAAAACTTCTTTTATTGTTGAGATTATAATATTAGTACAGCAATTCCACCAACCTCTCTTTTTATCTTTCTGAAGACTACCTGGCTCTCTTTCAGATCAGAGCCTCTTTTAAAATGAATTGTTATGTACATATATGTGTGTGCATTTGAAGAAGGAACTGGGAAAATGGGGATGCTCTAATTAAGGAGTAGGAGAATGTAAATGTCATAGAAAGGGGATGACATCACTGTAAGCATGTCTACACAGAGGATAAGAAATCATGCTACAAACAATCTACCGAAAAGGAGTTGTTCTACATAAATCTTGGTGTAAAATATGTGTATAGATTTTATGTGAAATTTGCCCACCTCAGCTAACAGTGTTACCTCCCTCAGAATAAGACCACCTAACAAAAACCCCAACACCAGGCATGAGAATCCATTTTTGGAGTTGTTTCTCGGAGTTGTCCAGAAGATTCCCAAAATGTTGTAGGCTCTTATATGCTACTGTTAATTGGCAACAAGAGGTGGAAGGTACTTCCTTATTACTTGAACTGGCTAGAGAGCCTCCCCTCTGAGCTAGCTTTCATGCTAGCAGGAGACTCCTTGTAAGCTTCCAAAAGATGTATGCAATCAACCGCCATATTCAGCTACTCTACCTGTGCGCCACAGTGACAAGCATGACACAATAACTGTGCATTATGAGCTGCATTACTATCTGTGGGCACCAGGACATCAGGCAGATGCAGGGCATCACACAGGCACACAGCAAACCTGCAGACACCCAGACATTGAGCAGGTTCCTGGTCTTCCCACAGGTACTCAGACATCATGGAGACACCCAGCCATCCCTAAGGCACGTGGACATCCAGCAAGCACCAGGATATCCTATAGGCAACTACACATCTAGCAGGCACCAGGACATCCCCCAGGCTCCAGTGCTTCCTAGTGCCTGTGGAAGTTCTTGTCCCTGCAGGATGTTGGGGATGCTGCAGGATGCCTTGGTTTTTGCAGAATCCCAGGGAGCCTGCTCAGTGTCTGGGTTTGAGCACTCTTTTTTTTTTTTTTTTATCACAGACATGAAAAACAGCATGTGGAGGAATTCTTGTAGCAATTGCATAGATGGAAGGAGCCATGCAGTGGTCTGGCTACCTGTGATACTTCAGCAGGAAGTGTCTTAATGTGTTATGTAGATTGGTGACTATTCTGTATCTTTAACATGCATGGAATTGTACAATGAATGCAATAAGAAAACAAAGTAACGGCTTGGTTTTGAGGAGATGAGAAAGTTTATGCCTGCTTAAAATGCAGGGATTGTTTTGGTATAAACTCAAATGATCTTTTATGTTTCTACATTACCATGCTGTGGTCACATGCTTCTGGATGTCTGTGCTAATTTCTTCTTGAGTAGAACATGTACACCCTCCAGCAGATACTGGTGCAGACTTCAGAGGGTAAAGGCATCAAGCCAGCACTCTTCCCAAACACAGCTCATTTCAGAAACTGTTTGTAATCTCTCCTTTTGTCTTAAATGGCTTTTTCATCATCTAGTCTCTCGTTTAGCCTGTGTAAGAAAAATAATAAAACTCCAAACGCTTAATAGCGTTTTCTTTCAGCTAACGAACACAGTGTATTCTGTAAACCTTACTCTCAATTTTTTTAGATTCTCTTGGGAATTTATATATTAAAAAGAAACAAGTTAAAAACATTGATTAGACTCTACTGCATTGTTTAATTCTATTCAATAATAAAATTCTCTGTATCTGATATGTGATATGTGATATCTATATTTCACCACAGTGCGTTTGTGAATATATCCCCAGGTTCAAAGTTATGTGACGATAATGCCATTCTAGGAGACTCACGTGGTGGTTTTGAAGCTTAAGAGGCTGTTGCAATGGATGGGAGCTCTGGGAATGTAGCTACTGCAAGCTAAATTAAGATTGCACAAGTGAGATTTCAGGTTTGAAGGCTCTGCGTATCTTCTCAGTGAACACCCTGATAGTCACCTCAGTCTCAACTCTCAGTACAGTGTTAAGGAATTTTGCTTTAATTAAATAACATTTACGTTAACAGGGCTGTGAATGTGTGTGGGATTGGATAGAACTTGCTGATCCCTTACAGCAAACACACCACCTGCTTCCCTGAAAACGTTATTTCGGTAAACCGAACAACGACTACACACAGAACAGTGCAGACTTATTTTAAAACCTAAGGCTCAGTTTTGAAAAATATTTTTTTGGAAGTGTGGATGTTGCGAATCTTTGGCTGCGTAAAAGCTCTTGAAGGCTGGAGAACGCACTTTGTTTTCTGTTTTTGTTTGTTTAGTATGAAGATTGTTTGTGTCTCTACAAGTCAATTTCACTTAATTCTGTGTGTGGAAAGACTTAACAACCGCCAGACTTCCTTGATAGGCACCAAACAGATATTTTTGTGTTGAATTTTTTTGTCTTTCCCTCTGTCTCTATATCATTAACATTTTGCTGTCAGAGATCTTATGGAGTAAATGCTTATGCAGAACTGATTGGTAAGAAAAATTAAGGTATACAACAGTGAGGGTGTTTTTTTTATATATAACCCACACTCATGGGGAAAGTTTCCTTTTAAAGGGGAAACATGCATATATTAATTGGCATAATATGAACCCACACTAGTCATGCCCTTCTTCATGATCAGGGTTTATATTTTTTTTCCCTTATCAGTTCTTCCTGTGGGGAACAATGCAGAAAGAAATGAACACTGCCTTTCAGTGCAATCATAATAAAAGCCAGATTCTCACACAGCAATTATGACCATCAAAACCACGTGTTATAAATTCCATTCCATCCCTCCTTTCTTTTCTTCCCTTTCTCTCCTCATCGTTATTTCCTCATTTTCTAATGTAATATTCTGGGTTTTCTTCTTTCTCTGTACTTAAATCATGGACTATAAGTCAAAAAAAATTGTCAAAGGCAATAAAGAAAGATTATTTTAGAAATGTTAATCATAGAGATGCCTTCATAGTATTCATTTTCCAGGAATTTGAGTATTTGGCTTTCACAGAAGAATCTAGCCTCGCCTTGCACTCTACATTGATCAGAAACAAGAACAATTTTCTCTTGAGTAAGGTGAAAATAACATAAAAATGGAAAATCAATTGTGTGCATCTCTCCATTGACTCTCGTTTTGAGAAAATAATAGACTGATGTACAAATATACAAACAGTTGTGATGAGATAGTTGTTATTTTATAATAGTATAAGTTCTTATTATATCGAATAATTTCCTTTGAGTTTTGTGTTTCTCTACCCGACCACAACTTCATCAAATCTCACTGAAAGAGAAACGCTGTTGGTGATTGGCATATCGCAACACCGTGCGACTAATGGCGTTTCTGATTGGAAGCTGCCACTGAAAATCTATGTATATGAAATTTGTAGGATGCAAATTAAATGTCACGTCATCAATCAAGTGGGCAAAGTTACTGAGTTTATATAACAGCCTTCAAGTGTGAGTTTGAATGAATGACACAGTGTTTTCAATGATGAGCAACCAAAAGTCTAAACTCAGGAAAGACTGATTGGCTACTAAAACTGAAATGTTAAGGAGTTTTTCAGGCTTCAGATGTAGTTTTATTGAGGCCTCTCTGTATGTCTCTAACTTCACTGAGGCTCATTGCTTCTTGTTTTGGAGGCAGTATTGTCTTGTATTATGTAAGCATTATAACGCCACTAAAACCGTGATGTTTCGTTATACAATGTATTGTATATACTGTATTATTTTAAGGCACGGGGCAGGTTAGCAAATTTAGCACATCTTACAGGAAGTATAAAGTCCAGAGATGTATGAGTTATTTTTGTCACTTCTGTGGATCAATACTGACAATGAAACCTAGAAGAGGAAATATTTATTTTGACTCATGCTTTGCGAAGATACATCTAAACATATCCAAGAATTCATAGCTGCAGATGGCTTCACGGTGTTGAAAGAGAGTGCAACCAGGCTACGTCTCCTTCTCACAAATCAGCAGAATCGGAAGCAAAGCATGGAAGTGGAGGAGACTGGGCTATACACACCCAGCCTGTCCAAGACCAACCTAACTCAAGCTGTTACTGAAGCCACTTCAAATTCATAAGTTATAATATGTATTGATACAGAGAGAAAGACAATACGTTTTTCAATGCTAACAGACTAAAACGTTGTAGAACTTTATTTTTATTTATATAGAACATAATTGTTTCGTGCACTGCTGGGGGAAGGGCTGCCTAGACCATGGCATTTTGTATGGTCTGCAGGTGTCGGATTTATATAAATTCCTCCTGATCTGCATGTGCTTTCAGTAAGAACACCTGTGGAGTTCTGAATCAATATAAACACCTGAGCTCAGATGCTCAAGGTTCTGCTGGCCAGTGTGGTACTTATGAGGATGGTTGTTCCTTCTGATGAAGTTGGCAGGGAATGTACCTATGAATATGGCCTGGTCTCTTCCTTGCTGAGTCACACAGTAGGTGTACAACTACAACCCTACCTCCCTTTTTTCCACAAGCTTCTAAAATCCCATCAGCCACTGGTAATCAAATGTTCAAGCTCATGACCTTAGGAGCACACATCACGTCAGTACATTAACAGAAGGAAATCCTTGATGTAAGGTGACTCTTAGGAGAAGAATGAAGAGTTTTAATCATCCTGGTTGCCCAGACATGTTAAGTCTTGTTTTACATTTACCTACAGGTACCTTCAAGGAAGACTATTCCCACGGCAGTGACTTAAGTACTTGTTACTGAAGCCATTTCAAACCATTAAGAAGTATTCTTTATTATTACAGACATGAAAATCAACGCTTACTGAAATAATAAATGAGAGCTCAGATTTCAGACAGAGTCAATGAGTGTTTTCTTCCATTAAAGTGCTCTCAACATTAATATAAGTGTTGTTCCAAAATCTCTACAGCTACTATGAGACTGAAATTAATTTATCGAGAGACAAGGAAAAGCTATGTTAAACCATTTGAAGAATCGGGCAGTGGGAATTACTTGAGGACACATTTAACATACCAATAAATTATAACAAAGGCATTAAAGTATATGTTACTCAATTGGGTCACTCGGGTTTTGTCCCCGTAAGCTGAATTATGGGATAGACTAAAATATTTTCACTATATGTTTGTAGTGACTTTTGGAGATTTGTGTTAAACTCTGTAATTAGTGACTTTGTAGAATCTGATTGATACCCATTTCTTTGGCAAATTCAATGCGTACTAACCTGTAAAAGAGTAACTTCTCAGAGTGAGGGTTTGCAGTACCAAATAATTAAGAGTCTTAGTTTTAGTGACATTTGCAATTGATGGGTTCTATAATATTCAGAGCATTTATGTTGTTATAATTAGAAGAGCTCCCATTGCTAACTTTCACAATCGCCCATCCCTTTAGGAGTCTGATTCCTACTCTGTAAATACGGCGTCGGAATGTCCAAGATGTACAGAGTGCCGTGGGTCAAGCAATGGCATTTGTTTACCCCAGAAATGGATTTAAATTAGTTCATATTTAATTAATGAAAAAGTGATGCTAATAGCCACTTATGACAGAAGAGAGAAGAGTTGGCATAATCGGTAAGTTCCCTTGTTTCACAAGAGTTTTTCTAAAACATTTCATCATGCTGGGTCTTATTTCTGAGTGTAGTAACATCTTACAGATGTTTGCAGATGCAACTGGATCCCTTTCAACACTACCGAGGGTCAAACCCGGTGTTCGTTTGTGTTTGTTCTGGTTTGTTTACTTTCCTCTCCATATAGTCCTTCGGTGCGTTGGCTTGTTTTATGTCTTTTATGTTTTATACTTGCTATCATGATGTAAATGACATAGTTTCATGTTTTATGTCAATTTGACATTTTTAATGAGACATTTGCGAAGAGGGATCTTCAATTGGCGAAATGCCCCTACCATGGCTTGTTGGTAAATCTATGGGGCATTTTCTTGATTGTTGTGGGAGAGCCCAACTCAGTATGGCTAGCGACACATCCAGTGCTTCTGGAGTTGTGTTTGAAGAGGAGGCTGAATAAGACATGGAGAGTAAGCCAGAAAGCATCATTCTTCATCCTTCGGTGGCTTGTAGCTTCCTCTTCAGTTCACAATCTGACTTCACTCAGAAATGCGGTGTAACCAGAGAGCAGTGAAAGGAAATAAACCCTTTGCACCTCAAGTTACTTTTGGTCGGGATGTTTTATCTAAGCAATAGGAACTCTAACTACAACGGGAAGCAATTTTCAGTGTGAGGTAATTGTTATATTTCCTGGATACTGTGTGTCTGAATAGATATTTTTCACAGTATTAACAGAATAATAACACATACATGGCCATAAAACGAACCAGAGACTGTACGCTCACACAGTCGTTCAATTACTAACTTTCCCTACAATGAAATATTCTGAGGAAGTTTATGGAGGCTGCTTTTTTATTATTCTTCTCTCATAGGATATTTTCTGATGGCAGTTTCCCCTCCCTCCACTCCTCCTGGTTACCACCCCCCCCACTCTACCCCCGATCCATTCCTATTTTCTCCCAGAAAAGAGCAGATCTCTCTGGGGGCCGGGGTTGGGGGAGCATCAACAAAATACGGCATAATAAGGTACAATAGGACTTGGCACAAACCCTCATATCAAGGCTGGATGAGACAACCCAGTAGGAGCAAAGGGGTTCCAAGAGGAGTCGAAAGAGTCAGAGACAACTTCACTCCCACTGTTAGGAGATGACTCACAAAAACACCAAGCTAACAACCATAACACATATGCGTCCTGGCACAGACGTATGCGGGGTGCATGATTGCAGATTCAGTCTCCATGAGCCTCCATGAGCCCTGTTCAATTGATTCTGTGGCCCGTGTTCTTCTGGGGTCCTTGATCTCGCTGGCTCCTACCTTTTGTGACTTCCCTGAGTTCCGCCTACTGTTTGGCTATGCATCCCTGCATCCGCTCTCATCGATGGCCAGAGGAAGCTTTTCTGAAGATGACTGGGGTAGGTACTGCTCTGAGCTATGACTATCTATGAATATCACTAGAAATCATTTCCTTTTTTTTTTTGGTCAGTGGTGTTTGGTTCTACTCTAGGTCTCTGGGCTGTCCAGCCTCAGGTTCCTGGCCATCCAGGCAATATTAGGTGTGGACTCTTTCTCATGGTATGGGCTTCAAGTTAAACCAGTCATTGGTTGGCCACTCCCACAAGTTCTGTGCCACATCTGCATCCACCACTGCCCCATAACTTCCTTCAGGCAGGACAGATTGTAGGTCAAAGGATTTGTTGCTGGGTTAGTGCCGAGAAGGGGGCCGGTGGAACAAGACTTCCAGGAGGCAAGAAGGAGATTAGGGATAGTGGGAGGGGAATTTGGGGAGTGGAGGAGAATCTCAAGGCTGGCTGCCTATCTCGAGTTCTGTAGGGTGCTTCTTCTATTAATGCCGACGAAAGCAGCTAGATCCTGATCAGTATAATGCTTTTGTTCTCCCACAGTACTTGCTACTGTTTGGAGTGCTTTTCCAGGATTGAATCAGTGAAAAAGAAAATCTTCTTGTCTTCCTACCCTGCATTAGCATTGGCAAAACTATTAAATTAAATTAAATATTAAATTAAAAGCATTTAAAGTTTAGAAAGTGCATTTGGAGAAAAAGAAAGAAAGAGACTGGCATCCCCCTTAGAAGGAAAAAGAAAAAGAAAGAGCGATCTGAGCCGAATTTCCTCAACAGTTTGTTACAGAATGCCTTTCTCTTGGCTTGAGAGCCGCTTCTGTATGATTTCCACTGTATCACCAACGTCTAGGTGTTGTTTTCCTCTGCAGGGCTTTTTTTTCCCCCTCAGTATGCTTCAGCCAGAAGGGTAGGAGAGCAGCTGTCTCCACTGGAGAAACCAATTATTTGCCAAATGAATGTGATTCTGCCTGGATTCACTGGCTGTTTTTCGCAGCACCTCTGAGTATCAGGTAGTCTTTGTAATAACCAAGCCTTGTTCTGATCCACTTCAGACATATTCTGCCTTTATGAGACTTTAGAACAATGTTTATTTGCTTCAGTTTGTTATATATATAAATGTGTGTTTATAAGTAAACAGAGGAACACAGCGGTGGATAAAGCTAACACTTTAAATCACACTTACCCGATAACATGTATGTTTCCGACCTGCTAATAAAGACACACATTCTCATGGTTATGGTAGAATTTAGAAATCATCCACCAGTTTTTTTCTACAATGTGTTGGTTTCTGTCATTATTAACCCTGCTAGCAAGTTCAGCCAAGTTCATACTCCTTTCGTAGTCATAATGAAATTGTTTGGGTCTTCCCAATTTGACGTCTCAATTATAAATATCAAAATTACACTGAACAACAACTTTGCTTATGTTTGAATTTTATTCTGTCCCTAAATTTCTTCCACCCAGCAATGTAGGTCATTACTTTTTTAATTTAATCTTACCCAAATTATCAGGACAGAGGCAGAAACAATTATCATTTTCAACAAAATACATCAGAAATGACCTCTAGTCAGTTTTCCAGACCTTTCTGTGTATAGGTTTCAAATCTCATGAGCACAGTCTTAAACATCTGCGTTTCTGTTGACATTCAGATCTTCTGTACACCCCTCAGAATAGCCCATTAAGCTAAAATTACAGCGGTCTGAGGATTTTCTAGCCTATAAATCTAACTTCTTCCACATTCCTTCTACAAACCAGTTCCAAGGGTTTATTGTTATGGGGTAAAGACCCAAAGACCACTCAACACACAGCCAGCATTCAAATTGAGAGTCTGTATTAAGCTGTCCAGAAACTGCCAGGAGAAAAACACTTCTCACAAAGCAGCTCCGAATGCATATTACAGGGAAATTTTAAGGACAGAGGACACAGAAAAACTACATCCTGGTTGGCAGTTGCAGGGGAAGCAAGCAAGCAGTTTAACAAGAGCCAAGAACATGCAGTTAGCTGGGGCATTGACCCCGAGTTTCAAAAACAGGTTTCAATGTTTCCCCCTCCTCCCCCCCGGACTTGTCAGGGCAGGGGCTAGAAACCAAAGATGGCTTCAGCTGAGACAACACAGAGAAACCTTTGCCCTGCTACACTGGAACAACATTAGCAACCTAATTATCAGCCTAATTTTAACAATTTTAACAGCACGTATTTTAGGTGTAAGGAAAAGTACTTGCCTTATCAGTGAGACTAAATACCTAACACAGGGAGGAAGTTTATTTTGGCCACTGTTTAGTGGACACAGTCCATCATGACGGAACAAGCACTGGAATCTCCATCAACTTGGGCTGATGTGACAACCAGGATTAAAAGACATGGGAGTAGTGGTGTTCAGCCGACCTAAATTTTTTCTCCCATTTTCAACCACACTCATACTGAGTCCTGTCTCTCCAGCGTAATCTCTATGGAAGAGATCCCCCACAGACTCGAGCAGAGATGTGTTTGCTGGGTCGCTTCCAATCCAATCAAGTTGGCAATGAAGATTATCCATCATACGTGTATTCTTCAATGAGTCTAACAAAGGTTACAGAAGCTCTTCAGGTAAATTCTAGTGTGTCTCAGCCTTAGACATCGCTTTCAGAACTCAATAATTTTTTTATACATGAATAACTGCTGCAACACAGAATGAGATATCCTGCCATTGAAGGAGCCCTCTTTGTATAAAGGTAGTGTTCATTATACATGTATTTTAAAATTTGCTTTTTTAAATTTTAATTAAACTAAATGTTCATAATTTTCCCCATTACAGTTTCTTCCTCAAACTCTTTGTATGCCCTACCCTTTCTCAACTGCATATCTATTTTTTCTTGGATGGTTATTGTTTTACACACGCACATACACACAAAAACCATATATATATATATATATATATATATATATATATATATGTATATATCCAACTTCCTGAGTCAGTTCAATGTTGATGGTATATATATGATCGATTTCAGGGCTGAGCATTTGGTAATGGATAACCAATCATGGAACTCATCCGTTGGAAAGACTAATCCTTTCCTTTTATTCTCCTTCTCCTCCTCCTCCTCCTCCTCCTCCTCCTCCTCCTCCTCCTTCTCCTCCTCCTCCTCCTCCTCTCTCTCTGTCTCTCTCCTAACTGGCAGTCCAGTTACCTTGGACTGAAACTCTGTGAGAATTCCCCCTTCCACCTTTGCATACCTTTCCAGGTCCCATTTTGGCAACCACATAGTTGAGGTATGATGTGTATTTTCCCTCTTATTTCCAGGGGACACAACCACACAGCAGATTTCCTGGTCCCCTGGCTTTTCCAATGTTCCACTTTTATTTTCTGCAATGTTCCCTGTGGTAGATAGGTCTATTGTGACGGGACACCCCATGATCAGTTCATCTCTGCACTAGACCAGTTGTGGTTTGCTGTAATGATCTTGTCTGCTACAAAGAGAAGTTTCTTCAATGAAGATACAGAGCTTACCCATATCTGTGGATTAAAGATAAGGTTTAGAACACAGTTAAGAATTATCATGGCCCAGTAAGTTAGCTCTATAGGGTCTCCCCTTCCCTCTAAGACCTATGATCTCAGGAGCTCCTCATAGTTAGCTAAATTTCCAGTAGCAGCATAATTTTCCTCCTGGTAAGCAAGCCCAAGTCGAGTTAGGTAGCTATTGGTGAACACCAAGATATGGCTTCTACTTTTGCACCTTTAAGGATTTTTCTGATCCATATACATCTCATCTGGGTGGGATTAGGTTTGCTTCCTTCCCATTGAAGCTTTCATTGTATTTTATGTAACCAGAAGAGATAGACCTCCAGAAGAAGGGTTTCAAGATTTAGCCCAAATTTTCTGAGGCCTGTGTCTATCTTAGGTGCGGTATCTTCAACAAAAAGGACTCAGCTTCAACCTATGGTAGGTAACCAAGAGTAACAGCTTGTTTCTAAAAACTAAAACTAAAAAACAACAACAACAACAAAACAAAAAACAAACTAAAACCCAAAGACTGGAGTGAAGCTTGCGCGTAATTGTCATGCCTGGAGCTGTCAGACCCCAACATTGAGTCTAGGCATTGGAAGGAATGTATTGTGTCATAATGACATCTTTTCGAGCAAATAAAAACAAACAGCAACAAAACTCAATATTTGTGAGAATTTATTTCAACCATGTACCGTAGGATTACATTTATTTTAAAAAATCTTGGCTTATATCTTATAATCAGAAATGTTAGCTAAGATAAAAATAAAGGGAATGCAAATTCTACATTTCCAATATTTCCATGAAAGCCAAGTACTTATTTTATTAAGTGTATATGTGAAATCTGAAGATGAATGTCATGGGGACACACACACACACACACACACACACACCAGCACATATCAACACACACACATATGTACACACGCATGCAAGTACATATGCACGTATGTGTACACAAATACATGTTCACATATAAGAACAGATACTTACGTTTTAGGGAATTAACATGAAAAACTTGATTAGATGAAAGTAAAAACACCCACTCCCTCAGATGTAACATAACTGCAAAAAGAGGCCAACTTCCAGGCATCGTTTTGGAATACACAGGGAGTTACACTGAAATCGACACTCGGATGAATCTGAATACCCTGACAATAGTTCTGTAAGGGGTGGTAATTTGGCTATATAATTAAATTGGAATGTGTTCGGTAAGCAGATGTTTGCGAATAAAGAAGAATATAAGCTCCCTACACTCACTTCTTGATCTTCCTTTGTTTGCTCTTTTATGAGGACGCCCCGTGGCTTTTTTGTGGCTGCTGCCTTGCACTTGCTGTTTTTCTTCGAACTAAATTAGCACCAGCACTAATACACTTGCCGTTTAGTCAGGAGCCTTCCAGGCTGCAGAGATCTCTTCAGTCAACAGATGGCGTAAGACGTGATTCTCTATGCCCCATGACTACAAAGCAGGGTTTTGCGATTGCCGTCCAAAAGTTCTTTTAAGATTATCTCCAGGCTTCTGTCGAACAAACGACATTCATCTTATTTCAGATATCATCGTGAGGTGCGACTTTGTTTGAAAATTTAATGAAAAGACAAGTTTCTCAGAATTTCAGTGACTTAAGAAAAAAGAAAAAACAAAAAACTTGAATATATGTTTGCTTCTTTTGCTGCTCCAATAGCTGTATATTCCGATTCTGTTACTCATATCCTATAGTTCAAGGCCCAAAATTCCATCATAATATAAATGGTGGGCTCTGCACACACAATTCTCAGCATTCTTGGAGACTTTGAAGTGCTTGCTAAAGTGATAATTTCATAGTCTCACAATAACAGCATATGGAAATTTGATTCTAAACTGCATATGGATGTAAGCACAAATGAAAACACTGAAATGTAAGAGAAGATTAATTCCAAGGATTTTATTCTGTGAGTTACTGTAGATGCTATTGGGTTTAAACTGGTTTGTTGTTGTTGTTAAATAGATTGAACAAAAGAGAAACATCCAGACTTGTCCAAATAACTCAAGAGTGCTAACATTGTTTTTGTGAATGCATTCTCTGGTGATAGACATTGGTTAAGGATTTAGTGCTAACCCACCTTCTGTCTTTACCCTTTCTGTGGACCATGATGTAGGATCTGCATCTCTACCATAAGAAGCAAAGCATGTTCTTGGTACCTGGAGATCAGACAGCAAAGCCTGTTGGTTAGGTAAACTCTTCTTGTACAAGCTGACAGGATCCTTTCCATAAATTCAGACATTTATAGGTCTCTTACGCATGGGGCATGTGAATGAAAGTCCAGAGAGACTCTAACTGAGTCACTGCATGACTAATTAGAATTTCAGTGGTAAGACGTTGGAATGTCCTAAGTCCAGAGTCAAATTAGTTTGGCTGTCTTCATCCTCCTTAACAGCCATTCATTATCCACCTCTAATATAACTTAACGTCTTTTTGACAGTTGGGTCAATATCTTGAAATGGATTACAGCCAAAAGGCTGAAAATGTTCTCAGGTAACATCTGGTATACATGCTTTTAAAAAAATATACTTTTATTATCTGTATATTTTATTTTCTCTTGCCAAATGTGAAGAAGCAAAATAGTTGAACAAGGATTGGTTTTGTTAATGATATTGCTATACATTTAACAATGAATTTAGTTCTTATGAACAAAGATATTAATTTGAAAGGCTCAAGTAACTATCGTTCTTATATATGAATATCTTCTGTTAATTACAATAAAAATACTCTATCTATAATCATATTTTCTAATTAAAATTTATAAGACTAATTAAACATGCACTCCTCTATATTGTCATGTTCTTGAGAATAATTTATTTGACTATGCACACATATAAATACACAGAAAAATACATACATGATGGAAAATACAGAATAAAGGATATGTCTCATGGAGTGATACATAATATTGACATGTAAATATGCACACATGTAAAAAGCATATATATATATATATATATAGATAGATAGATAGAGAGAGAGAGAGAGAGAGAGAGAGAGAGGCAGAGAGAGAGAGAGAGTAAGTCATTTAATCACTGAAAATATTGACCTGTGTATCACTTGTATAAGGATTTAATGTTTGGAAAAATTTTATTCTTCCAAGAAAATATTAAACTAATCAAACTGAAAATGTTCAATAAATCAGAACTATTTCTAGAGAAATAGATCTAACTTCAGTCTTGACAAACATAAAGTAAGATTTATATATACAAAGAACGATAAGGAAAATGTGCATCCAGGTTACCACAGCACAAAAGCTGACTACACAGGAAGCACCCCAAGTACTTATATGAAAGAAATTAAAAACAGGATAGATGGCATGTATTATATAACTACTCTCTGATCCCATTTTGTACCTCACAGCTCCTCGGTACAGAAAGAGTCTTCGTCTTGGAGATTCATTCAATCAATCCCACACGACTTATATTTTGTTACTGAGAGATGGAAAGACAAAAAGGCCTTCTAGCAAAAATGTGAAGAATCCAAGCCAGGTAGTGGAGGTGCACACCTTTAATCCCAGCACTCAGGAGGAAGAGGCAGGGGGATGTCTTTGAGTTAGAGCCCTGCCAGGTGTCCGGAGTGAGTTCCAGGACAGAGTTACAACAGAGAGCCTGTCTCCAAAAAACGAAAACAAACAAACAAAAAAAAGTGGAGAATCTAGCTCCTGAATACTGCACCTTCAGGAGTCCCATTGAGCACAAGGACCAACTGCTGTCTTCATCTGTGCAGGGTTGGGGTGTGCTATTTTCTTTTGGATGACTTCCCTGATTCCTTTTGGTCTTTTCCTGTTATCTGGCTGCATCCTTACAAATTCTGTAAGAGGCTCCAGTTAGAAACAAAGGAAAGATAAGGGAAAGGAAACTCCCTGGCCAAAGTCATACACACTTGTAATCCCCTCATCCAAAGGATGGTAGCATGAGAACCATTCCTGAGACATGTAGCAAGACGCTGTGTCAAACAAAGAAAAAATCAGAAGAGCATACCAAGCGAGGTCCAAATAGAGAGCTGAGGATTGGGGCGCCAGAGACAACACAGATATTAAGAATGGCACAGTCAAATACACTGTCAGAAGTCAAAAATCAGTGCTCTAGTAGAGCAAGCAATAGAGATGATACCTGATTGCTGACATTGTGAAATGTATGGATTTTGCTGAGAATGGTTTCCTGAGCGTGATGG
Source organism: Cricetomys ansorgei (assembly GCA_026225945.1). Taxonomy (NCBI): domain Eukaryota; kingdom Metazoa; phylum Chordata; class Mammalia; order Rodentia; family Nesomyidae; genus Cricetomys; species Cricetomys ansorgei. The sequence continues at coordinate 1,702,534 of JAMJFZ010004223.1, forward strand.
TGGAAACGTCAAAGAGTTACAGGCACTGAGTGTCAGTAGGAATTCCAAAGTAAAGAAAGGAGATGCTCTGGAGGAGCCACAGACAGTAGGTACATGGACAGTTTGTTCATTCATAATTTATAACCTGTTACCTGTGGAACATGTTTGATAAATACATCAGAGGGGATGAAAGGGTATTATCAAGAGGAGAGAAAGTACAGGAAAAGGGAGAGTTGGAGCCATGAAAGAGAATGAAAGATGGAAGAGACATAGAGTCCCAGTAAACAGAAAGAGCAGAGGAAGTGTGAGGTTACAAAATAGGGCGGAGAGCTACCCGAGGAAGAATAGAAGCTGAAGCAGGAGCAGGTTCCCTGCCAAGGTTGAATGTATGTCTTCTCCCTGATGTTCATTGATTACTGCCATCTCTAAGTATTTTTTTATTTTCCTTTGAAAAAAAATCTAAATACATTTTCCTATAAATCTGAGCTGACAAAAGTCGCTGATTTTAAATGTTATGATTTTCTTAACGTTGCGTTTGATTTGCTTGTCTTGATCTGGTACTGTAAAACCATCCTAAGACAGCTGCCAGATGGGGATTGGAATAAACCTTAATCTGTTTTTCCTAGACATGGCCATTCATACTCTATTATAAATAAAACACACATACCATTTCTCCCTTTCAGGTAAGATTTATTTATTTTTTGAGTCTACAGATGTAAGGAAGGCATGCTGTTGGCAGTAATCACTGGCATGTTTTCTACCCCCACCACCTTTCTACTGGGACAAGAAAAATGGGGTAGAGAGATCACTTGATAACTGGTGAGGGAAGAAGAGAGAGGAAAGTGAGAAAGTGGGAGAGGGGTGTGTGGGAAGGAGAAGGAAAGGTAAAGGGTAAGAAGAAGAAAGACAGGAGACGGGATGGAAAGGGGAGAAAAAGAAGGGGAAGAGAGAGGGTTATGTTGTACTCCAAATCACTCTCCTTCAAATTCTTGAGCATGCCTTTCTTCGCCTCTGATTTATATGCATTGATCTACTTAATACTAATATTTTTAACTTGGGTGTCTTCGAAGTTGTTTTAAAAATATTTGCAAATGAATCGAATTCCTGTCGGTAGAAATTTACACAAAAGAATAAAACACACTGAGAAGTAGCGATTTTCAACCATGCCAAGGAGGAGACATGTATTATTTAAAACAATTTTATGTAATTTTCTTTTTTATTATACATTATAATAATGTATTATACATTATTATACATCTGTACTCTGTTTGCATAATAAACAACGACACCAATGAGCAACATAACAAATCTGTATTCTCCATCCTTTCTTAACGACACCATCAGGAGACTGAGTATTTAACATACAAGCACAGTAGGGGACACTGGAAACATTAAGACTTTAAATACCGATAACGAAATCAAGTTGCTTTTTGCTACATATAGAGTTAGAGTCCCTATGAATTCTGCCCCATTCTGCTTTGGCTTCCTTCATCTTCATTATTTTTATTTTTTTCTTATTTATAGAAGTATTCTCCCATTTATATTATGTAGGCCTTTGAGTCGTTCATTTGATAATTAATGTTGATTCAACTCTTCTACATAAAAATTTCTATTTCTTTTCATAAACAAAATAAATTTGTAATAAGATCCTAAAGGAAGTTGTGAGTTGGAATTCCAGGTTGCCCTGTTCAGTATACTGAGAACAATCTTGTGAACGACAAATTGAAAATAAATGGTAAGATTTAAAACATAGTCTTTTCAAAATTATTTACTTATTTATATTATCTTGAGAGTCATGTCACTGAGCCCCTGTTGAACCAATGGACATGTCTGCTCACAGCTGGATGAGATCGATGTCTTCTCTACTCTGATAACTTGCATGACACGTTCCAGGATTATGAACAGTCGTCAGTACGAAGCTTCTAGGTTAGTATTGAGGCGGTTTCTTCATGTTCTTTGATTAAAGTACGTGTTGTCTTCAGCAAGAGAAATTTACTGTCAGCTTCTCGGGTAACACATGATATTGTCATTACCTTTAGTGTTTGGGGGCTCTATGAATACTTACTAGCCAACAGTTTTAAAACTGATAACTCATGCCTGGTATTTGGGGATCTTATTAGGTAGCATATAGTATCTAGTTGGCAATGCAAATTTATATGGAAACTACATTTATATGAAATACTACATTTTTTTGTCCAAAATAAAATTGGATTTACCAACCCGGAGAACATGAGAATAGCTCAGAATTTGATGTAATGTTTTTGCGATTGTCCAAGGTTTTCCTGACATACCCAAACAATATTGCTTCCAGTGGCTCATTAAGGAGTCACGAGTTTGGAACGTTAAAGTACTGTTGTTTCTACTCTTGGAGAGATAAATTAAAAGTCAATATCTGCTGCATAAATGCTACATGTCCTATAATATCTCATTATTTTTCCAAAGTGTTATTATAAGATATAATTGATAATAAATTTCAAACATTAAATTTTCAAACAATTTAACTCACAATTAAGAATATAAAATTGCTTATCTCAAGTTCTGATTCAAAGAGTCCCTCGAGAGAAATATGCCAAAGGAATATTTAGTTAAAGAGCTGATATAGCTTGATTTCTCCATGTTCCATGATATAATTAAGTTCTGTGCTAACTTTACAGCAAGCATATGGGTGAGATTCAGCCAGGATTCATCTGTTGCACAGTCCTTAGGTGGAAAGCATCACAGTTTTTGGGCAGAAAATTCTTTAGATGTGCTTACCTTTAGCCACACTTTCAAATCTCATGTAATGGAAAGTTAATCTTTTTTTTTTTTTAAATTTTTCTTTAAAGATGAGCTATACATTAGGGAAGAAATACCGTTGAAGATATAATCCACTTTTTAGATTGGTTACAATGGAAAGTACATTGGCTTCTACATCAGAATTAAACATAACATTTGGATGTAGCCTTGATGTAACAGTGTAAGGAACACTGAAAAGCTGTCCTAATTTTGGCAGGATCCAGGAAGACCTGCCTTTATTTCATGATCAGCGTCCGGGGCAGAACGGCCAGATGTCTCATCTGACAGCCCAATCTTTGCTCCTTAACGGTCTGGCCACAGATTGGATGAATTTCGTTAGAGTCCAGTATATTCTGATCTTGTTTTCCATCGATTTCTACTCTCGGTGTTTTTGCATGCTACCCATATCTGCCCTTTATTCTTATAAGCCACACATATATCCAGGTTCATCAGGATCCAATCAACCCCAGGGCAGCTGAATCTGGCACCTGAGCGTGAAGTTTAATTCAAATGATGAAACCCATTGTTTCATGCCAGAGCCCTTATTAAACCAAGCACCTGGTTCCAGGACACAACTACCTAAGCTACCCAGAGCTCCTCACGAGCAATCCACATAGCGTTTTCCATTGACCACAAACTCTGTTTAGTTTCATTTTGATTTGGATTAACAACACTGCTTGCGTGCTTACAACTCTTTATGTTCACCATGTTCCGTGGCTCAGTAGGGTCTTACCATCGTGTTCTGGGACCGAGGGGAACATGAACATTGGCAAAAGCCTGTAATGTTAGGGGGTCACTATGACCTCATTGACGAATAACTCAAAAAGTTGTGATCATTTCCTCACTTGGGCTTTTCTTTATTTCTAGGCTTTTGGTGTCCAGCAGAGTCACTATTTCCTGAGGAATAGGCTAATTCTATTTAACTCCTTTTTTTATTATCTGTAAAGATAAATTCTAGGAAACCTAAACAGTAGCTGTTTTCTAAAACAGTAGTTTCCCTGTGAGTATTTTGAAGTCTTTGACGATGTTCATTCTTCCATAAAGTCCCTCATCTATCCTTGCCTTCCCACCCCCCCACACCAAAGGATTCCATCCTTTTACAGGCTTCCCCTTTAAACACTTATGTCAATTCTGTCTATCTCCCCTTCTCTGAAGGTCCGTCTCTATTAGCCTTTAGTAATTTCCTGACCTCCTGTGGTATTGCAAACTGCCCAATGATTCAAACCTAACATGCATAAATGAGAGAAAACACGTGAGGTCTGTCCTTGTGGGCCTGAGTTGTATCACTCAGAATAACTGTTTACTGCTCCATCCATTTACCTTTGAGTTTCGTGATTCATTTTTCTTAATACATGAGTAATTATTGTGTAACTGTATGTCTTCAATGTTTATTCAAGCTGATGGACCTCCAGGCTGGTTCAATTTCCTGGTTATTGTGAATGGGTATCAGTGAATGCGGGTAAGTATCTCTGTAATACGTACTTTGGGTAAATGCCCAACAGCTGAATTATGGTCTACAAGTTATAAAAGACTACAGAAGTCAGCCAGGACTACTATGCCTGGTAAAATTATCACACATATCTAAAGAGAAAAGGAAATGTGCATATGGTAAAATCAGGTTTAAGGGATTTATAAGTACTAGGACAGCTCTACAGAGGATACCAAAAGCAGTATTTACATATGAAGAGAAGACTAAATATGCCCAAATCATCTTCAGAAATTCTAGAACACTAAAATTTTTAAAAAGATATAATAAAACACCACAGATAAATAAGTAAATACCATAGATAAGTAAATAATAAATAAATACTCTAATATTAATTATCCCAACTCCCTAGTAAAAAGAAATGGACTAGCAGGTCCATGAGTTTATTACATGAAAATCCATCTAAAATTAAAAAAAAAAAACCAAACAAACAAACAAGAAACACATCTCAGTAAACCGATATATACTACCTTAGAGGAAAAAAAAATGGAAAAAGTTATTTCAAGCAAATGGAGTTAAAAAGCAAGCAGATGTAGCCATGCTAATACCTGACAAAAACAGACTTCAAACCAAACCTAATAAGAAGAGCCTTGGTGCTATTTAACTTCTTTCTCAAGGCAGCACTCACACAGTCCGTCAGAATTAATTGTTCCTTCTTCAGAGTTCCCAAGATAAAATGAGTATTTAACTAATTAATTTTCCCGTGGTTTACTTAGCTGTTTATATACTTATGCTTTCCCATAAGACCCCGAGTTGTCGGTAGAACCAACTACTTCTGTTGCCTCCTTGACACTCACTAGGCCTGATTCAAGACCTCTTCAAACAGAGGCGTTTTCTCCATGCTTATAAAATCATACCGAATATAAAGTTGTGTTTCAACCTTGCGGCAATCTGCATTTGGTTATGTCACATTTGGACCATGAAAAATGTTGTATGGGATATATTTTTCAAAATTAAGACTAATTAAAATGAATTTCCTTCTGAGAGTCATTTTCGAATTCTTCAAAAAAACCTATGTGGTGATTAGAGACACCCAAGGGTATCACCAAACCTTCAGTGGGAGTCAATGCTCTATCAAACGTGACCTACAGAAGCAGCTCCTGCATGGCTATGAATAACACCAACTGCAAAATATGCCAAGGTTTATTAACTGGAAATCTCAATGGTGGTTTGTAAATAATGTACTGCTTTCACAATATAGATAGCATGTGGTTCAGCTCTCCTAGGAAGAGGAATATTAATAAACAAAGATAAGTGAAATGTGTTTATTATCAGGCATATTCTCCAAAAGCATTCCCAGAAGTAAAACAACAACAACAAGAATAACAACAACCTTTGATTCCTGAGTTTAAATTCAATTATACCACTAAGAGTGTATGGAGAATAGAATCACTATGCACCTTTTGGGCTTACGTTGAAGTAGAAAGCTGGATCTGTGTTCACACATAAATTACTCAGTAATCCATATTTTAATTTTGACTCTTCTGCTGATTTTCCTATTATTGACCTTAATTTCCAATCGAGGCTGAGGGTTTGACTCAAAATAACTGGATATAAATGTAGGAATATCAGAATGACGGAAGTTCTTTGTGTGAGTCCGGAAGCTCTTGGAATTATAGACGGATGTGCAGAGTCCTGGATATAACCAATGCTACAGCTATGACATCATGGAGAGAAGGGATGCGGAATACTGCGTTTAAGTTGAATAATGAAAACCCACAGAAAGAATTGAATTAAATGGCAGTACAAACAGACTAAGTTGGAAAGTTTTCCCATAGAATCAGTGATCTCCAGAGAGAGGAAGTTTCATTCTTATTGTCAACCGGAAGTTGGAAAACATGACCTTAGTCAATTTCATTTTTCTAAGAAGGAAGAGCAGCTATGCAGGGACACAAGTTGGCCCTCTGAGACGCCTGTCTAAGTAACTCAGAAATAAGCTGAGATAGACTAGCTTGCAAAAACATTAAATAGACCATGTTCAATAAAGCATGCAGGTTATATCAATGTGGTTAAGAATTTCCAATTCACTGGGTGGTGGTGACACAGGCCTCGAATCCTAGCACTTGTGGGGCAGAGGCAGGTAGATCTTTGTGAGTTCGAAACCAGCCTGGCCTACAGAGCAAGTTCCAGAAGAGTCAGGACTACACAGAGAAACCCTTTTGGTGAAGAAAAAATTTCCAATTCATTACTCTATTTTATTGCACTGATATCAGAAGCCCTTACAAAGGTCAATCTTTTGGTCTTGTCATGGTTCCATCGGGCAGAAGTAAACGTCATATTAAGGAGGTTGAATAAAGCAGATTATGCCTTTCAGTTCATCAAATGGATCTGTTTAGGGGTCAGAGATAAAGTACATGGAAAAAGCAAAGGGAAAATTCAACTTTGCCCATACCATGAGGGTTTGGAAGGACTCAGTTCCTGAAATTTCTATTAGAAAGAACTGTGGCTGAGAGTAGACAGTAACAAATCTAAGACAGGAGAATCATTTAAGCCAAGTCAGTAACTAAATGGTGTTCTAATAGCTGATAAATTATTTACTATCACATTATCTCTGAAAGAAAAAAACTGAAATGATGATGGATTGAGAGCTATTACTTCACCAACAATTTTCCAACCCGGTAGCAGATTCCAAAAGTTCAAATACGCACAATCCAATATTCTAAACTGTGTCAGCAAGGTTCAGATCCCAGCATGTTAACAAGTGACTAGTGTGTTTGGAGGCAATTAATTAAGTTGAAAACAAGAATGAAATCTGAAAACAGATGCACCATGAAACTTTGAAAAGTGCTAATTATTTTCCAACTTCTAGAGTTAAAGAAATTATTTTGACATAAATTTACTGAGACAAGTGAAAGATTTATCATATTCCCTTCTCCCCTTTGACTGGATAATATGCCAATTAGAAAGAAAACAATGTATTAATGATTGCTTCAAGTGACAGAATTGGGTATCTTCAAAACTTTTATTAATTATGTATTGGCTCCAATAAAAATTGGTTGCAAAAGATAGTCCTAAAAACTAGGCAAGACTTTCTGGTCAAACAATCATAACAGTGACCTATGGAAAAGTTGGCTCTGCGTCCACTGTGACTATAGAATTTCTCTCCTATGTTCATATTCTGCTCATTAAATACATGTCAAATACATTTATGATAAAAATATACTTAAATACATAATAATTTAAATATTTTATTTCGTAAAATATTGATTAAAACTAAATCAATAACATTTTCAGAAGTTAGAAGTGATTTCTTATGCTTTAATTGTGAAAATATATTTAATGATTTGATATAAACAATTAAACTCAAATTCTGAATTGCTTGATTTATTTATTTACTATTCCTTTCCTTTTAGTTGTTATTATTTTGAAAGAAACGGTAATTAAATATAAAATTAGTATTACTTAATAATCATATGATTATTAAATATTGAAATAATCTGTTCAGTAGATTTAAGGACAATATAGATAACTATGTCTATGTAGCACAAGTGTAGAAAGGATGCAGAGATACATCATTTATTATGACCTTTAGTTGATTTTAACATAACAAAGTAGCAACTTGAAAATTCAGTACAAAGTATTTAAAAATCCTAAAGAGCTAAACCGTTTTCGTGTTTTTGAAACGATTACTGTGGTTATCTTTTATACAGACTGACCCTATGAAAATTCATAAATTCAAATGTAGGGACGATACTGTCTTGATGCCAGTATTCCATTGTTTACAAAATGACCATTTTTGTATAATTTCATATTTCCATACGTTGATGCAAAAAAAGAATGTTGTCAATATATTTCTGTAGTAAAAGTTCTTGCATTTGTCATTCTAGAACTCAGTCCTGCTGTTGTTCATTTAAAATATTAAAAAGCTAGCGTGTTCCATAATGGCAGGCACATTAGAAACTTTCGGAGTGGCATTTTACTGTATAACACAGAGTTTTTGTTATAATCTTCCATATTCCATTTATTTGAAAGATATTCGCTGACAAAAATGTGTTTAATTTTTCATCAAAATACCTCAGCACGTTATTTTTGAGTTTTCACCATGGCAGGAAGAACAATATTCCCAGTGTGTGGGTCTTTTTGAAATAAGGTACATATTTAATAAGAAACAAAAACAAGATTGAGTGGAAGTCTTGGCTTAAATAGTAGAGTCCAACATGTCATCTTTAAGGTTAGCATTCATTGGACTGCATGTTATTTTCAGAAAGGCATTTTCTTAATTATCAATGCCAGAGGGCCCAGACTATTGTGGGCGGTGCCATCTCTGGGCTGGTGGGCCGGGGTTCTATAACAAAGCAGGCTGAGCAAGCCATGCAAAGCAAGCCAGGAAGCAGCGCCCCCTCGTGGCCTCTGCATCATCTCCTGTCCTTGCTTTTTTTTTAAGAGATCAACTACAATGTGGAAGTGTAAAAACAATAAACTATTTCCTCCCCAAATTGTTTTTTGGCCATGTGGCATTGCTGTGACAGACCCGACCATGTTTTGGGGAGGACTGTCGTGGAGGAACAGTCCTGTGTAAAAGCGAGGGTCTACATTCCAGGGGCTATATTCAGAAGCCTGGGTGGTATGAACGGATTATATATATTTCTATATTTTACGTAATATATATATATATTTATACATATTTTTACATTATATATATTGTATTATAAATATATATTTCTATACTATAGAAGCACTTTTAATCCAATATTCAAAAGACAGTGGTCCTCCATGCCTTTACTCCCTAGAAAAAAACCGTGGAAGCAGACACAGGGAGCAGAACTGAGACGGAGTCAGGGTAACACAGGAAGTGACGTCTGAGATGAGTCAGCGTGAATGGCAGATAACGTGACTAATCAGAGGAGGAGTTAGCAGAGTAAGGGCACGCCCAACTCTCACGAGAAAAGGCGAGCTAGGAGTAAGAGAGTCAGTTGGGAAGCAGGCAGAAGAGCCGGTTGAAGCAGTCAGTGAGAAGAGTCAATTGAAGAGCAGTTACAGAGTCAGCAGTTCTTTTACAGCTGTTAAACATTTTGAGAGGAGGACAAAAGAAGGAAGTCTGGCTTGTAAAGTTTCAGAGGGAAATTTCAAGATTGTATCAGGGCTGTTTGCTGTTTTTGAGTTAAGACTATGTTGTTCTGGTCAGCTGGGGCTGAAGAATCAGCTGCGATGAACAAGACACCAGAACTACCAAAGGGAAACGTTTGCTTTGCTGGGAAACTCAATGCTGGTCACCTGGAGCTGAGACCTTAGCAATGATTAAGACGAAACCTTCTAGGGAATGTTTCCGGAGTGTGATTATACAGAAGCAGTGTTCCAGCTGAACTTGGTAGAATAAGAGCCGCCCAGGTGGTGCTGGTTTTGAAGATAGAGTCCTGGAAAGCAACTGAGTCTTGGCACTGTAAGAGGCCAGGAGAGAACATTGACAAAGGTACAGCCTCAGTGGCAGTTGAAGGCCCATGATTGAAGGGGTCATGCAGAGAATTTATGGCTTGGCACCATGAAGAGAGCCTAGAAGTGGCTACTGGTGGAAGTTCAGCCCGGCGGAAGCAGAAGACCCCAGCAGGTTTGGAGATGCCAGTACCATGGGATGACCACCAAGGACAGAAGCAGCAGTGGAGTGGAGCCAGCCAGAGCCCAGCAGACAACAAAGCTGTGTGTGTGCTGCTGAGGGCGGAGCTGGAGAATTGACCAGAATCTTTTTGAGGAGTCCCAGAAAATGGTGAGTAGAACCCTCACATTGGATGGATGGGAAGTTGGTTTTGCTCTGATTTGATTGTGTGCCCTGATTCTTCCCTTGTGAAGTAAGAAAGTATTTAATTTACGTTTCTATTTTACTAGGGCCCACAAATGAGAGATTTTGAATTTTAAAAGACTTTTGGTTATAAAATATATTGGCTATTTTAAAGGGACTGGAATTTGAATGTGTTTGGACTTGTAAAGACTGTGGGAGTTTTAAAAGTTATGTTTTTAATGTGAGAACTTGGGGATGAATAAGAAAGGAAGGATACGGCTTCATAGTGATGTGTTTGCATGTCAGGTTGACAAGGGGTCAGTTGTATTGGCTGGATTTGGGTCAACTTGACACAAGCTGGAGTCATCAGAGAGGAAGGGGCCTCCATTGAGAAAGTGAATTGTGCTTGCTTCTTCAGTCTCTGAGTTCATTTGAGACCTGCTCAATTGATTTAGAGGGCTTAGTTTTCCTGGTGTTCCTCGTCATCTCTGGCTCTTCCGCTCTTTCTTCCTTCTCTCCTGTGAAGTTCCCTGAACTCGGAAGGAGGGATTTGATGGACACATTTCATTTAGAGCTGTGTATTCCAAGGTGTCTCTCTATCTCTCTCTGCATCATGTCTCTGTATGGTTCCCAATTTGCTGTAGGAGGAAGCTTCTCTGATGATGGCTGAAGAAGCACTGATCGATGATTATAGCAGAGTATCATTGGGAGTCTATTCATCACTACTTTTCTTTTGAAGACGGGCACTATTTGGTTTCATTCTAGTTCCCTGGGCTAACTAATCTCTGGTTCTTGATCACCCAAGCAGTGTCAGGTACGGATTCCATCTTGTGGAGTGGGCCTCATGTCGAATCGAACATTGGTTGGTTACTCCCACGAGATCGGTGATACCACTGCCCTGGCATATTTTGCAGACAGGACATCATTTTAGATAAAAGGTTTTGTAGCTGGGTTGATGTTAACATTTCTTTCTTTTTTTTTTTTTTGGTAGATTTCAGAGAAGTAGATTCCATGTAGGCACCAGATGAACCTCGGCATTTTCAATGAGTTGTGTGGGTGTTCTATTTGGCAATGGGGACTTGCTGTCAGTTTGTGGAGAGTCACCCATTGTCTTGAAAATAGCCTGGGTGTTTTCTCGTTTTTATATAGTTCTTTGACAATATTATGTGATGACTTTTGGCAATGATTGTTATCCTTTATCTCCTCCCTATTCTGCCTCTACTTTCCTACCAAGTATGTTCTTTTTATTTTCATTGATCAAGTCTAACTTGTGCTGCCCATAAATTTGTTTATATGTGATCTTTCAAAGAATCAAGGTCAATGTACTAGGGTCAATGCTCTTTTTTTTTTTTAAAAAAAAAAGCAAAAACAAAAACAAAACTTCCTCTCCATATCTTTCTCCCAGAAGCTATCAATTTTTAAGGGCTCCTCAGCTAACAAAGTAGCTGAAGGACCACTTCCCCTTTCCTTGCTGGTATTGGTCTGACTTGCAAAGGACTTGTGCACACTGTCATGACTACTCTGATTTCAAGTTGTAGCTTCCCTGTTATGCCAAAGGGAGACTGTTTCCTTGCATTCATTCAGTTCCTCTGTCTCTTTGAGTCTTTGCACATGTTCTTCTGCAATGATATCTTAGATGGATCTCTGTGAGTTCAAGACCAGCCTGGTGTACAGAGTGAGTTCTGGGATAGCTAGAGATACAACAGAGAAACCCTGTCTTTAACCACCACCCCACCCCACCCCCAAAAAAATCTCTGTAACATCTAAGTGTTCCTATTACTATGAAATATAGGGGAAATGTACATTTCTTATACAAATAAAATGTTTCTATCATTGAAATAAATGATGTTTTATTGGGAAAATAAAGCAATTTAAAACATAAAAAAATCCCTTGCTAGTTACCTCACAGTTAATATATTTCAATAAATAGGAAATTTAGAATATTTTAATTATAAACCTTTTGTTTGTTTGATTGTTTTGAGACAGGGTTTCTCTGTTATATCTCTGGCTGTCCTGGAACTCACTCTGTAGACCAGTCTAGTCTCGAACTCACAGAGATCTGCCTGCCTCTGTCTCCCGAGCGCTGGGATTAAAGGCCCACATCACCAGTGCCTGGAGAGAGTTTTAATTATAACATAATTGAAATACTATACAATTCCTATTTCGTAACAAAACAAGTAATCAATATTCAGAGAAGGTGTATCATCTGTGACACAAAAAGAAGGTGTATTTAGCATAGTTATCTAAAAGTGTACTTTATAATTAGCTGAAAACAAGTCATGGCTATGTAGATTTCCTATGGCATCAAGTGATATCTTAAATTAACCCAGAAGGTATGAATGTGCAACTGCTTTAGAAATCGCCAAATAGTTTTCATCTTAATCTCTAACTTTATTTTGTTCTAAGGAATGCAGAGTGAAAATTATATTCCAAGAGGAATATTGTTCTTCACTTTGAAAAGTAGCAGAAGTGAAGAATTGCCATTTGCCTCAGGAAGTGAAATACATACCAAGCAGATGAGAAATATGCTTGCATATGCTGACTTTTCTGTTCACGGCAAAGTCCTGCTAACTAAAGCACTAATTCAGATATTTCCATTCTGGATTATTTCAATATGATATGTAGGCTACTGGAAAAAATGCAAGCATGCAATTGACTTAAAATACGTAGTGGCTAGGAGCCATATAAAATACACTCGAAATCAGTGTATTAAATCATAAAATTAAGATTTCAGCTTTAATTATGAGCAGGTGTGTTGTAAGCATTTCTGAGCATGGGAGATCATTTTACAATGCTTAGCTAGTGATAGCATTTTTATTGCTCATTTTATTGTGTTGCATTTGTCAAATGTAGCAACAGAGGCAGTCCTACATATGTATATTACAGGAGCACAAAAGTACTTATTTCATAATTGAGATTCAACCATGTTTTCAAGGTCTAAAACTTTTGTAGCTTATGGGGTGGTGTGAAAACTGTTATTTTTTTTCCATTAATTTGTTTCTACTATGATTTGTTTGCCTACTGTATATTTAAAGGATATAGAATAATTGGTTATTTATTGAATCCTTTGTAACATATGTTGGGAATTGCATCCCTAAACAAGGAACTTAATCTCTCTCAATAGGGAAACAGGAATGTAACCATAATCAATTTTAATAATTATGCAACAGGATGTGTCTGAATATCTATAAAGACATATAAAGGTTAGCTGAACTCATAATATGAGGACACAGACCTAAATGTTTCCATATTATGAACTAAAGTAAAAGAAAAAATGTGAATATTTTCCCTCCAGAACATAAGTGGCCATCTCTGAGCAGAGAAACATTCTACTCATAAATCTCCATAAAACGGGTAGTTTCTAGAGGATGTTGAGGAAATGGGATGAGAGCTACCCTGTTGGCGGGAGGCCAGAGTAGACCACAGTCAGGATTCCCTGATCATAATTCATCAAAAATATTTTAAACCAGAATGTGAGGTTCTGTCTTTATGTAAGAATTACCTGTGGTAAATCTACACAGCAGACAGAGTCATGGTCTGTACATGGCTTAGAGAACTTTATAGTTTCTCTAACATACTTAGCCATTTATTTATATATATATATATATATATATATATATATATATATATATAATATATTATATTTATATTAAATATAAATATATATTTAACTTGCCACGCAATGTTTAAATGACCCCTTGGTTACTATTTCCATTTGGGAATATTACAAGAAACTCTCCTCTCATCACACGTTTACATGTGGGTGACAGAAGCTCGGAAGCATGAAAAAATTTGCTCAAGATCAAAAAAGCAGATAAATGGATAAGTTGGAAGCAAATCATAATCAGTTTGTTCCCACAGTATTGTTCTCAGCCAGACATGATGTACGTCAAAGCGTGAAAATGATGTGGATTGGATGCTTTAGGTTGGGTTGGTAGATCAAATTAGGGTATAACACAAGAAACTAAAAGAAGAGGTTTCACATATTAATGGCAGAGTGCATAACAGTCCTACAGATGGAAGTAAAGACTCACTGTTATACACCTATAATTAAGAAACAGGTATGAATTGTAAATGAGGAGCATCAGGATCAGGTATCCGTTATTAGTCACCAACATCCACAAGTTGGAATTAAGCCAGGAATATGATTATGATCTGCAAAATAACCTCCATAGTAAGAGACTGTTTCAAATTGGGATAAACTACAGACATCAGCAGGAATCCCCAAAATAGGAATTAGCAACACAAGAAATATCTGTGTGTTTGTAGATGCAGATCATAGAGTATATTTGAGAGCTTTATTCATATTCTATATTCATGTTATCAAAAAATATTGATGTACTTTAAATTTAATATTCAGAAATGTAAAATTCTTCTGCTTCTAAGTGTTTTAGAGAAATAGAGAAGCCTTGAGTTACTAATTGATGTAGGGATTTTCTTACAAACTTATTGCTTAGGAGAAGATTTGTTCACATTCTTACAGATTTTAAGAATAATATATGCCCATATTTATGTTTCATTTTTATAACTATATTTCAAATTATATATATATATATATATATATATATATATATATATATATATATATATAATATCGACTGTCAGGCTGTGAATACTGATGTGATATCTTAAAACAAAGAACAACTTCTTTATGAAAAGAAGGCCTTCTACATTTGAAAAGCTGTACTGCGTTTGAGAGTTTGCTTCACCACTTGACCTTAAACAGAAAAATCTCTCTCCTATCATTCCCCGCAGGACTCAGAGAGCTCCGTGAAACACAGGCAGAGAAAGTGCAAGAGCCAGAGGGGATGGAGGACACCAAGAAAACAAGATCTTCCAAATGTACAGGATCAGTGCACATAGGAATTCACAGAGACGGAGGCAGCATACACAGGGCCTGCAAGGGTCTGCACCAGATGGGATCCTAGAGCTGAAAAGGGGTGCAGACACACGCCCCCAACCCTAACACAGAAGAAATCTCCAGTCGATAACCACTTGCAAATGAATATCTAATCTGCATTATACCTCTTTAGGATACTTCGCCTTATAGGGCATTGTTTATCACGATTCTTTGGTTGAAGGAAAAGGAAGAATAGATATTTGTCCCACGTATCCAACTCTTTACTTTAGCTAAAGTAGGGTATAAATGAGGAGTCGGAAAAGAGAAACCCCGAATATCTGCTGTATATGTGGATATCTAATCTCCAAACTGGAAAGTCGGTTCTAACCTAAGTTCTTACAGCAGTCAAGCAGACTTTGATTATTTTTTGTTATTTCAGATTCCCAACTAAATTTTAATAGCATCATTTGGACTCTGGCTATGAAGGCTGCAGGTCCCTTGTTCCCCCCACCTCCCCACCTTATAATTAGGGGTAAAGCAAATGGGAGGTGGTCAGGCATTCTTCTCTCTAATTTCCTTTGATTATTTTTTTCCTTCTTCAGAAGCCATTTTTTCTTCTCTTTTTAAACCTTTGCTCCACGTATTTTATCTGTGTCGCCGCACAAGCTGCGGGCATAATAAGCAGCGTTTTAGCGCCGTTCCGTTCTTTGCTTGTGATGTATAAATCACAGCAGAGCTGCTAACAGCTTGTGACTGGCAATCTTCCTTGGTAGACAATCTGTAACCCTCTCAGCCTTTTACTAATCAGCTCGTTAGGGGAGGACCGTGAGGACCCTTCCTGGGATGTCGCAATGAGCTGCAGCGAATTCAGCGCATGTCTGACCACTCAAACTTCAGAGAATCAATCTTTCCTCAATCACAACTTCGTCAAGTCCTGCCCGATGTCTGCTGAAGGTTACCGATTCCCTTTTTTTTTTTTTTTTTTTTATTAAATAAAAGTTTGTCAGAGAAATCAAGAAAACTTGCTAGTCTGTTAGTGTAAGCCAAGAGGAAATTTATCCAAGCCATGTTTTGCCTTTTTTTGTGTGTGTGTGTTTTGGAGACTCGATGGCTGAAGAATGCTTTTCCAATATTCAAAATCGTCTTGATTAACAAATTAAAAGAGAAAGGTGGTTTAATAACTACATATTCAGTGACCAAATCTGATGAAATACTGAGCTTGAAGAAATATTCAGAGTATGTTCTGTTTTAGTTTTATGTGCATCTTCAAATGAGTAGTAAAAGACTCCCTGAAAACTACAATAAATTTAATCTGAAGTTTGCATATGCTTAATAGTGATACATTTATATTGTCTAATTAAATTAAAACAATGTGAAGCTTACCCAGTCACAGATCTATACAAAATTTGTGTTTGGTTCCTGCTATAGGATTCAGAGTAAAAAAATTATTTAATCATAATTTTATTTAGGGATCAAATGAGTTTTGTGCTACCCATAGTGATTCCTTTATGTTCTTTATTAATATTAAAATTTTGAAAACAGGACTGCAGAAGTTGTATGAAAACTTGTTTTCCCTATCTATAATTTAATGGCTCAAATGAGTAGAAACTTGTTGAGATATAGATCAAAGTACCATGATTCATGGTGGTTAGGGGTCTGCGCTGTTTCTTGCAAAGGACTAGATACCAGTACCCAAACTGATACCTAATAGCTGCCAGTAAGTCAGGTTCAGGGGGCTCTAAATCCTCCAGGTTCTGTGATCACTCCCACATGTGGTATACCTCAACATATACTTAATAAAAGATAGCATGATTTTTTTTTTTAAGTTACCAAAAAGAAAACCCAATTTCTGAATGAAATCAAAGAATGACTAAAAACTAACTGTTTGAACTGGGAACAGCGTGTGCTGATTAATGGGTATGGACCCTTCATTATGTGGGGCTGGGTGAAGTATTCAAACACAAATTTAAATATTTTTAAAAACTGGTTGGTTTTGCTAAGATCTCTTACCATAAATAACCGGAAACACACGTTTCAGTCTTACAAAACTCTCCTGTCTTACTGGGTAAAAATGGCTGCTAAGAGACCACTCATTTCCCTTCCACTTCTTTTTTATTTTCTGCAACCATTTACGGATCATATAGAGCAGCTAACTGCTAAGTCGCTATGACTCACCACCATGCAAAGGCATTATATGTCGAAATGACGGCAGTTTACAACTCTGTTTAGGAAAACAGTAGTTTTAACCACATGATATTGTTGTATTCTCTTTCCATAATTTCAGTTGAGTAAATGCTTACTAGTATTGAGGTAATTATAAAAACACAGTATCAATAGCGCCCTGTGGTTCACATAAAACCAATCTTGTGAAGATTGACGGAAGCAAATTACTACCGAAAGAAATATATTTGATCAATTAAACAAACTATAAATAAAGAAAAAATGAAAAATAAAAAAATTATATTTTTATAAGTTACAGCTCTGTGGCCATATTAAACCTGTTTCTGAATAGTAATTCAACACTTTGTGAACAACACATAGTATACTATTACTTTAAGGCTGGAGAAAGCTTTTTTTTTTTTTCCTGGTAGCAACTGTACACCTACCAAAAATAGAGGAAATACATAGCAGAGATAACATGAGAGGTAACTTATCTTTTGCATATCGACTGATCTCTGTCTCTTTTTCTCATGTGTAAATTTGGAAAGTTGCAAGCTCAGATGTGGATTTTTTTTCTGCTTATTCCCATAAAGTCCCTATCACCAGTTTTTGTCAATAAACTGGAGAATTTGCTCTCTTGAAAAGCAGAACCAAAACCAATACTGAGCACCAGCTGAGCAGCGGAGGGGCTTTACATTCTTGGCTATGTGTAGGAGAATCGGGAGACAGACACAATCACCAATAAGCGTCTCAGCCGATCAGGTTAAGAGGCAATGGATGTGACCTGCTGGAAAGGAAAGGTGGACTCGTGAAGAGGAGGTATATTCAAGTCTTTTCTGAATAGCATGGGTTCCAGTGGAGTTGGAGATCATACGGGGAGTTTACTATTTTAAATCCAAATAGTATTTTTGTGAGCTGCATGAGGAACTCCTGTCCTCCAGGCTTTCCCTTCTCAAAAACCAAGATGATTAGGGCTCACGTGAAAACCGTTGAGGTCAACTATCTACAACACAAAATAACAATCTCACCAATGAAAGTCATAGTGTGCAAAACTCAGCTTTTCAATGGTAGGCAAATACCCAGCTCCAGCTAGGATCCTTTAGTGTACTTTCAACTGTGAAATCTAGATTCAGGTGAAGAAATGGAAAAGTATGCTGTACTTAGTTTTTCAGGAAAACAAAACAAATCAAAACATGGCACCAAATTAGAGCATCATAATCTTGAAGATTAGGTAGCAAACAGGTTAGCAAAACTATTGGACATGTTAGGAACTAGACTTAGACAAAATGTCCCAAGTGAGCTGAATGTAATGAAGATTTGGGACACCCATACTTCTATCTTCTGACTTATTTTCAAGTCATAGATTGTGGTAGAAATGAAGGATCCTAAGAGGAACACCTACACACCATGATGGGTTTTCCAGACATGACCTTTAGATGAACTATTACAAGCATACCTGGGCACTCAGAAGGCACTTCACTTTATTGTGAGAAATCACTAACCCTAAAATGAACATCGCTTCAACAGAAAGAAGGGAGCGAATTTTTAAATACTACTCCAAAAAATTTAAGTGTACTGAAAACCAAAACTAGTCACACTGATAAAAAAAAAGGAAAAAAAAAAAAAAAAACACAGAACGATTTTAATATATGCTCAGTGGGAAGTCCACTATACTAGAAGAGGCACTTAGGTTAAAGGAAAACTAATAGAAATAATGCATCGTGTTAACACATGCTAATACAAAGCTCTTAGATGGTCTACCAACACGCCAATTAAAAGATGTCAGAACAAGCGGAATTGTCATTTAATAAATGGAAGATTCTCACTTTACCAAAGAGACCTTCGAAACTTAATAGTAAAATTAAAGCTTCAACACACATAGGTGAGAGAGAGAGAGAGCAAGAACAGACGCATCTAATCAGAGAAATGTACAATTTCAGTATCTGTACTTTCAGGTTTAACCCCTTTCAATCAGCCACGGAGATAAGGTCGATGGAGGTAGCTTGTCATTTACAGAGCATTTTAAGCATGGTAAAGTAAATACTAGTATCCAAACACTGTGCAACAACAGACATACGTCTGTCTATAGTGTACATATACTTCACGTATAAAAAAATAACCACCCGCTTTAAAATACTTGGGTATAAAAATAATTTTTTCCTCTTGCTCTAAGTTAGGAATCAATAATAAACGAACTATGGAAAGCACCCTAGTATTTGGTGCTACTCATTACCCTTTTGTGCATGGTACAGATTTAGGAGGAAAAGAAGAAATTGTACAGTTCTTTAAAAGGTAGAAAAAATGGAATTACAGTCTAGCAGACCTTGTAGAATACTAATTAAATTACATCCCTTAATGAATGAATGAGACAGCACTAAAGACGTATTTTATAAAGGAAAACAGTTTAAAGCTTGGTTAACAAGGTAGGCTGAGTAAGGAAAAGACACCCAGAGACGAACTTCCTTCAATCTGGCCTGGGGACTAGTTTTCACTACCTCTCGGTATGGATGCATCATCAGCTTATGAGTCTGTATATCAAATAAGCCACTCTATGAGTCTATATATCGCCTCAATAATACATTGATTACAAGTCAGAATCTTTACAACCCTCTCACTCCCCAGTAGCTTGCTCCTGTAGTAAGCACACTACCCATATATGGGGATTTGGAACTATTTCCTGTTACATCTATAATAACTCTTGATTACCCTTTGAATTTGCCATTTATGCCGTTTCTTCCGCAGAACTCTTCTGTCGTGTATTTCGAGGCTAACAAGCTTGCACCATGTTGATAAAATGTGGACGTAGGAAATCAAGTATCAAATTAAAACTTGCTGTTATACTTAGAAACTGAACCCTGCTGGATTTACATCGGGTTACTTTACTTCCTATAAATTAATATGAGCAGTCCTCTAGGAAAGAAGACGTAAACATTCCGTAAAATAATGAGTTTCAAGCACCATGAGTAAATTTTAATACATGGCAGCTTGTTTTCTCTGTTGGTATTTTTTTTAAGTACATGAGCAAGAATTGCTTCATTCCCCTCCGTAGCTCCTACTCTATTTTAGTAAAGGATATAATCAGAAAAATGAAAAGATGAACAACATCTGTGAATTTTATTTCAGGAGGAACCATGAAGTTGTTCCTCTTCATGAAAACATCTACTTTGCTGTGACTTCAGGGAGGGTGATTTGGAATGAAGACACTCCAGGCAGCAACAGGCTAGTGAGCGTAAAAACAAAACCGGGTCCATAGGTGGGGAATCTGACATACCACTTGCAGAAAATCTCATGGGGTAGAAAACGAGGTTTCCTTTAAGGCAACAAATGCTAAATAGTTGTGAAGGCCAGGTTTCATCATGTTGGGAGCTAAAAAAATCCCAATGGCATAAACTTTACCCAAGATGAAATCACAACATCAAACGTGCATGTGCTTTGAACCCAGATGCTTGCAGTGTATAATATCTGAGAATATCTGCATGAAAACGATACAGCACAGGAGCCCGCAGCATAGCTAAACATGGACTTTGGGAAAAAGTCAAGAAATCATTAGGCTGGTTGGAAACTAGCATGCTTCTGAGTTTTGCCTTTCTTTGTTTTATTATGCTCATTTGTTTAGGGTTGTGTGAAAGAATGCCCCCGTGAAATGAGGGGGAAGATGGCAGTCATACATCTGCCTCCTTCTGTGATTCTGAGGAATATTTTCATTTTGACCTTTAAGCATCAGTTTCGTTTCTGTGAAATGTCAGAATCACGAAACACGATGCACGCTATACGTTCTTAACCAGCTGCACATTGGACCGTGTTTTCTCTTAACACAACTTACTAGTTCATATATCAACATTTGAAGGAAAAGAGAAAATTCTGGGTCACTTTTTTTTTTTTTTTGGAAGCTAAGGAACGTTGAAGTTTGAAAAAAAGATCTCAGAGGATTTCTAAAGTTCTAATCTCTACAGGTGATAAATTAATAATATTATATAGTTCATTTGTAAAGCAAATGAAATCACTACTAAGAGCTGGGGAGAGATGGCTCAGTGGTTAAGAGCGCGGGCTAATCTTCTTGAGGATCTAGGTACCAGTACCAAAAATAGTGTCTCACAACCATCTTTAACTGAAGAACCAGGGGATCCAGTGCCCTCCTCTTGCCTCTGTGGGCACTTCACCCATGTCATACATAGATAAACATGTAGGCAAAAACAAACAAAAAAAACCCATACATATAAACTAAAATAGAAAGTTTATTTAAAATAAAGAAAAATATTTTAAATTTCACCACAACAATGACGTGTGTGTGTGTGTGTGTGTGTGTGTGTGTGCACACACATATAAACGTAGATAGAGATGTAGAGCGATATCACCTACAACTGATGTCTTGAAACTACACACAGTCCTTAGCGGCCGAGAATGGGATAGTACTCACACGTAGAGAAGATTTTGAAAGGAGAATGATACTATGTTCTGTACATGTACCATGTCTCTGTTTATCCCACCATGAGAGAGCAGGCAAGAAAGTGGTTTTTATTTTCTGACTGTTGTGAATAAAGCAAAGCAACTCCATCTGTTACAGGAGAAAGACGCCTTTGAACGCTGTCCCAACAGCGTGTTGCTAGGCCTGGAGTGTGTCTATGTCTGTAGACTTGAGGAACACTGACATTTATCTTCACAGTGGCAACTCCAGGCTCCACCTCTACTGCAAGTGAGCAAGTGTTCCCTTTTGCCCACATCTACACCAAAACCTGTCGATTGTTACTTAGATCTTGGCCACTATGACTGGGAGAAGATGAAACCTGAAAGTAATTTTTGATTTGGGTTTTCCTGATTGATAAAGATGCCAAACAATTTAAAAAGTATTCCCAAGCCACTTGTATTTCATTTTTCTTTGAGAACTCCTGAGTTTAGTTCCATGTCTTATTTTTCATTTGGGCTGTGAGTTTTATTTTATTTTTTGAGGTTATAATGAAAGTACAAAAGCATCTCCTTTCTCTTTCCTCCCTCTAAATACTTCTTTATATCCCATATATTCCTCCTTGCTCTCACTCGATTTCATGGCCCATCTTTTCACACATGAATATGCACACACATATACATACAGACATGTACATATATGTGCCCACATGCATACAACCTGCTCGCTCAGTCAAATATAACATTACTTGTAGTGTATGTTTTCAGAGCTGACCATTTGGTGTTGGATAAGCAATTGGTATGCTCTACCCTGAGGATCCTGATGTTTACTTTTTGAAGTTCTTTGTGAATTCTGGTTACGAACTTTCTGTCAGATGTGTAGCTGGTAAGAGAATTTCTCCCATTCTTAGACTGCCTCTTCATGTGAATCATGGTATCCTGTTCTACAGAAACGGTTCAGCAGTACGTGATGCAATTTGTTAATTGTCTCAATGCCTTTAAAGAAAGTTTTCTTCCGGTCCTTCAATTTCACGGCAACCCCTTACCTCCTTCTCTTTCTGACTCAGGGTACCAGTCCTTATGCTGAGGTCCTTTGCCCATTTCCCATTGGGAACTGAGTTTTGCTGTTCAGGAAATTCAAACAGAAATGGAGGGAGCTATGAGTACTCGTTCAGACCCAGAAAGACATTCATTACATGTTTTCACACGCGGTTGCTACTATTGACTTCTTGTGATACATGTTTAATTTGGAATCGCCAACGTGCTCATGAAGTGGGTGTTGCATCATCGGGGTGTTTAGCGAGATACAATATGGCGGAGTGATGTAAATTAATCGTGCTGGGTAGTTGTAGTTAACGACTCGATTCTAAGGTCACCGGAACAAAGGAGCCCTCAGTCGAGGAATTGCCTCCTCCAGAGGCAATGGGCCTGAATACGTGCCTGTGGGCTATTTTATTGGTTGTTGTTTGATATGGGAGATCCCAGACCACTGTGGGCCACGCCAACCCTGCACAAGTGGTTCTGGTTGTATAGTAAAGCTGGCCATGAGAAGCAAACCAAAAAGCAACATTTCTCTAGGTCTCTTCTTTAGAATCTGCCTTCCAGGTCCTACTTTCAGCTCCTGTTCCGACTTGTTTCAATGAGAGAACACAGCCTGAAAGATCGGAAAACCCCTTCCTCCCAGTGCTGATTTAGATTATGCACAGAAACAAACAGAAAACTAGAACAGGGTGGGGGGGGGAAGGAATAGTAAAACAAGAATTCCTAATGGAGCAGGTGACAGGAGAGCAGAGAAGAAGAGGTGCCCAATCATAGACATTTTGTCTTCGTGACTGCCCGTTACCTCTGCTACTCACTTTAGCTGGTCATGCTAGAAATTCTACATTTGCTTGGGTCACACACAACGGTCTGAATCACTCACCCTATGATAATGGCTGGCCATGTGACCGAGAGGTATCCAAGGAAAAGGTCAGAGGCCCCAGCGCCACCAGCCTACCCTACCCTTCTCATTAAACTCTTATGTGGCACTTCTCCATCTCACAGCTCACCAGAAGCAGGAAGGAAGCAGAGCTTCCTGGCAGAGCAGTACGACATAAGGAGCAGAGGGTGTCACACACCTTCTGCCCACCTACACCCTACCGCAGTGCAGGAGGAAACTGTTGTGAAAGCCACTGAGAGTTGGAAGCTAGTTTTTACAGGGGGTTCGCTTGTTCTTTGAATACGGTTTTTGCTAGTTGCCGGGTAAAGGCAAGCAGGGACTGTGACTGTCTTGATTAATGTGCTCATGACATGTGGGACTATAACCTGGAAGCCTGTGTGTCAACTTGAACTTTTAATGATACCACAGGCAGCAAGCCGCTATCATCAAATTTGAGCTATTACGTTTCTGATTCCATTTACATAATATGAACCACATGGGGTGGAGAGGCTGTATCTGAAGCAGGAGAGGATGATTAGATTTAAAAAAAAAACAAATTGCACATAGAAAGTATAATCAGGATTGGATTGGCATATATATATATACATATACATATATATATATATACATATATATATATATACACACACACACACACACACACACACACTTCCCTGGTGCATGTTTTCTCTAGATACATAAAGAAACAGGGTTCACTCTCTAGAGCCTTCAAATTCCTCCTGGTCCAGTGTGCTCTTTATATTCTAATATGCTCATAAGATATTATATTATTTTTTTACGTGAGTGCATGGCTATTTCAGAAAGTGCATTGCTTATGGCAATTTGCACACTATTCTAAAGATTAATAAAAACAAACAAATGAATTTTTTTAAAGTAATATAGTATCTGGAATGTATCGCATTTTAAAAACTGACTGGGTGCTGTTTGATTTGTGGAGAAATGAGTGTTGGATTATTTTCCCTGTGTAGGTGTGTGTAAAACAAAATAACCATGAGAATCCTTAAAACACAATTTGGAAATGGACTCAGCGCTTGGGTGGCAGTAACACCATAGAACATAGAAACCCTCACATACGTGCAATGTGATATTATCCAAACATATATAAGGAATTTGATGACATGCAGTAATAGGAATGTCCCTGCAGTGGCTGTAAACTTAAGCAACAGCTAGTCTCACAGTACAAACCATATGAATCTACTTGTTGAAGTTTTGGGCGCAGTCACTTATAGATGAAAATTCCGTAAGAACAACTCTCGAGGGATATAAGTGTTCCAGCTAAGAGGAGTATCATTTCAGTTAGGCAAGGTGGATGTCTGGGTAGCTCCTGTGTAACACTGTCCCAGATAACAATATTGCCTCCTCTTAAGGTGATCTTTCTCTTGTTAACCATTCTTCCCGTAATTATTTCGGCAACAAAGAAGAATATGAAAGCTAAGCAGCGTGTTTGAACAAAGGAATAAGTGTATAACTTATCTGCTGTGGAAATAAGAACCAGAAACCCCACAGGATACTTGCAAGTGCTTTTATAAATCCTAGGGACCATTTGTAGAAAAAAAAGGGGGGGGATGCAGAGATGGAGAGGATGCTGTAACAATGTGAAGCTGCAAGTTTCATATTTAGCAGTTCTGCTTTGACTTTTATCAGATCTGTTCCTTGTAGAAAAAAAATTTTTTAGCTATGTATAAAATAATTTGTTCACTGTTGGGTGAAGGGCTGCCTGGGTCTTGGAGTTTTGTATTGTCTGCAGGTGTCAGGTTTCTGTGGGACGTTGTCTAATTGCTTATGATCTGCATGTGCTATCAGTAGAGCACCTAAGGAGTTCTGAATCAGTAGAATCACCTGAGTTCAGAGGCTCAGCTGGTGTTGAGTAGGGTGTTAGCCAGGACAGTGGTTCCCTCTGCTGAGGTCTGGCAGAGTTCACGCCTATGAATATACCTGCAACCCTTCCTTGCTGAGTGACACAGTAGACATACGACTACAGCTCCTTCTTGGTCTTTGCTGTTAAGAAATCTACACTGGGAATCTCTTGAGGAGAGTAAACGTGAATAAAACACATTTTGGTTCCAGGGTTCCAGTATTGTCTCGATAAGTCTTCGGCAGCTTGGTAGAGAAGCTACCTAGGTGTGCGTCTAGAAATGAGTCCCCCAGGGAGGCCTTCTCGGAACTGTTTAAAAAGAGGAAGAGTGCACCGCAGAAGAGGACATTTTAACGAGGCTTTGAAATGCGAACTTGCAGGGTTTGAGGACGTGATGGCCTACCGAATGTCTGAAAGAGGGATGTATGTGGCAGACAATGAGCAACAGCACTAAAGCATAAATCGTTGAATATGCAGAGTTAAAGGCCAGGTAGAAACTTTAAACCACATATGAAAGAGAGCAGGGGACTCTAACATCTTTGAAGATGACAGATGGGCTTGCCTCTTCAGTCTTTTAAAAAATTATTCTTTAAGAATTGTACACAAATGTACAGTGTGTTTTAAACATATTCATCCTCTTCCCCTCCCTCTCAGCTCTTCCAAAACCCTACCAATCATGTCTACCTACTAACTCCACATCCCCCTTTTTTTCTTAAACCACTTTTTGGAAATAGTGTTATGGTGCGGGCATGGGTATAGGGCCATCTACTGGGCGATGGACAGCCTACAAGCGTCCATTCCCATAAAGAAAACCAACCCCTTCCTGGCACTCATCAACTGTCAGTAACTCTAAAGCTACATTAATTCTGCATTGGGAAATCTTTGCATCAAGCCAGACCTGGATTGTGTCAGCGGATCAGCAGACGTGAACGAGTCACGGTGATGTTCAAACCTATTTGTAACCGCTGCTCTCTTGAGCCAAGAAAGTACACTTCTCGTCTCAAGTTTCTGGCCCATCTCCATCCTGGCTAATCGTTTAAGAAGGACATTTGCATTTTAACATGTGCCGAATAGATACAGATGATTTAAATAATTAAATGATTCCAAATAAGGCAAACGGATATATCATGAAAATCGGTGGGAAATGCATGCGTGGCTCACTAGTGCTAACCGTTTTCACACACTCATAAAACAGACCTGGAGGTTGTCGTGTCGTTAAGAAGAAAGTGGTTGTCTATCGAGAAACCTCCCTTTCCTTCATGCAGGCTTTGGTGACTACAATTTCTTTTGACAATTTCTTTGGTGACTCCATTTTCTGTTCCTATGGATTTGAGCTTTTTTGATATTTCATATAAATTAAAACATCCTTTTGTCTTTTTACCAGTTTATTAGTAAGAAATTTAATTTATGCTAAGTTTTAATAAGGTAGAAGAGAGAATTGTGTATAGTTTTAAGATTTATAACAAAAAGCATGGTTTTACCAAAGATACACTATCACTCAAAAATTGCAGGTACAGTTTTATTTAATTGCGAAAAGTTATCCTTTTAACTACAGTTTTCAAAATAATATAAAGCTATCTCAACAGAATTCCTATATTCCTGTATAGATATAGTATCTTCATAAAATACATCAATAAAATTATTGAGCCCATTCTACATTCTGGTCACTGTTCGATGTTATTTGGAAAGAATACTGAGCTCAAGAAGCAAAAATTGTATCACAGGGAAGAAGTAACGTGATAGATAGTGAGCAGATGGAAATTTTAAGTGGTATGCAGGTGGTAGATCTGAGACATATAATAAAGGAACGAGCCAGTAAAGAAAAGCAGAAGGAGGGGAAAAAAAAAAAAAGACTTGTGAGAGCCAACAGTTAGCATGATGGCTCTGTGACCTCAGAATCCCAAACATGAACTGACCTGAACAACTCAAAAATGAGAGACTTCATGTCATGTCTCTCTATGTCAGAGTAATGCTTTTGTCCTTATCATATTAGCGGGTGACTTTTCCCTGGAATTGCTTCTGCGATGCCTCTACCATTTCGGACAATTACGTTCAGGAACACGTCTTCGGTTTATCCCATTCAGTGTTAGTCTTTGCTCTTCATCTCTCAAATGTTCTGAGCAGTGGAACTGCAGGAGGAATAAACGGAGATGGCACTGATGTAAGCCTTTTGCAAAATCTAAATATTTGTTTAGAGACAAGTACTACTGGTAGCGAAACTGCAGCAGTACTTGTAGGTGGTTATTTGTAAACTGAGATATAAAGCATATTTCAGTCTGGCATCGTGGGGACTCAGGGCTTGAGTTGTCTACTCATATG
>JAMJFZ010004223.1:1735000-1885000 GCA_026225945.1 Cricetomys ansorgei
AAGACAATCAGAGGAAGCGTTAGCAGAGGGAGTCAGAGGGAGGACATGGATGTAGATATTCATGAGAAAGAACATGATATGCATTTTTGGTCCATAACCAAAATCTTATTTCTAATTTATCATGACCACACTCAAAAGATACAGAGAAAGCATTATTTTCCCAAAGATAATTCAAGCGAGTCCTAAAACTATTATCCTTGTGATCATACACATTTCCAGATAAATCATTGAAGATGAAAACCATTTTGAAAAGCTTCAATCACTTTGTTTTTTTTGACACCAAAAAAAAAACTGACCCCCCCAAAATAGTGATTTTAAGATATAATGTAATAATTATAATGAAATATCTATAAATATATGTAGTGATTATGAGTTCCAATCGTGACCAACCTTGTACCTTTCGTATATGCTCCTTTGAAACTCATTTTATACTGTGGGTTAATCTCATATTTTGCCCGCAGATGGTCCGCATATGAATGATGTGGAGGGCACGAAATGCCTTGTGAGGCTAGGCGATGGCGTCCTCATGGACATGCACACATTGTCGTGTTCACACGCATGAGCCTGTACACGCACACACACGCGCACACACACACACACACACTATGTCATAGGTCCCACCTACACTCGGAAGGGAGCTAAGTACAATGGGTAGGAGTACTGATTCCTTTTCCATATGGTTAAAGCACTTCCTTCTGAGAGGTGACTCCATAGGCTTTCATGTAAGAGAAGACACAGGACTGGTAGCGTGACCACTCTGAGTGGACTAGTTTACTCGCCTGCAGTCATTTCTTTGTTAATTTCACCTCTTCATGCAATGTCAGCTACTGCACGCTTCCTAGCAAATTGAGCTCTTCTCAAAACTGGACCAGACCTCTCTTGTAACTCAGATGCCTCACAAGCCTCGAAGCGGACTTATGGAGTGGTTTCCAGTGTTTCTTATTTAGGTATTTCTGCTTCTCCTGCTATCCCTACCATGTTCATTATGCAGCCATCTTTAGCAGGTTATAATGCTAATATCTTGCTCCAGACACTTAGAATTTTCCTTTCTGTCCATTCTTCTATCTGGTTTCCCTCAAGGTCACCAGTGATTTTCCCAGTTCATACTCTTTCTCCAGGAAACTGTGTGGAAACACATGTGCTTCCCCTTAACTCATCTCTGTTGCGACTGCTCTTAAATTGATTTTCTCCAATAGTGGGTATTAACCATCCCAGAGCCCCGATAATGTTATATTATCCTGTGCTGGACCGGTTAATGGATTCCTATGCCCGAAGGCTACTTTTCATATCTTTATTCTCATATAATAGTCTTTCCTAATCCTTTCCTGGCCAAGCTGTTCGGATTTATCTCTGGATGCTCTTCCCCAGACTTGCAGAGTGCGGGGCTACGTAATTCCACCCTTTCTATATACTTCAAAGGTGTCACGGGTTCTCTAAGCTCAGGCTTTTGCGCTTGTAACTTTATCTTGGGAGATGCTTAGCCAGAGGGGGCCTTTCCTGCATGGAAATTTGATAACATTTGCACTGGTCTTACACTGTTCTGTAGTCTAGACTATTTTGTCTTCCTTTTTGTTCTTCCTTTTCTTGGCGGGGGGGGGGGGCAGGGAGGACTAGCGTGCCATCGCCTATGACTTCAAGTTCAATTCCTGACTTCATGGCCCACACGTGTCTAGTTGTTATTAAAGGTATGCCTGTTGATTTGATGACCGTTTTATTGCAAATAAAGTTGGTATTATATTCAAACACAAGAAAAGAAGCATAACTTTAGCATTTCTGTTTGTGTCTTTATTCATCCATATCCCCGTATTGCAGATATATTAACAAAACCCAGATCAATGGTAGCAACTTGAGCCCCAGGAATTCAACGTTGTTTTTGTAGAGTAATTTCATAATAATAATGTAAAAATTATAATCTTCTTAGGTTCTTCAAGAACATCACAGGCCTAGAAGGCCTACAGAATATAAGCTCCATGTAGGACAGTAACCAGCAGTTAATCTTCCATCCCAGTGTCTAATTTAGGACATTGGTTTATGACAGAATGAAATGTTTAAACCCTATTTGGCCCAAGACATAGCTGTTTAAATTACATCAGGAGGAAAAGTAAACAAAAGCAAACAAAATGTTCTCTTGCATTCGCAAGCTGTGAAATAGGGCACGGAGCATCTCTACCTTTAATAATGTAGCATGCAGTGAAATATCCACATACGTGGAGCCCTTAGCCCATTTACGGCCTTATAAAACCCTAAGTGCCCTCTTAAAGTCAGTATATTCTGATATTTTGTTGCTTGCAGATCTCGCTATGAAATCTACAGGAGTTGGATATTAAAAATGGAAAGCTCAACACAGTTCCCTAAAATGGGATAATTGGAACCTAGGGAAACATCTCAAACATGGGTATAATAACAAGCAGGCTAGTGGCAAAACCGGAGCAATCTGGGTGGCTGTGTTTAAATTTTTAACTGACCCTTTGGCAGGCTGAAACACAGAACACTAACTTAATGGAACTACGAGCTCCGCTTTGCCAAAGTTGCGTGGTGACAGATTATCGTCAATACGCTCCTGTTATTTGAAAAGTAAATTGGAATTTCAACACGGAGCTTCATAGAGACTCTTCCCAATAGTTGATGTTTTTCAGGAGGCCTGCACACAGGCATCCGCTGTCATTATATAAGCTTCGCCTTAGGTTGCAGTAGAGCAGCGCCTGCGCAGTCTGCGCACGTAATTGGAACAAGCAATGCTTTCGTAGTTCATCCATTATGCTGTACCCGGAAGGAGCGGCTTGTGGGGCTAAATGTAAGAAGAGTCGGTAGGCAAATCACCAAGTATTCAGTCAGAGGTAACTGTATTTTTTGACGCACACAATGCCCCCACTGCCTCTCTAATGGGCGAACGTTCTCTTGCAGAGCATTATATAGCGAATGCTGCTCTGATGTGCATGTTGAGAATCATGTGATAACCATGTAACCCATGCAGAGGCATGCATAAGAAAACTGGAAGAACTGCATGGAGGATTAGGGGGGTGGCTCCTTATACTTCCTCGAATACACTGCTCTACAAATATCTTGCAGTGGCCTCCACGAACAAGGCTCCAAAAGTTTACACAGTTCTTTGATTTTCATGATCATAGAAAAATGAAGTATTTCCCAGCCTGTCGGTACATATCTATAATCCCTCAATTAGGACGCCTGAAAGAAATGTTTGGCAAATTTGAGGCCAGCCTGAGCTACAGAGTGAAATCCTATCTCAGAAAAGAAAAAAAAAAATAAAGATGAAGAAGGAGAAGAAAGAGAAAAAAAATTTAGTTAAACGAGAATTAGTTGACATTTGGCATGATATAAGACAATAACATTCCGTGGAGAGTGTGAGGATCATCACCTGTGAGAACAGTGGGGTGCTGTGGTGGGTAAGACAAACAGAAGGCTGAGTGCTTCTGTGGTTTTCAAACAGTCTTATCAGAGTTTGGCATTTCCTTTTGAGGTTTTAGAGAATAGAAACGTTTATGATCCCGAACATTTGAATTCTGTTTATGTCTAGATTTGTCTTTGTGGGTTGCTACCACAGAGCCAGTCTTCTCCGGTCACTTAGGAAATGATCTATTCAGACATGTAGTTTTAGATCCCTGCTACTTACTTAACAAATCAGCACTAATGTTTAGACTGGCGAAACACCGAAATTCAGGGTATTATTGAAAATAAAACGAGGTACCACTTCAAACAGATAGGATTTGCAAATCAGAGTTCATGTGCATCATTTTTCACTTACATTAAATATCAGTGAATAATTATCAACCCCTAAGCTTGACTTTGATTCATGTCTAAATATAATGCAAGGACAAGTTTTAGGCTATCTTTGGAAAAAGGATCTGTGTAAAACATAAAATTCTGATTCATTGTGCTAAACCAAGGGTTAACTAAAATAGCTTTGGACAAGTTCTTTTATCAAAATCTTTAGGACAAAACACCCTAATCTTACCCTTGGCTTCAGCTACTTTTCCATTAGAGTTATACTTTCCTGAAAATCCTTTGACTTAATTTATTTGTCCTCTGGTCTCCAATGCTTCAGCCTCCTATACCCTCCATCCAATGGTTCCTTTGAAACTAGAACTTAGCGGGTCCTGGTTACTCCCTGTATTCATTTTCTTTCTGTTGCTATGGTAAACAACATGTCCAAACCAACTTAGGAAGCATAGGTTTTAATTCAGCTTCTAGCTTTCAGTCCACCATGAAGGGACAAAAGGGAAGAAACTCAAGACAAGAACCCAGCCAGGGAGAAACACTGCTTAGCTGAGCTGCTCATGGCTTGCTTAGTTGGCTTTCTTATACAACCCAGGACCATGTTCTCAGGAATGGTGCTACCTACATTGGAGGGGGCCTTCCCACCCGAATCATTAATCAAGTTGCTGTCCCTACAGGCAATCCAATTTACAAGGCATCTTGTAAATTGAGTTTCCTTCTTCCAAGATGAGTCTAGCTATATTATGTTGACAAAGAAACTAACCTACACACTACTCGTGTTAGAAATCAGTGATCACTTCTTTCTTCATGCTCTCCTTCCCTGTCAGTCTAAAGTCACTGCAACAAAACATTAGCTCTTGCTGTCTGTTGGACCAAACTTGATTTTCATTCTGTGATGGCACACTGTGTGAAAGCCTTCACTGCCGGAGGAAATCCCTTTTGTTGAGTTCTTGTACCCTGTTTCATTTTGAAGGCGGATAGGACCTAGTGAAATGAAATCAGTCCTCAGATCGCTGAGCACAACTTCTTAACCTGCCACTCACTTGGCATTGGCAATGTAACATTGGCAGCAGAATCCCAGTTTGCCCTGGAACTGCTTGCAAACTTCTACTCCTCCATGTTTACTCATCCTCTTCGGATAGTTGCAGTCATCTTTTAAAAACGAAGTTCAGATAATTCTTTTTCCACACTGTTAATTGCTGCTCATCACATTAACGTAGAGTGTAACCTAGGTGGACTACTCCGTGCAGCAACCACTCTGCCTGCTTATCTTCCCCGTGCCCCTAGTTCCTTTGTCTCTAGTTTTTTAGATGCATGTTTGTCTGGTTGTTTTTGATGCTGTTGTTGTTGTTTTGAGAAGGTACTTTCTTTGTGTCAGCCTTTGCCCTTTCCATGGAACCCACATTGGACCTCTCTGTTGAGGTCACAAGTATGTGTCACTAAGCCTGTCTTCTTTCTTTCTCGCTCATTCAAAGTCACTCAGATATCAATGAATACATGCATGCTATTTTCCCTCATGTTACATATTTCTCTGGGGAAATGTGACAATTCGTTAATCTTTATTCTTAAGGTTTTCACCTACATGTCATCTACTCAAAAAGATTTCCTTACCTCCAGAATAAAACTGTATTCTTGAGTTAGTTAGTTTACCAAGCTGCTATGTTTATTATTTTCTGAGACTCTTTTCATGTTTGCTTTTCCTTCTGAAAAGGAGAGCTGTCTTCCCACACTCTAATGAATGAATCACCCTCCTAACAAACGTAAGGCCTCCCACATTCTTGCTTACCGTGAAAACTAAAATTAAGTTACCTGTGTCTGATAAATATTTTCCAAAGGAATGGGTAGGTGAATGTGGACGAGATGGCAGGTGGTGCTTCGGTAGGGCTATACTTTAATTACGAGAAGTTATGAGTTTACCAAAATCAAACTGCACTCCTTAAGGGATTTATATTCTTCTTATCATCATTAAACCTAAAATTGACATAAGAAAAAATAGCACCACAGCTCACATTGGTCAAAACCAGTTTCTGCTCATTCTTCTGCCTAATTTCACTGGCATCACATTATAGCAAATAAAATTATTATGGTACTAGATCTGTTTCATAGATTCCCCATTTATTTTGCCATTATCCAATTATGCACCTCAATAAGCTAGTTTACAACCAATGTTTTCATATTTGTCCTATAAGGAATGCTCTCAGCCTTTGCACATTAGCTATGGCATTCATTTCCTCCCAGCTGGAACTCTTAATGTGGAAATTTTCTTTGGAACTACTGCAGTGGTCTCCTTTTAACTAGTAGTGTTAAAAATGTTATTTTGCAGTTGATTCGGGGAAAGCACTAATTGCAAATAACAAGGGTCTGTTTTCAAAGGGGATAAACAACTCTATCTCCCAGAGAAGAGATGCTATATTCCTGATTAACTTTTCAAATCTTTGACCTCAATGCACTTTTGTGATTTGTGGAAAACGGATTGTAGTTCATAAATTTCTTGTCCTTCTGATTGTCTATATTCTCCCCAAGGTCCACATCTCTTTCATCTTTGCACCTGCAGCCTATCTGCATACAGTTCAGACGATGAAATTATTATCCTTCCTTCTCATTTTCCTAATAGGAAAGGCACACACTACACCTATTAAGTACTACTAGTCTCTCAAAATTACGTAAGTCTTTATTGTCTAGCATCTCCACAATGATCCATTAATGACATTCCAACTTCTAACTTAAAGACAACATCATCACCATCATTGTAATATCTGAGCAGTGAAAGAGAGGGAGGTTTAAAATTGTAACACCAAGGGGTACTGCCTCTGCAACTCTAAACCTGAATCTGTAATCCAATTCTCTTCCAATGGTTTACATTCTCTAAACATGATAGGCTTTTGTCTCTACGGGAAAAGCAGAGAAGGAGAGAAGGGAAGAAAAATGAGTGATGTATGTTATGTGATATGTAATGTATGTGACGATGCACGGAATGAAGAACAAGGAGGAGAAAGAAGACCAAGCAGAGGGAGGGAAGGATATTAAGGAAGATAACGAGGGACATAGAAATAAAAATAAAATATGTGTGCATATATGTTTTAAGACACCACAAAACACGTTTTCACTGTATACTAGCCTAAAGCTTAATTTAACAGAAGTCCTGGCCTATGACAACTATTTGTATAAATTCTGCAGTGTGTTCTCCTGAAACTTACAGGACTAAGCTCATGCTTCCTACAGAAATAGCACCCTAAGAATTTTCTAAGCTAATAGTGAATTATTGGTAACCTTCCATCCATCAAAAACATTCTCTGCACCTACATCATTTTAATGCACGATTCAGTGTGGTAAAGTGGTTAAGAATAAGTATTAGCACTAGATGGACTGTGGTTAAATCCTGGTTCAATGTATTTGTTGATGTAGATATGGGTGTATGTGGCTGTCTGGTGTAGATGTAGATTCAGGGCAGAGGATGAGACTCACCAGATGTAGTTGTAGATGTTGATGTAGATTCACACAAATGTAGACACTGATTCAAGGCAGAAGACAGTTTATTCTTTTGTCTAATTAAATCACTGGTTCTAGCCCAGTGATTGGAGTCCTGGAGCATTTTCTCCTCTTTACAATCTACTGTTAATCCTTGAACTGGTAGGCTTCAGTCTTCCTACAATCTATAACTCTTAATCTGCTAGCTGAGATTGAGAAAGCTTCAGCCTTAGCCTTCTGAGATCTACTGCTGACTGAACCACCCTGATTAGCTCCTTCTGAACTCTGACTCTTCGGGTTCAATACTTTCTCTGTTTTGGGATTCTTCTACAGAGCTCTGTTGTGTCTCTGTGTCTCTCCCTGAGCTCTCACTGCTCCATCCTGCCTCTGTAACCAACTGTGCTGCAACTGACTACGTAACTAACTCTATAACTGACTCTGTCAACTGACCTGTAACTAACACTGCAACTGACTTTGTCAGCTGACCTTTAACTGACTGACTCCATTTAACTGATCTGAGAGCCCTTTCTCATGAGAGTTGTGCATGTCCTTACTCTGCTAATTCTTCCTCTGCTCAGTCACTTTGTCTGCCATTCACTCTGACTCATCTCAGATGTCACTTCCTGTGTGATGCTCTTTCTGAGTTCATCTTCCTATGTCTGCTTCCACTGTCCCCCCATCCCCAGGAATTAAAGGTGTGGACTACCACTGCCTTCCGAATACTGGGATTACATTCTATCCAGACCCCACAGGTCTCTGAATGTAGCGCTTGGAATGTAGAACTCACTTTTCACACAGGGCTATTTCTCTACACTTATTTATAAGTGAGACGTTTTAAGGAAAGTGCTATATTTGAACGCTCTTTCTCCCTAGAATAAGGAGAATTGCAGACTGACAGACATCAAAACTACTCTCGTTATAGAACAATGAGTATGTACAAACAGTGAAAAAGAAGGTGGAAATGAAGTTATTTTATTATAATCTCAAAAAAATGGAACAAAATAAATAGGGAAATAAATAAATAAACATACAAAAGAAATGTATCATGTGAAGAAGATAAGATACGGACAACTAAAAGAGTTTCTTGGAAGTTAAAGGTGATGTAGGGGAACCTTATATTTTCTACCAAAATTTTATATAAACCAGAAACTATTTATAAAACAAACCAAACCAAATAAAGTCAAAAATTTTTTTTTGGTAAAGTAACAAAACAGCGCTTCAGTAATCTGGATCATTAAATTGTTTAAAGTAAATCTTAATTTTACTTACTTTGTTGTTGGTGGTGGTGGGGGGGGGTTACAGACAACCCGTAACTCCTTAAAATTATATGTAAAACATTGTGTGCGTGTTTAGTTCTGTGGAGAGCTCCATTAGAACTGATTAACTTCTCATAGTCTTATAAGAATAGCTCTACCTAAAGGGAGAGATTGTGGTTTTAGTGTCCCAGTAGAGATTTTTTTATTTAAAATATATTTTTCATGCAATTTATTCTGATTATGGTTTCTCATTCTCCAAATACTTTCAGATCCAGTACAGAATTACCTTAACTTCCCGGATATAAAATGTCAAAATAAACTACATCACAGGCACAGAGCATAACCTGGGAACTTTTAGCACTCATTCTTTGATCTCAGTCTTCTGGAATGTTTATTTAAATTGAGGGGGAAAGGCAGAAATATGTTAAGCTCAGATTTTGAAGCAAACTCCTAATTTATACACATAAAACAGCCAAAACTCACTTGCTGATTTTGCCTTCATTTGTCTAAATTTAGGGAGCAGTAATGGAAGCTGTAATTTTCTTTTGAAAATTACAAATCTGAAGCAATAATTGTATCTGCACCTACTCTTTGCCTATTTTTGAAGTGCTCAAAAATAGTCATGTGGCTAGAGAGCAGGTGTTCACGCTAGCGTGTACTTCATGGCTGCTTTCCTGTGCGAAGCAAGGATTTGATAGCATATTAAACCTATGCCCAGGTGCACATGGAAAAGGGCTTCTTCTGCATGGGTCCATAGTGGCTTTTAACCATGCAAGGGGATTCTTTAAATACTTATGATTTAGCATACCAGACAGGCCATTATTTCTCTCCTCTTCTTGCTGATGCGCATGAATTCTACAATAAATACATTTTGCTTATTTCATGGTATTATTATTATTTTCTGTAAAATATTTTTCTAATACAGTGGAGTCCTAGGAATCAGTAAGTGAGATGTCTTCACATTGTGTGATGACAGAGACGTTCAGACAATTTGTCATCACTCCCTAAATTCTAAGCTCCCAAAAGGAAGAACTATAGTAACTCAATGAGCTCTGGTCCATATGTGGGTTTTGTATGCAAACCAGAAACGAATATATTTTTTAAAAAATGCAAAATATTGTCACTGAATGAAATACCCCATCAACGACAACATGGTATATTGAGAAAGTATCAATACTAAGAAACTATAGAACAGAATATAACCTGACTGCATGGTGTATTACAGCAGCAAAACAGGTTTAAAACAATCGGAGCACATCTGTGAAACTGATCATAATAAGAGAAAACCCATTGGATTATTTGAATTAAAAACCTTCTCGATAACCACTAATAAAACAGGAGGTAGAGATGAAAGCACATCTGTGAAATAATGTAACAGGAAGTAACAGTGATCCATATGAAAAGCTGATTTAAAGATGAGAAAGTTGATTCTTTTACATATCAGAATATAGAGCCCTAGAGGGGATTTGAAGCAGCATTGATCCAGTGTCTCAGTGGGAACCTTAAGGATTCAGGTTCTTTGTGGCAAACTCTGATTCTACACATTGGTTCCATCATTAGCCAATGCTCAGTGTTCTTGCTGGATGGCAAACTGAAGCAATCAGGAGCACAACTATAACTCTGCTGGCTAACGAAAGAGATGAAGAAGAGATATTCCTGCAGAAATGGTGAAAAATAGCTCCTGAATGCACGAGAAATTCTAGCACAGATTTTTCCCCCCCTAACCAATTCTAAATAGGCAAAATGAGAGTTGCGTTTTATGTTTGTGTGAGAATTTTATCTCGATTGACACACACCTCTGCAACACCAATTCAAACGTTACAGAAGACTCACTGAAGCGCACTGCCTGAGATCAAAGGTGTGCTGGGTGGGTCAGCACACGAGCACCTCCCGAGTAGTGGGACATAGGGTACGTTGTATCATACACAATAATACAGATGCCAAGTTAAAGGGGAGATTCTCCACGTTGAGAATATAAATGAAGGGAAGAAAAAGAACCGAATGTGTTAGTTTCAAGCCTACAGTCCCGTACTACTTACACAAGAGGGTCGCTGTCCCGTCAAGGTCTGTTTATGCCGCACAGCGAGACACGGCCTTCAGAAATGAAGAACAAAAACAAAAGAAAGCTAATAGTTTGCTTTTGAACCTAAGAAGGAACTCAAAATAAATGACCTAAGAAAACCTTAAGTTTTCTGTTTTATTTCAAGTAAAAAGTTAAAGTGACAAAGATCAATATCTGCCTAAGTATATTGTCCTCACAAGAAAAATATACCAGAAAAAACTTATAGAAGTTATGCCACACACACGAAAGAGATACGGCAATTTCAATGCAGGAACAAGAGGGGAGTCCAACCTGCCTTTCTCATGGTTTCTGTTTCAAATTCTAGGTCCGTGCCCTGGTCATTCAAATACTATCTCAAGAAAATGCGAACCTCAGACAGAATGTTGTGTTGAGGTGTGACCCTCGGCACCCGGATACAGAGCACCCTGACATTTGAGGCATGCATGGACCACACACGGCTAATCCTAGAGGCAGTGTCCTGAGGTCACAGACGTTGAATTAGCCACTGTCAGTCGTTTATGGCAATCTCCACAGATATTTCGTGAATGCATTTTTCTATTTTTCAGTATTGTGTCTTCATTTAATTACAACGTTCATTCCCACAAGACCTGTACAGTATAATATACTTTTTAAAAAATTTTTGACTGGTTATGCTTCATTGAGAAAATGCTTCAGAGATGCGTGCAAAGAAAACAGTTTTGAAACATCAGTCTTTAACATTCATTTGTGCAAAAAAAAAAAAAAAAAAAGCCCCAAACTTTTATTTTTTCCTCAAAGCATTCACGTGTTTATAACCTAGCTGTATTTAAGCAACACTTTCCTGGGCTCTTACCCACTACCAAAGAGATAGGTGTTATAAATTTTATAGTGGTGCTCCTAAACCTGACATTGTGAGATGTGAAGCACCCTCATAGTTCCCTACTTTATATATTATTTTTATGAGGAGAATTAAAGCTTTTACGAGGCTATAATTTCTGACATTACCATTCCTTCCTGGGAACTCAGTGTTATCCTATTCCACAAAGTGCCAAACAGGAGAAAGGATGCGTATCCAAGGTCAAAGGGATTTTCTGAATCTCTAAGTAAAGATGCTCCGAGCAAAGTGACATCGATGCCTTTGATTAAAATCATGACTGAATTTCAAAAATACATGTTGATGTTTCCGCATGCGTTCTAAAACTTAAAGTGGTAGTGCATCAAATGTTTTAGATGTGCTGTAAATCTAAAGCCAGCCATTGAAAGATGTCTATCAGTTACGTAAACTCCTTAAAAAACAACCAACACGAGAGTGTCTGGATGGACAGAGTTCAGTGGTTAAGAGTGCTTGCTTCTCTTTCAGAGGATCCAATTACAGATCCTCGTTTTCTTGACACAAAGCTTATGATGGCTCTAACTCCCAATCTAGGGGTCTGACACCCACCTCAGCCCCCCACACACACATGTACACACGTAGCATGCACGCACACAGACACACCCACATGAACATAAATAAAAATAAATCTTTGAAAACGACAAGAGAAATGCTACGTTTTTAAAAGAGCAAATAATAATAAACTGTGGCATGATCCCATATAAGACAGGTACAGCATGTCTCCAGATTGCATTTGGGAGAAAACTAAAGAACCAGCCATAGGATATACCTCATATAAGACCAAGATATAAAATAACACGAAATATGAACAACCTGTTGTATTTCAAACAAATGTATAAGTAGTCAGTTTAAGACAATTATTATGAAAAACACAGCAAAATAATACCAAAAGACAGGTACACAGTATTGAGTTTGAATCAAGTTCAGGTAATATTTCGGGGTACAGCTCACGAAGTGTGTGTTTTGAAGGTAATAAATAGTTTGAGACCAACCTTTCATTTCCAAGAAGTACTTAAAGTGAGCTGCTTAACTTACCTGATATTAATTTGCTTAAAGTTATCCTATGGATGCTAAGAACATAATGCATCTGAACACTTTTCTGCTAATGGTTTGAGATAACAGTAAAACACCTAAGTTCACCATCTTAACCATTTTAACACATACTGTCCAGTTGTTTCATTTGTTTGTTTGTTTTTTATTCATGCAGTTTTACAAATCTTATCCCTGTCTAATTCAGCTGCATTTCCAAAGACTATTCCAACTTTTCCAATTTTCATTCTTCCCTTGGGCAATTACTAGTATGGCTTTTGTTCCTTTTGATCTTGAGTATTTGAAATATATATATTCAACATCTGGCTTTTGGTCAAATGTCACCTTGAGTTCTAAATATCTTTTGTAACTTTTCATTGATGAATAATATTCTATTCTGTGTTTATATGATATTTTGTTTTGTGCAATCATCAGTAAGCGAACAGCTGTGAATCTGACACTGCCTAATTAATCAATGGAAGGTTAATGAGCAATTGTTCACAATATTTTGAGCATATTTTTTGAACATTTTTTTGAACATATGTGGACTAGGTAATATCTAAATGCCTAATGACATCTGACAGTATCCAGCAATACCAGCCCTTTTCCAGCCCTACGAAAATCTTAAAAATTAAATATTTTTCATAGAATAAATGTGAAAATTACTATATATCATCAGCATGACTGACATTTATTGTGCAAGTAGAGATGAAAATGTGTACAAGAAGGGAAGTAATACATTTTGCATCCTTTGAACGTTTTGAAGTTTATGCTGACACCTTAAAAACTGGGAGAAAATTCTAATTTTATTCTAAATAATAGTCTACTTCTTTAACATTTTATTCATGCCTGTGACTAAGTGGAAACTAAGGATTTTAGTACACTTGAGTCCCTTTAAAAATTATAGACAGAGCAGAACTAAAACAAAGGAAGTTAGTATTTGACTTTCAAAGTCTAAGCTTTTTTCCAAATTATCAAAAAGGATAAAAATATCACATGTTTCTAAAATGTTCTCTGCAGAGGTCCAAAATAGTTAAAGACCCATAAAATTTTGATGTTGCACCATACTGAAGGTATAGTGGTATAATTTCTGTGTCACAGAATACTACATTTGAAACCCGTAAGCCTCAGCAGCAATTGACCTGACAAGATCTGCCTATTTGGGGCAATAGTGCTGTGAATACTGTTAGGGTAACCGTCTGCTTTCTGATGAGTTTGAGAAAGACCTTGCAGGAGAGAATTCATGCCTGGTACTGTAAATACAGTCACTAGCTGGTGGTCAGGAAACTCATAGGCCAGAGTTGGAACCCACCACAGTCACAAACTGCCCTTTAAATATTTGTGGTAATATCCATGGATCGCTGCTGCTCCCAGCCTTCTTCGGAGAAGCATTTGAGAGGACAGCAGTTAATTGGGAGACTCATAGTTGCTTGAAGTTCTGGTGCAAAGGGAGGTGGAGAGCTTGATTCTAACTAGGTCATCACCAGGATCAACCCTTACAAGGCCCAGAGAACATCGTAAATGATCATGTGGGAGGAATGGACTAGCTACATTGTGAAGATCTTTGTTTCAAAAAGACATCTGGACATGGCATGGCTGGTGAACTTACAGACACATGGGCGCTTTTCATAGCCACGTAAGAACTACAAAGAACCAGGGCTTTCAACAGTTCATCGGGGTGTAGAGGGGTTCACGAGCCCTTTCCATCTTTGAAAGACTATTGATCTCTAATAATGGCAGAGAGAAGGGCTTTTACTTTCATCAGAAAGGATATGAAAGGAGGAGGTAGATTTGTTGGGAAGAAGCGTTTCCAGTGGTTGAGGAGACGAGAGAGGGTAAAGGAGGTGAAGTTACCATAATTAACTATATGCTGAATGAAACACACAAAGAATAGGAACCTTTCAAAATGATAGAACATCTGAGAATTTCTTCCACTGATGTTAGCGGTGGAGTTGCAGAGACAGGAGCAGGTTATCATTCTTCCTCTGCTCCCATTTCACATGCCTGTCTTTACATCCTCCACATATTTGCCTTTGTACAGGATTCTCTTCATCTCCTTGCACCAAATGCCTTCCTGTGCACAAAGGTGCTTCATCAATGTTTCCGCATGAGAATGATTTATGGTGTTGTGGTCACATTTTTTTTTAGCCCTTAATGACCATTAGCAGGTAAAACTAAATCAGTAGGTGCTTAGCATCTGTGAAAGCAGAAGGTATTTGTCATCTAATCAGCACGGCTTTGAGATGCTTTATATTTCAGAAAACTGTGTAATAGCAAAGGTTAATGCTACCTTACACTGATATATGTTATGTCAAAAACTGCTAATTCCAAAATGCCTCTCTTATATTCTAAAGACCATTGGCCTCTTGGTATGAATGTTTAAGTGGCAATTTCCTCCTCTCTCCCTCTGTAAGAATTCTTCCTGGATTTGCTGTGTGATTTCCCTATATCACATGCTGGCCAGCAGTAAGATACCTCCTCTTTTTACTGTGTCAGCTGTCTCTGTTAACATCCCATTATAGCAAAGCAGTGAGGAGTTCAACAAGGTAAGACATCAATCCAACAGGAAAATGGCAGGATGTGAAAGGTGAGAGCCAATGCGAAGTTAAATTAGTTTTCATTCAGGGTGTTTGGATACATAAACATTGGGTAGCACTTCTACCCATAGAATAATATAGAATGTGGCAGTTTCCTGAAGGTTAGATGTTTTCAAAATGTATCAGACATTCTGTGATTAAGGTTTCACATAGCTGCCTGCTATTGAAAACTATAAGACATGAAGAGTTCATTTCATAAAGCGTTAAACATTTAAGTGTGCGTAATTTTTGCCCATGATTATTTGCGAATGCAAGTTAATCACCACAGGTAATTCTAGCTGTTCGTGACAAATTATGAATTAATAAGCTATCCTTGAGTAAAACTGAGTATTTAAATGCACAGTATTAAGACACATTTCTTAAAACATTTTTCATGGGTTTCTTTCTGAAGTGTAACTTATGTAACTTAGTAAAGTCATGTATTAAGATCATTTTAGAAGGAATATGACTACCAGAACTAAATAACTTTTAAAAAATGGTGACATATTTTTGTTAGAATTTGTATGTTCAGCATGTTGAAATCTACAGGTGTTCCACAAGTCACCACGCCTGCATCATTGCCTCTGCTAATTCTATTAAGGCAGGGAGTTGTTTTACTACGCATAAGTATATGCATTTCTTGCAATGTTAATTTTTTTAAAATTTGTTTTGTGAGAGCAGTCAGTCTTTGGGGAGACTCGTGCTGTGTCTGCAGTTCTGTGAGTCAGAGATTGGGAACGCTCTCTTTCCCTGTTCACGTGTCTCATTAGTGCACCCATAATCATACAGTATTTTTGAGGTGAGCCGGGACCTTCCCTTCCCTTAGAAATCCATCCTGTCAATATCCATTCATCCGAGTAAAAGGGTTTTCATACTGAAAACCTTATTTTCAGTCGCATAGATCATAACAGAATAAAAGAAGCTCACAACCTACTCTTTAATTTGCACTGCTACCATTCATTATCTGTATTATAAAGTACCTATGAAGGAGCTGGTGGAT
This sequence comes from Cricetomys ansorgei, assembly GCA_026225945.1. Lineage (NCBI taxonomy): Eukaryota > Metazoa > Chordata > Mammalia > Rodentia > Nesomyidae > Cricetomys > Cricetomys ansorgei. The sequence goes on from JAMJFZ010004223.1 coordinate 1,750,998, forward strand.
AAACACTGTGAAGGTTGTGCTGCTGGCTTTTTTTTTTTTTTTTCTTGACAGAGAACAGAGTCACCCAAGAAAAAAGAATCTAAATTGAAGAATTGCCTGAATTAGACCAAAAAAACTGGGGTGTGTGTTAGGGTCATTTTATTGATTAGTGACTGGTCATGAGGGAGGGGTTCAGGCCATGGTGAATAGTGCCACTCCTGGGTGGGTAGCCATACATATATATACATACATATATACACACACACATGCATACATATATATACACACGCACATAATAGTATATATGTTATATATAATACATTATAATATGCATAATATATACAAAATGTAAATAATATAATATGTTATATTATATTATTTTATTATATATGAAAAAGAAAAGAGTTAATAAGTTGGTTTTGGCTCTGGTGTTTATCAGAGCCCCAAATAGTAGACTTAGGAAATATAGTATACACAAAACTCTATGAATAACCTAATAGAAGGTGGCTTCCAGAAACAAAATCTTCATCTATGTATGCTAAAAACGAGGTGTAGGTTAAGAAGAGAAATAATTTGATATACAATTCTTATAGTAATAATATTATGTATTTCGTATCATCAAATGGTTGACAACAGATGTTAGAAGATATTTTGCTATCTCTAGAATATGATAATGTCTTATTTATGGTCTCTTAATCGTCTATGTCACTTATTAATAAGAGTGATTTTCTACCGGCCTCCATGTGTATTTTCATCCATTAGCAGTTTGCAAAGCAGTATGCTGTAGTTTCCATTTCTGTGCCCCGGCTGCCACCAGCAGCAGGAGGGAGCATTGGCTCCATAATCAGGAAAAGTGCTTCGGACCTTGCTGTTTACCTGCTCCCAGTTAGATTCTTTGTTTTTATTCATGAAAAGTAATTTCTCTTTCTTTAAAGATCTCTGTTCTGTGGCTCTTACCTCTGGGATTTTTTTCCCGTTTATGTATTAATTTCACAGCCTTTTCTCTTCATAGATGTTTATTTCCTTCCTCATTCTCCTCTACCTTCAGGAGCCTTCTACTCATTATTTTTCCATATATATATATATATATATATATATATATATATATATATATATATATATATCATCTTCGACCTCTAGGAGCTTCCCTGAATATACTTTGCTGGACTCTGTGAGGTCTGGAGTTTCATCCTTGTTCTTCCTTATCTCCACGTTGGATGTTAGCTGGCATGATGTCATGCCTCACTATGAAGGCACCAGCTACTCTGGTGGCTCAGCCAAGAAGACATGGAGGCATATTCAGAGATGTAAATCTTGCCCGACCTCAGGAGAGGGAACCACTATCATGTAAAGCACCATCCTGCACAGTGGAACCCTGTATCTCTCATCTCAGGGTGTTTTCTTGGTGCCTAATCTCCTCAGGTGTTCTGTTGGTAACACATGCAGACCATGCACAGTCAAACATCCCCCACATAAAGCCAACACCTGCAGCCAATACAAATGCCAAGACCTAGGTAGCCTTTTTCCCAACAGTGCACAAAACCACCATTTTAAACATAACTAAATATAAACTTCTGCATCATGATAATACACAATTTTAATCATAGTTACATCCATATTTGATATTCAATTTTTAAATTCTAAGATGATATAGCACATTTTCTAAAAACAAAAATGTAAGAGTACCAGTGATTTCTTTTTGTCTCGACAAAATGTTTTGCCTTTGAAGAAGCTCATGCTATTCTATACCTGGCATTCCTTTAAGAACTTCCATGACAGTCCAAGGAAAAGGACTCAGACTCGGAAGTAATAAATCACTAGAAACTTCAGAGAGCTGTCTTCGCTTGAACTGGGATCCTCTTGAGGAACTTGGTTTATTCAATGAAAGCAGAGAGGGATTCCAAGGCTACACTTTTGCTCCGGGTGACAGATTCACAGCTGTAGCGTGAGAGGGAAAGTTCTCATACACCCCACTGAGAATGTGACTCCATATTGATTAGATGACCTTTGTCAAAATGACTTGAGGACATGGCGTTTTGGTTACGAGAAATCCTACGAAGCACTGGGTAGACAAATGAGCAGATTTGGTGTGCAGAACTCCATGGAGCGGAAGGTAAACGGTGCGATGAGACAGGGATTGGAATGTAAGTGTGTGCTTTTGATTCGCACATCTGTGAGACATCCTATCCCCGGGCCTAAGTTTCATTTCTGCTGAGTCTATGATTAGACTGATACGTTATAATGTGAGTTTGGGCTCTAAGGGTTTAGATTAAATTTGAAAATGTTCTGAGAGTATAAAAGAGACCATTTTAAGGTATGACGTATGCCAGGTATTTCAAAATTTGAAGTTATTCTTAGAACTAATAGTTGAATGTCCTAATATAAACGTAGTAGGCTGCTTTTAAATACTCTCCACGGTTGGTTTATTGTCATTCATACTCTGACCATAGTCTAGGGTCAAAGGTAGTATTTTAAGCTACTGTTTTCCCCTAAACTGACAGAAAATATACCATGTTCTCATTAAGCATGAGCAAAAGAGTTATGAAAAGAAAAAGGTAACATGTCAGGTTTCAAGGACAAATCTTCTACTTCTTTTCTCCTTTCTCCTCGTGTCGGGCATGTCATGTTATTTCCTTGTCTTCTTTCATTAAAGTCCAAATTATCTTTGAATGCATTTTGGCAGAATTTAGGAACAGATGAGTAAACCACAGTAGACAATCATTTACATGATTATGTAATAATCGAGGCAAAATTGCCCAAGAAATAGAAATGAAGAGAAAATGACATTTTCTTTATGTAGTGTTCTAAGATTAGCTGTGTGTTTTCTTATATAAAATATGTACACTTACCAGTGAATGCAAAATAAGGTAGGATGCAAACAGCTAGATAAAGGCTTACTATAATAAAATCTAAATCAATATTTAAAGGATACAAAGAGGAACACTGTGCTCTTCCACGCCACAGAATACATTATGTAGAAAGTGATATTACACTCATAAAGTTTCCAAATAGGTGAGTCTTAAAAACTGGGGCTATACATCTCTAATGAAGATTTGTCTTACATCAGCCATAAAGCTTATTCATGTTTTATTTCAGACAGGCAGAATTATTTGACCTTGTCTTAAAAATCAATAAATATTTGGATATGCAACTTATTTTGTCTTCTTATTCATATATATACAGATAAAATAATCCAGTTGAAAAACTGAAATCAGTTTTGAAACTCCTCTCCAAGAGTCAGAAGTAAATATACATGGACTTTTTTTATGGATTTTTTTTTTTGATTTTTGAGACAGGGTTTCTCTGTTGCAACTCTGGCTGTCCTGGAACTCACTCTGTAGACCACGCTGCCCTCGAACTCACAGAGACCCTCCTCTGCCTCGGAAGTGCTGGGATTAAAGGCCTTTGCCACCACCACCCGGCACATGCATGTTTTAATTTCAGCATTCCTACTGTGATTCTGTGTTTGTGTGTGCTTTGACAATTACTGTATACTTATGGGTACTGCTGAGTGTTCCACCTAACCACAGTTACATGATTTGACACATACATCAATATAGTGTTTAAATAAATATATGACAGCTTTTATACCTTTGTATGTTATAAAGCTTTATATGTGTTGAATCAAATCCAGTAAAATATCTCAAGAGGATCGACTGCTTTGTGTAGGTAGAAATAATCAGCAAAGGGACACCAACTATCAACAAATGGTTACTGTGGAATCTAGTGGAGAAATGCTTCCTCAATGTGTAGGAAGTTGTAATCGAATTTTTGAATTGAATTGAATATATATATATACATATATATATATACATATATATGTATAGTTATATATAATTATATTCCTATATGTACATATTTATATGCATGATAAAATCAAAACTCATTCAGTGTAATTAGTGTATTAAAGGACAGATGCAATTATAGAGCTTCCTGAGCCACACAATCAGGAGTATATAACACTTGAATCTTGAGATAAAGGAGAGTTAATTGGGGGCACATTCATGCTTTTACACTAGCCAACTTGAAAATTCTGATAAAATATAAAAACTGAATAAAATGCCTCAGAGACGTGCCAGGAGCCCAAATAACTCCAGAGAGAGGTAACTTCTGAACGCAGAGCTGACACTTCTGGAAACGTTCTCCATGAAGGGACTAGCTGCCTTTGCCTTTGTGGAGGAGGCTCAGAATGTAGGTTATGCCCCACAAGAGGACCAATCCTGGGAGAGAAAAATTAGCAGAGCTTGTGCTGGACTCTTGGGAGTGGAAAGAGAAAATGGAGACGTGGTTGTTGTTGAATATGGTTGTTTCCGTCTGTGGGCAGCATGGGAGAGGAGGAGGCAAGGTAGCTGAACAGGACTTCTCCAAACAATTAATCTGAGTAAGCTTGCTCTACTGGGATCATAATAAACTACATCAGTCTCCTATCCCAGGGAAAATGAAGAACGTATAACAATGTCAGCTTTGAAAGACATGAAGTGAGACCATGAAGACGTTAAAATAATTATAGCTGCCTTGTCATGTAAATAGAAGGAAACGATGGAATGAGTGCGTATAATATGGTCCAGGAAGAGTTGCATATACGATCTGATTGGAAATCAGAGGATGGATGGAACTTGTCCGTAGAAAATAACCAAACTGAAGAATGTGTAGAAAATCAAATAATATATATATTATACCAAATAATGTGTAAGTGTACCCCAAAAAATCTAATAGCTGGTCCACATAAACGAGTGAAAAAGAAATACCCTATCTTTAAGCAGGAGAGAGCTGTGGTTAAAATAAAGAAAGGCTTTGTAGTAACAAGCCCCAAGTCTGGGCTTGGAAAATTTACACGTTTAACCATATTCTATGTAGACCCTTCTTTTAGTCACCATTTGCTATCCCTGTGCCGTGCTCTATGCACAGATTATGACAGGAGGGCTACTGCGCCAATAACCAGGCTATCATTTGGTTGGGAGCAGTCATTTGGCACCTATAGCTTGTCTTTGGGATTGCGTGACGCACGGGTTTATGGGAACCTTTGGCTTAAGGCAGAAAAGCTCTGAAGCCCCGAGAGTCAGGGTGGGCGTTGGTTGGTGGTTGGTTGCTGTCATCAGTGAGATAATTCCTAAGAGAACAAAGGTTGAAGAGATCTGAGCTTAGGAAAGCCTAAAACGAGGCTGTGAAGATTTCCATCTTTCTCTCTTTCTGTATGAAAGCCGCTTGTAAAAGTGGTGAAGATTTCTTACTGCTACAGACGGGCATTGCCATTGACTCTGATATAATATGCATGAGGGAAAGTAGTGTTTGATATCAGATAGAATATTCTTATTCTATAAGATTTCAATAGCAGAAATACGTAATTTTTAAAATGGAGTATAATCTCGAATGTGTATCTGTGTGCTTTGTTGGTAATGAACCAACCATTCAGAGAGAGCAACTAAGATACTGTATTGCAATTAGGAGCTAAGGAACATCAAGTCGCTAAGTCTATGAGAGAAAACACAAAGGCCCTGAAGGACTGTGTCTCCTAGGCCAAATTAGATAGAAATTGTTACAAGCAAACGTTCAAGGACAGTCTTAAAATTTGCCATTTTAGAGCTAGAGTCTGCCATGGCGAAACTTAATAAGATAAAGATGCATGCTTCAGCAGGATTTGTCAATAAGTTAGGCAAATTTGCATTAACAATTAATTACTAGTTCAAAGGCCCTTCATGAGAGTCTGCCCTCAGCCACAGATATAAAGTTAATTAAGCCACAGTCTCCTTTAAAGCATCAACTTCTTGGAGGGAAAAACACATGGAAAGGTGTCATTCTTATGCAATATGTCACAATTAAATTTACTTCCCTTTCTTCTTAAATATTGTCCATGAGTACATATAGTATTTAAAAACAACTTACAAAATAAAATTCAGGTTTTTGTTTTGCATATATTTGTTCTTTGGTCCACATTCACTAAATAATGTACCAGTAAAGACTTGGGATATAGAAAATGCTTTTGAGATGGAGTATTTAATTATAAAAGTGGTCTGTAATACGATAAAAAAAAAATTAAGTGGATTGTTATAATTTCCTGAATAACAAGAACTTTTTAATCTGACAATACTATTTTCAAGAGATTCCTTTAGCTGCAGTCTGTGCTAATATAGACACCAGCCCCCTCAGCCCTCACAAGTCCTTTCCCTCAAACATCTGTGATGGTGGCTGGATCGTCACTAATGTTGAGTTTCCCCAGAAGCAGCATGTTTCCTGGATTTCACCTTATGGTACCATCCTTCCCTTAAGGCTAAGAATTTCACAGTGGATCCCAGCCAGTTTTCTCTGGTCCATTCGTGAAAGGGCCAAGGTTACTGTGCAAGCTCTTGGCTGGAGGTCCCAGCTGCCTTCTAAGGAGCACTGGGCTCTGGTCTTGTGTCCTTTGTGTTCCTATACTGTCTTTCTTTTAGATTCTTCCTTTGGGAAGCACAATTTAACTCCATATTGTCAGAACAGGCTGTGGTCTTTCTTTGTTTTATTAAAGCAATCTTCAACAGGGTCCTGAATCAGGTTGGCTTCAGTCTTCTGATCCTCTTGTCTCAACTTCCTGTTAATCCCAGCCCTCAGTAGGCAGAGGCAGGTGGATCTCTGTGAGTTCGAAGCCAGTCCGGTCTATAGCGTGGGTTACAACATGGCTACTCCATAGCCAGAGTTACAACAGAGAAACAGAGAAACCCTGTCAGAGAAACCCTGTTGCTTCGATCTCTGTGAGTTCATATGAGCCTTGGCTTAGTTGATTTAGAGGGCCTTGTTCTTCTGGTGTCCTTGAACCCTCTGGCTCTCCTACATTTTTGCCTCCTCTTCTGTGGGGTTCCCTAGCTCTGAGGGGAGGGACTTGATGGAGACATCCAATTTAGAGTTGTGTGCTCCAACGACTCTCTAAATAAAATAAAATAAAATAAAATAAAATAAAATAAAATAAAATAAAATAAACCAACAACACACTATAAAGGTAGCATGAAACTCCAAAGGCCACTTTCTATAATTCCCCTACATGTTGTTATGTTGTGCCCTGTCTGTAAGCTGATCATTTTTATTTATTTCATAGTAGGTTTTTATTTCCTAGTACATTTTACTTCATGTGCCTTTAATGTTCCAAAATTGATTTACTACACAAAGATATTCTGCCTAGCCTTACCAATATAGAGAGAAATTAGAATGATAAAACATTCCTTTTTAATATCAAGGACAATAAGACAAAGTGAACATATGTGTGTACTCTGCAACCGAGATGAGAAATACCGCTCACCCTCTTGTCTCTTCTGGAGAGGAGAGAGCTCTCCCTCGGACTCACTGTCTTTCTATGAGTACAATGCACTGATATTTACATCCGAATGAAGACATGATCATAAAGGGTTTAGCCGGAGCGATTTGCTCATCAAGACTATAGGCCCAGCAGGACTCATCATTTTGAAATATTCAGTTTCTTTAGAATAGAACATAATTGTTTCTTGAATGATCCTTGTGTTTTTCCTCAGCAATTGTGCCTGATAGGCTGTTCCATATGTTTATAATGTTCCAAGTAGGAGAAAAAAAATCATGCCAACATCTGCTGTGTATCGGTTTCCTTCTAATTCTCATTTACATTCCATTCGGTTCTTAGGTTTCTGGAAGCAAGAACGGAGTTGTAGAAACATTAGCAGAATAGTATAGGAATCAGCCACTGAAATGCTTATAGCTAATGTATGCTTTGTTCGTGATATTAAGTACTATATTATCCAAAATTATAATGACATTGATTTTTATCCCCTATTGAAGATTTAAAACAATTATGTTTCCAGAAACCATCCCATTAAGAAAATGAAAATACTCAAGAAAAGAGATATTTCTATTTAAGTATTTATCCTGAAATTATATTGTAGATTATCCAGTTTTAGGAATATATAATATCAAACAATAACAAATCAAAGTACATAAAATGCATTTATAAATGAAAAACTAATGTCACTTCATTTATTTCTGTCTGTGCTTCTATTAATTGTAATAATATATTGATCACAGCTTTGACCACATAATGTTTTTATTTTGAGGATAATTAAAATCTGTAAATTTTATTAGGATATTTTGATATGTCATCTGAAACATCTGTAGAAAAAGAGAATATATGAGAAATTAAAGCAAATATTTGTAATACTGAAAATAACTTCTATAAAACTTTAGGGGGGCTGGAGAGACGGCTCAGCAGTTAAGAGCGCTGGCTGCTCTTCCAGAGGCCCTAAGTTCAATTCCGAGCAACCATATAGTGGTTCTGGCATGCAGGTATACATGCAGACAGAGCATTCATACTCAAATAAATAAATAAACATTAAAAATAATAATTTCTAAAAAAAAAAAAAAAAGCTGAGAGAAACCCTGTCTCAAAAACAGCAAAACAACAAACAAAAACAACAACAAAAAAAAACTTTAAGTATTTTGTTGCATAGTCTCTCATGACTCTCCTAGTGGTCCAAATAAATGCTTATTATTTGATTTTCCCATTAAAAAGGGTAAAGTTTAGAGGAATTAGAATACACAAAACAGAGTCAGTGTCACACAGGACGTGACCTCTGAGGATGGGTCAGGGTGAATGGCAGACAAAGTGACTAATCAGAGGAAGAGTGAGGACATGCGCAACTCTCATGGGAAAGGGCTCTCAGATCAGTAAAATGGAGTTACAGCCAGTCAGTTACAGGTCAGCTGACAAAGTCAGTTACAGAGTTGGTCAGTTACAGGTCAGACTGTTACAGAGTCAGGTTACAGTTGACAAAGTCAGTTACAGAGTTAGTCAGTTACAGGTCAGCTGACAAAGTCAGTTACAGTTACAGTTAGGGTCAGTTACCGTTACCGGTTAGTTGCATAGTCAGTTGCAGCACAGTCAGTTACAGAGGCAGGATGGAGCAGTGAGAGCTCAGGGAGAGACACAGAGACACAGCAGAGCTGGGCAGAGGAAGCCGAGAACAGAGAGCGAGTTGAACCAGAAGACTCAGGCTGCAGAAGGAGCTAAGTAAGAGTGGCTCAGTCATCAATATGTCTCAGAAGGCTAAGGCTATAGCCTTCTAGTTCAAGAATTAAAACTAGATGGTAAAGAGGACAAAACACTCTAGAGCTCTAGTGATTTAATTGGACAAAAGAATAAACTGTCTTTTGCCTGGACGAATATCTACATCTGGAGGACGATACGGCGGCATCTACATCTATGCTAGCCCCGATCCACATTCACTGGAGTGTAGATTCAACTGGGATACCAGCATGAACACGCTTCACAATAGTAGATGCTATTCCCAAAAATGTAAGTTCATCCTACACATTGACTGGAGTGTAGACTCTACCGTGATGTAAACATAAAAGTGCCGTGCAACAGTAGGATGCTTCTCGAAAAGATGTAAGTTTATCCTACACACACTGTTCAGCTGCCTGATTGAAAAGTAAAAATTACATTGCACAGAGTCCCAGATCCTTCTCTGGACTATTTGTTTTTGTAGTCTGATAAGCAACGACATACTTACGACAAGAGTGAGTGATCATAGCTCACTTGTAATTTATGTTTCCGAATTTTACTTATATTTTTATTTAGGAGGAGAAAGGTTCTCAAGCTTTACTTTGGAATTTAGTCACATTAAGCATAAAACTTAAACGTCATTACTTTTAAAGACTGATAGTAGATATAGTGAAGTCAGTACCTTAGTGCACTTACAGTATTAGGAAATTGCAAAGGATTTCAGTTAACCAGTGGGCAGGTAAACCAGTTGACTGAAAGACCAACTGCATGTCGGTGAGACAGCACAGCTGGTGAAGGTGTCTGCAGCCAAGCCTGACAACCAGAGTTTGATCCCACAGACGGACACGGTAGATGGAAAGAACCAAGTCCCACAAGTCATCCTGTGATCTCCACAGGTGCCATGACACCTGCATGGCCCCCTCCCCTATGCGCACAAGATAGTAAAAGGAAATTCAGCGAAAGTTGAAGCAAAAACAACAAGGAACCCTACAAATGTGTGTAAATTTGTGTAGAAAGAAAATGAGACAATTAGCGGAACGATATATTTTCATAAGAGGAGAGATTCATAAAAATTCAGCTGGTGGAGAATCTAAACAACTGTTGCTAATCACAGACGGAGAAGCCTCTCCTTGCAGCAGTTAGATACCGTCACTGAAAACCACACCTGGACACAAAGCAGAGGTCAACAGAGCATGGGAGCCCAGTCCAATGGATGTATATCCATCACAGATATTACATCCATGGCTCATAGAATACCATGGAAGAGGGTGCAGAAAGATTATGAGTAAGGATAACAGGACATCTGCTGGGAAGAAAACTCTCCCAGAAATGGCTGCATCAAGGAGATCTGAATAAGGACAATATAAATAGACATTCTTGCAGGGAACCATGGAGATGACCTGACCTAGCTGCCTTGGGAGACGTGAGACTTGGGTTTCTAAGTTAAGAACCCATGGCTCTTGTGAACACAGGGTACCTGCAGTTCCCGAGAGACTGACTTAAATTTCCCTCAGGTAGTGGAGCATTTCAGGTCACATTGTGTTTCTCTGTGCATTCCCTTAGTAGTCAGGAAAGCATGAAAGCTTACAATAAAATTGGACATTGATCATATATAGTCTGCACAGCCTGCAGACGTCAGTGTATCCTGACAACCATCACTGTATTGATCCTGGCGATTGTCATTATATCCTGTTCCTGATAAAGGTATAAAAAGTCTGATACTGTCAATAAAACCTACCACCGTGCATTTATTTGCTGAGGACCCTCCAACACAGAGCCTGGTGGTCTTTCCTCAGCTAGCCATATCAGGTAACCTTGGCTCAGTACACAAACAGAGGCATTTACACATTCTGAAGTGTAAAGGACACATTTTTGTGTGGTCCCACTTCAGGGTGAAGAAGTACTGACACGTTATAATTACTCCCAGAAGGAAATTAGTCTCTCCCAAGGAAGAACCCTGTTACTGGTTGTCTACTGCAGCATTGTCAGCCTTGAGAAAACAGACACACAAATGACAAAAATGGAATCCAGCGGTTGAGTGATCAAATAATAATAATCAAAGAAAAATAAGCTTTCAATTTAGAGTGAGTAGGAATGGAAAGGGCTAGAGGGAGGAAAGTGATAAGGGCTAGTGAATAGAATTATAGAACAGGATAGAATTATAATTCTATTTCAATTAAAATATATTAAAACACAAGTGAAGTATAGTTAGAGCTCTTCAAAAAAATTGTCAACTTCCTTTTTTTAATATTTACCCTCTCTCATTTCAATCAATCAAACAAGTGTTTCAGAGACTCTGTGGTTTTTCTGTCCTTTAGCAAAGGATACTTTTCAAAGGGAAGTTACAGGCACCGCAAGAACTGGCTATAGTTAGCATTTACCCTAAGTTCCAGGTCAACTCAGTCTTCATGTACGTGGTCAAATTTCTTAGGCTCCATCTCTATTTACAGTGCATTTAATGTTATCAGTCATTGGGCCATTATAGTAAATGAACATTCACCGTTCAGCCCAGTACCTTGCCCTCAGTGAGACCATTGTGTCAGCTGTTGTTAATCTTCCCCTGTCCTGCTTTTGTGCTCGCAGTATAACGGTAAGTAATGCCGAGGGTTTTCACGGTATCACCAACATATCACACGTTTCCAGTCATTTGTGAAATGTGAAGTTGAAAATTATGCCCAAAAGTCTCATTATAAATAAGAATTAAAACAAGACTGTACTTCTGCCTGTATCAAAAAGTGTGCTTTGCCGTTCCCTTTTTGCACTAAAAAAAAAAAAAAAAGCCTTTTGCATTGGCGAAAATATACTGTGGTTATTTAAAATGTTTTTGGAGTTTGAATGTTTTGGCACAGAAATAAAAATTCCTAGATACAGGCTGTTTTCTCCCTCCATCTCTTCTCTCCTCCCTGTTTCTCTCTTTCTTTTTTTTTCTCTTTGATTTTCTTCTTATGTGATTTTTTTTCTCTAATATCATTGATTTTAAATTTTGACATTAGAGAAAAATACTGGAGAGATAACACTTCCCATAAGAGAAAAAAAAAGAAGATAGCAAATAGAAGAGAAATGTTAGTGGCCTCGTTGGGCAGCCTAAAGAGATACCAAAGAAGGTTGAATTGATTGAATTGGGGGGGTGTGGGGTGGGGCACGTTTTGTGTAGTACTCAGGAGGCTGAGGCAGGCCGATCTCTGTAAGATTCAATCTGCCAATCTGGTTTGCTTGTCTGTTTAGCAGTTTCCAGGCCATCCAGTTCCACGTACCGAGACCATCACAGAAACAAACAGAAACAGAGGAAGAAGCAGAGGAGGACAGGTGAGGGAAGAGGGAGGCTGGGAAGAGACAGAGAAAGAGAGAAAGAAAAAGAGACTGAGCATGTGGAGCCATCAGCAATACATACAATCAACAACGACAGAACATTTTAGTTATCTACCCCACAAATCCAGTTATGCACAGCCTGGAAGATAAGCTGTACTGGTTTCTATATGCTCCCGTTTGAGAGCATGCTGTTGAAGCGACGGACTCCATTTACATAAGTAATTATTTTATTTATATTTATGTCTGTCTAATGATAAAGCTAAGAGGTATAAGAGTTGATATTAACTGAGCTCTTACCAGTACTACATTACTGGTTTGAATATGCCTTGCTAACGTTACCTCTTTAACAATCAAGCAGAGCTACCTGCTTGGCATGTCTTTTCTGTTACTATAGAGGAAGGAGCAAGAAATAAAAACTTATGAGAAAACTTGTAGGGTAATCCCAGGTAATAAATGATAGGGGCAGATTTAGAGTCCAGGGTGCCTTGTAGAAGAGTCAGCTTCTCTTAGAAGTTCAGAGAGCAGAAAGAAGTGAGCTATCTAGGGAGATCAGGATTTGCCTTTCCTGGGTCTCAGCCAGGGCTCACTGATTAAGAGAAAGTTTGCAGAGCCCTGAAATACAAACAGGATTTTAGTCTCCCACTTTTAATGCATTTCATTTTTCCTTGGATGATTCTGGTAGCTATCAAGAGGGAGTGAACCAGCGTACTCGGCGATGCATGCTTAAATTAGATTTGCTCTTATTGCTTTATTTACCCTGTCATGATAAATCATACCATTTCCATCATCTGGTTAAGTGCATATTAAAGTGCCAAGAGACGACAACACGTTAGTGGGCAGAAAATTAAAAGAATATTTTCCCATGAGAAATGTTTAGCTTTTAACTCTGTTCCTTCTGAATACTTGTGAGTGGCATTTAAAATTAAAAAAAGCTAATTTTTTAAGCCTCAAAAATCAAGAGCCATTGTCAGGTAAAGAAATCAGTAAGAAAATTACAACAGCCCAGTAAAACAAAATGGCCAGTCAGTCACAGGATTAAAAAAAAAATTATCTTAACCAGTATTTACTGCTAAGGTGTGCTTCACGATAGGTTATCAAATATACAACAAATTATTTTAGGTTCACACACCAGATCTTTCTGCATTTCCTCAGGTCCAGTGGTTTCCAGATGTGTGGATGATGTGCCAGTATTTACATATTCATGAGTTATCCCTAGATCCAGAGGCGCCAGGAAAGTCCTTTGCTTCATAAACCCCTGCTCATCTTGACACTTGGAATGACCTAAATACCCAAAAGTGGAAAAGGCCACCATTTCTTGACTGTTTCCAAATGGCTGCTATTTTGGCCCTGTAAGTAAATCAGCACAACCAATCAAGAAGCAGGGGGAATGTTTTCACTTTATTTATTGACTTATTTATTTATAGAAACTATCCTTTGCAGTTGTACTAATTTTAGCAAAACAGAATAGGATTTGATTCTGTTTCCTGTGGCTAGTACCTGTTCTCTCAGATACTGTACATGGAGCGCCAAGATGCCTTACAGGTTCTAAGCCATTTACTGCTCATGAGACAATTGGTAAGACTGCCTTCATACTCTTGATCTTCCTTGGGGAATTCTGTCATAAGGATAACTACTGCTAAAGTGTCAGAGATTGGCATAGATCTGTGGCGTACTCTTATATTAGGAAATGGACAATAACTTTTGAAATATTCATTTCTCAGCCAGGCGGTGGTGGTGCACACTTTTAATCCCAGCACTCAGGAGGCAGAGGCAGGAGGATCTCTATGAGTTTGAGGTCTACAGAGTGAGTTCCAGGACAGCCAGAGTTACAACAGAGAAACCCTATCTCAAAATAAAACAAAACAAACAAACAAAAAAAAAAGATAAATGTTTCATTTCTCTTTTAAAAGACTTATTTTTGTTATGTGTACGAGTGCGTGACTAGATACATGTTAAGAGCACTGCATGGGTGCTGGATGCCTGGTGTCTGGAGAGACCCAAAAGGGTCTGGAATCCCTTGCCCTGGAATTACAGACGGGTGTAAGCCACTATATGGGTTCTGGGGAACAAACTTGGGACCTCTACAAGAACAAGTGCTCTAAACTGCTGAGCTGTTTACCCACCCCTTATAAAGTAGTCTACACATATTCTTTCGTTTTAAATTTAAAATCCTATCATGACTTGTAAGTGTATATCTAACTTTTCTTTTAAATTATATGTAGTACAGAACAGGGTACATAGCATGCAATTAACTAAGATGAATTATGTTATTGAGGTGATGTATTGTGATAATTTTGGAATTTACTATAGAGAAAAAAAAGCTTCATCTTTGCTCTGAGTAAAGGATCTACAAGTTTTTACCATTTTTCCTATTTTACTTACCTGGAATTCCCTTCATGTCCCATATAAAATCAGTTATGAACTGATTAGTTCACCTCTCGCTAGAGACAGCAGTATCACATATAGTTACAAATATCTCGCGTCAGGTGAATGGTGGCTCCACTTACCTGTGGGTACAAGGATATGATTTAGAAGCTAAAATATAATGATGAGAGGAAAAAAGCTGAAGATATATCTCCTCTTCCCAGGGGTTTTATAATTCAGCCATAGAGACGTGTCACATAAATATGTAGCAGCACTTTTCAGCGTAGGTGTTTGCCTGAGATGTAACAAGGTAGTAAAGGAAGACATGAAAGAGAGCAGTAAGTAGAGAATATTTACAGGAGCCCGTCTGAGGACATGAACCATGAGGGGGAGGAATCATTTCCTGGGTTCTTTGTTCCCAGGTAATGCATTTCTTTGCTTCGCGTCATTAATTTCCCTTCACTGCTTTTAGTGAATCTGATATCTTTAACAAGTTTGGTAATAACTTATATATATATATATATCACCCCCATAATTCCTCTGTCAGCTACATGGATATTTCTCAGCAATTATGTAGCACATTTGGCTAAAATGTCAAGTCATTTTCCTTCTTAGAATATCCTACACTGTGTGATGCCCTGGTGCCTGCATGATGTCCAGGTGCCTGCGGGTTGGCCCGGGGCCTGTGTGATGCCAGGGCATCTGAGGGAGGCCTTGGTTCTTGTGGGATATTGAAGTGTCTATGGTATGTCTGGGGGCCTGCAGGATGCCTTGGTATTGCAGGATATCAGGGAGCCTGCTTGACCAGGTGCCTGGGTGATGTCCAGGTCCTTATTGGCTTGGGCAGTGGAGCCCAACTTCAGGTCGAATTTCATCATGCGTGAACTCAGGCTCCTATAGGTCAGGTGACTGTCCAACATCTGAGCAACCTGCTCCCTCCAGAAACCGTGGTGATGCCTGTGATCCATGCTCCTGCCTTACTATCTGGACTTAATTTTATTTTATTTTTCTTTTCTTCTTCTTCTTTTTTTTTTGAGGGCACAGGAGTATGTTGAAGGTAGTATGGGAAGAGGGTATTATTGAGATACATTGTATGAAACTTAAATTATTAAGAAAATTATTTATAAGCTATCAACCATTCCGAGTGAAATGATGCCTTAAAAAATAATCAGCTTTGCTGAAGGGCTTATCTGTAGTTGTTTACTTTTTGATACATTTTAAAATTGAAATACAACACCATCACCTTTCCTATTCCTACCTCTGCCCAGGCCTCCCATGTACCTTCTCTACAACCACTGATACCCCCTACTCAATTTGATAGCCTTTGTCCTTGTTTTTTATTTTACATGTGTACGCACACGTGTATAATTACAGCCTGCTACATCTATCCTGTCATTTGTGTGTATGCAATTTCAGAGCAGACCACTTCGTATTGGATAATCAATAACAGTGCTTACCCCTGGGAGTGGCTAATTCTCCTTCTCCCAGCAGTCAATAATTACCTAAAACTCCTTTGTGTAGAAGTGGGACCCTCCTATAAATTTCTGCCTGCCACAGTAGCGTGCCTATTGATGTAGACACTGTTGCAGGTGTGTTTATGCAGCTCTTTTTAAGAGGCAGTGTTTCAGAGCAGATGCCCTTGTATTCTGGCCTTTGTAATCTTTCTGCCTCCCTGTCGTGATGTGAGCTGTGATATTGATGTACCCAAAGGGGCTGAACCCCGCAAGAACTCTTGGTTTCTGCATTGTTCACTTGTGGTTTCCTGATCACAATCTGATGTCAATAGAAACTTTCTTGATTAATAGTGGTAGCTGCACTTACTGTGGATATAAGGCTATGATTTAGAATGTAGTAAGGAATTATGCTATGCTGATCTAGCACATTGGAGGTAGTAATTCATTTTCTAAATTCCATGGCTTTCTATTGCCAGGTTTGGCTAGTTTGGCCAGGTTTCTAGCACCAGGGCTGATGTTCCTCCTGTTGAACGGGCCCTAAGTTCAATTTGACTACCATTGTTTCTTCCCCAACATGTGAGTATCACTTGCTGCAGCCTTGAGGATACCTTGCCATGTGTGTCATTGCTGTAAGTCAGGCATGGTACAGTTGGGTAAAACCACTAGCTGCTTTCCTCCCTTGGCATCTTGAAAAGAGTTTTCCAACAGCATGGGAGTTTCACCACAGGAAGGAGGCTTTCATATTGGATTCAGCTCCAATCATACAAGTCCTGTGTCTTAATTGTGTGGTGTTTTCAGCAACAGGGACTTGACTTCAACATTTAAGAGGCAATGAAGAGCTACATCAATGGTCTGTCTTCCTTTGGGAGACTCTTGGACGATTCTGACTTACCATTCCAAAGTAGACTTTGCAAGTCTGATGCTGGGATCTTTGTTAGTCTCCACTGCTCGTGTCAAGCATTGCTTTAAAATACAGGACTAATGTACACATGAATTTACAGAGTCTGTGGCAGCATGCGCGGGATCTGCACATGCTGAAGTTAGATGGGGTCCCGTCAGTGAGAGGGGGAGGTGAACACGATTGTCCATCCCTAGCCAAAGAGCTAGCACCAAGTGGCATCTGCTTGCAAAAGAACAAGTTAGTCGCCCCCCACCCCCAGTGGAGTCTCACTGGGCACACCAACCACACTTAAAGATAGGGCCCATGCCCAGCTGCAGAGGGCCAACACAAAATGACTCATTAATATTTTTGTAATTTTTTTATATCATATGGCTTTGTTTGGGCATATTTCTTGTCTTACTTGTCTTTTGTGTATATACTGTGTTTTTTTGGTTGTGTATTTTTATGGGTTCTGGGGGGGGTGCCTGTAAATATGTGCATGCATAGGTTTCTTGTGATTTTTCTTTGTGATTTTAAATTTTATTCCGTTTTATGTTTGCATGCATGCTTGTTTCCTAAAGAGAGAGAAAGAAGGCATAGTGTTGGATAAGTAGACAAGAGGGGAGAATATGACTTCTAGGACCTGGAAATACATAAATATAATCAAATTATTATTCTCCCTTTAACTGGTTTTATTTTTAAAACCGTATCAAGGGAAAACTTGAATTTAACACAATTATCTTGTGAGACACTGAGTGCCCAGCAATTTATCTTATTTTCAACATCAAAATTAAACCTTTTAAAAAACATTAGCAGATTCCTGTTTCCTTCTCATGAATAATCTTGTCCCTATTTTACTTTATTTTTTATGTATTTTTATTGAAAACAAGTTTTTTATACAATATGTTCTAATCACAATCTATTTCCAGGGTTCCAGACAAACAAAACATACATATGCAGTCTTTTAAAAACAGCATGTGCAGAAGGGAAAGGTAGTAACTGGGTTCTGTCATTACATAATCTAAGTAGAAAGGACCAGTTGCTTAAACAAGACCTGCAGAAAGAAAACCAAACTACTCACACATGACAATTTAAATGGGAGAAATTCTTCATACATATGTGATATATATATATGTATATATATATATATATATATATGTATATACACACACACACACACACACACATACATACACATACATACACATACAGGAGGGGGTGGATTTGCCTAGAAAGGGAGGTGGGAGGAACTGGGAGAAGTAGCAGGAGGGGAAAACATCATCAGGATACATTATGTAAGCACAAAGTACATTTTCAATAAAAGAAAAAAAGGCATAAAGATATATAATTTTATATTTTTATATATAATATATATTAATATATAAAATATATAATTTTATAAAAAGTGAAAAAGCAAAAGCCTACTAAATGTAAGATAATCATCCTAATTTTCTTTACAACCAAGAAAAGGGAAAATAATATTTTTATACAGCATATGGTTGAGACTTTAACAGCTGATAGCAATGAGTGCTTCTGAGGACACATGACTACGGGCTCTCTCACGGACACTTCAGAGCTGTAGAAAACGCTGCAACATGTTAAAAAGTATAACAGTGAAATTAAACACATATGTGCATCTGAAATCAACAGTCAAATGTATTCTCATATGGGTATAATCACGTTTCTATGCACATAAATACGTATATGCATACCTATTTGCCTCTGTAACTATGAAATAAGCAGCAGCAGCTCATCAGACAGCGTGTAGAATAATACTGATTTGAAATATTAATAACTTATTGTTACTGAATGCATGCATGTATACATCTATTATCCTAAATACAACCCGCTTGGTCGCTATATTATTGCTTTCATGCATGTTTCACCATCGACACTAGAGACTCAATAGATGGGTTGTTCCCAGGAGATGCCACCTCTCCCCTTCCAGGCTTTCCTCACTTACCTATGTAGCATTTTGAGTTTTCAAAAGAGACATAGTTACAAAAAGAGATCGCTGGAAAATCCCAAGTCCCTTTTCTTTCTTTTTCTCCATTTTCCTCCTTGAGTCCATAGATGGTTGCGCTAAAATTATTTGTCTGAACATTTCAGAAACTGTGTTGAGTTGGCTATATTTGGAATAGTGGGAGAACTTATTTCTATTCTGCAGATGCCTCTGACCTAATCATTTCAGAAAACACAATTTTCCTTATTAACCTCTTCACATAAGGTCTTACGAAGCAATGACAACAGGGAGATAGGAAGGAATTAATTGTAAGCTGTGGAGTGAAAGAATGGTGAAGCCACATGGACTGTCAAGCAGAGCGACTGCAGTGCCCTCTCTTTCCAGTTAGTCCTCGGAGGCCATTTCTACTTCTCTGAAAGGGTAAACAGAGTCTCAACTTCTTCCTTTATCTGAGGAGCAGCACAGTTACCAACCAAGTTCCTCCGTGCTCCAAGAAACATTTGTAAAGCAGATACGCAATTTTTATTTTAAGCGGCATGGATATGCATATGCGTATATGTGTATATACGCTGTGCAAAAAGCAAAACATAACTGTAAAATATTATAGAGATGGTTACAGTACCTCAAGTATTTTAAAGTGTCAGCTATTCACATTACCAACTTGACTGCAACTCACTAAGCCTCCAGTCTGTGAGCATAGAATACGCCGAATTCTCAGTAACCCCAGGCCCCTGGCATCCAATGTCCTCTTCAAACCTCCAAGGGCACCCATATCACGTAGTACACATACATACATGCAATCAAAATACTCACATACTTAAAAAAAATTAGTCTTTTAAAACTATTTCAATCCTTTGGCCCTACAGAGGGTTCAGTGCACCGTGTTTGCTGTGCAAACCTTAGGACTTGAGATTAGTACCAACGGAAGAAGCTAGCTGTTCTGAGGTTTGCCTGCAGTAATGTAGGCTGAAGAATTCACTGTTACCCCCAGGTTTGGCAGGACAAAAATAGCCACACAGGTGTACCAGGAGCAGGTAGCAGTATGTAAATACGAATAGAAAATATGAGAAACCATGAAAATATCGTCCACTCCGTAAAAAGCTACCAAGAAGGGCTACGTAGGTCATTGGTGTAAAGAGCCAAGAAGGTTCCCGATGACTTGGGAAAAACTGCAGTAAGAAATCTCCCACATTCAAGTTTGCCACGCCAGTCCCTTCATTACCTTCCACACTTCTTCCAGTGCCAGAATCATGTATGAATAGCATCACGATTCTGGATTTAGTGTATCACGGGTCCTTTGTAGCAGCAGATATGCTAGCCACTTCTTCCATTTTCCTCTGAGTGATGAGACCCTAATTATTCTATTGTCAGTAAGTCACATCTATAAAGGTAATTGGGTGTTTCTGAAGACTTTGGAGCAGTGACAGGTGAATTTCAATTACTATGTATCTTATTCTTATATATGCTACACTACAATTACAGCTCTTGTAATCATCACGCTGATTATACGTCTCCGTAGTGTTCCTAAATACCTTGATGAGTCTGCCGGTCACGCAATGAAACGCCTACTTCTGATGTTTGTCCGTGTTACTTTTCAGTCTTTTCTGAAAGATGCTTGTTCCAATTTCTATCCTGTTTCTATTTATGGTCCTCCAGCTATTTGTACATATCGGCCAAAAACATTCAGAACCATGCCAAATGGCAGTATTCCTAATTTTTCACCAACTGATAAAGACGTTCAACTCTGAAGCTGGGTTTCGCTTACCACTTTGTAATACTTCTTCCTTTATCAAATTTCTGGCTTCGATCCACAGGTACGGTTTCTATCTTTACTTGTTTTGCACTTTTAAAATGAAATATTCAAAATTACCCGTTAGGGTTAGGGTTAGGGTTAGGATTCCTTGTAGACAAAATCTGACCTGCCTTTTTTCTTTTTACCTAGTCTATCTATTGTACCCAACCTCCCTTCTTGAATCCCCTGATTACTCTAGGTGTGGCTACAAGTCTGTCTGCTTCCTGCATTTCCTTGTGTCCTCTGAGTAACTGGAAAGCTATCCTTAGTTACTCTAAAGTTTGCTATCATTTGCTTTGACACCTCTCTTCCTATAGAATGCTAAAATTACTCTTGGTTGTTTCTAAAAAAAAAAAATAAATATATTTTTATTTAAATCTTTCTCATGCATATTATTGTGAAATGCTTCATTAAAAATGTTTTAACAGGGTTCTCTACTCTTGGAAGTCCAAAGAAAAGAGTAATTCTGAAATAATGCCATTGCTAAAATGGAATCTCTTCACCTTCTGAGTTATAAATTTTGTTTTCCTGCATGTATAAGCCCAAAGATAAGATCTAAATTTAAAGAAGGCTTAAGTTTATATTGTCATAAACATGGAGGATACCACTTTACTAGCCATGTACTGTATGCATGAAAGCATCTGATGCTTTGTTCAAACCCATCACTTATCACTAGGATATTTAAATCACATGCATTTATACTCAGTTCTTTTTCTATCTGGCCATCAGATATGTATTTAAACATTTGCTTATTAACACTTCGGTACCAGTGTCATAAATATATATATATATTTAACCATAGAATTCAAATAAATCTTTTATGGTGGACTTGCGAATGATTAATTAATGATGATTTTAGATACAGTATGATTTAGCAGGTAGTCCATGCACATCACAAACAGTTTTACATGCCACCAACAGTAACTCTCATTTTATAAAAGATTACTGAGAACTATTAGTTCTAGCAGCAAATTGATCGTTGATGGTAATTCCTTTTTCAGTTCACAGCACAGGGAAACAGCATTTTCGAGTAACTTCTCATTGTCAGAAACGCTGTTATAAAAACATCTGAGGTGTTGGGAAGTAAAATCTCATTTCATTACAATCCCAACCAGAATCTATAGAGACTATCAACCAAATACAATGCAATTTTTACAAAATTAGAAAATACCAAAATGCAAAAACAATTCCATAAGAGTCTGTCAGAGGTACAGACTCAATATTAGAGCTCTATTTCATTCTTTCTCGGGAAACCGGTCATAAAAATCCTAGAAATAAAAAGGAGAATGAAAAACTTAATAAGCCACAAGCTTTATGAAGATGGATTAAAAAACAAAACCATTACCATCATCACTCCTGTCTTCACCATCTTCATCATTCACTGCAGAGCAAATCCACGGCTTTTCCATGTGCCACAGTAACCTTCCGGATACTCTGTGAGACAAAGCAACATAGTCAATGCAAGAGAAGGTATTTCCCCTTGGAAAATGTCGTAAATTATTATCCTGCAGCAACTTCTCGGTCCCGCAAGTTGGTTCCACCACCAGTGGGCAGGAAGCTGAGTAGGTGGCATGGTTCTGACCACAGGCCCATCAGGTCTTAGGTGGGAGAACTGTGAGCCTATGAGAATGTACAGGATTCTCAGGAGAGTGTTGTCAGTGGAACATCTCAGTACATGGAAGGAAGGGTGGTTACATTTATAAGATAAATCTTGGTACCCAGGGATGGGGCCATTGGATAAGACAGGGATACTGGAGTAACCCCATTTGTATGTTGGGGTGCTTTAGGTATTTCCCGGGGACCAGAGGGATAGACCTTCTATGGTAGGGTTTAGTTGACTCTAGATAGCACCCGCTTTGGAATGGGACGGTGTTTTGCTGTGACTTGTAGCTGTCGGCGATTTCAAATAACTATTAGTGAGCATTACAGGGATCTGTTTAGTTGTGGGTTACTTAACTGAGCCTCCAACAATATATATGTAACTTACCCATGTCTATGTGCCCTGAATTTCTCAGAATATATACTAAATTAGATAAGAGTGGCCAATACTTCATGAAGAGATGAATTCAACAGATTGCATACAGTTGTAGCTGCAATGTGAAAACATGAAGAGTAGGTCCACAGGGCCACACAAGAAGCATGCCTAAATACATGCTGAGAGAATGTATGCACAATCAGATTAGTGAAATGACGACACCATCTATAATGTGTTCTTCATGTCCGCCATGTTTCTTTCTCATCCAGAAGGCCACTGAAACATTTTCTAAGATGTTAGCATGAGACCCAAATTATCAAGGAGTCTCCTTTTTCATTCAAAATACAGAATAGTATTAAATTTGTGGGCCATTTACTCCCATAAACACAATTCCCTGATGGAATCCAGCCAAACATAGTGTTGTCATGGGTGCCTAATATTTGAAATGTTGGTGACCGACTCGGGCCTTACTGACTTCACTTTCTCTTAAATCCTTCTATCAACCGCATATTTATCTTTCTACGTTACTTAGGTTATTCTTTTCTTCCCTTCTCGCCACTTCAGTTTTTTACTTGTACAACGCAATGGACTTGAATACATCCGTGCACTATTTCATAGCGCAACAAGCCACTGCAAAATACTCCAAAGCAGAGGCAGCATATCCTATGAATTACATTACCTGGAAAGCAGAGAAAATAGCAATACCGCCTGGCTGCTAGTGCTCAAAGAATCTATAACCCAACTCTCAGTGAATCGGGCAGCCGGAAAAACATTTAAATGGTATGTTTCATCAACATGTATGAGCTCGTGTCTACGTACCTATCTTACTGTGTAAATATTTCTGTCTGTACTTAGGAATCTCCACATGTTAGCTGTAATATATAGTTTATTAATTTTAATCACATACTGACCGAAAATGGAGAGTAAAAACTGCAATCGTTCTCTTGCTCATCTTTGTTAAGAAAGTTGCTTGAGGTTTTTCACAAGCAGCATTTTGTTTGCTGATCATATTTTAGAGAGGGTAGAGCTTCCAGCTCTTGGCTTGGGCATTACCTTTGACAAGCCTGCATTACCTTGGCCTTGCTGGAGCCTGCAAATACCTGAGTCGAGAACTGTTTGTAATAAGTTGTCCGCATTGTGAAACCATATAGGAATCCCTAACAAGCTTCTCGCTAGACCTATTACTTCTGTAATGGCACCCGTTGCTTCCCTAAGCAGCCCTTGCGTTTTTCAGCAAGGTCCCTTAACTCGGTTAATGTGAAACATTTGTTCATGCCTAATTTGTGGAGCCCGGCCATGTTTGTGTTTCCCTGGAGTTGCAGAAGGTTGATTGTGGGGGTAGAAAGGCTGTCTCGAGTGACTCCATTTCTCTGTGAATTATAGTAATTACCGAGGATGGCATTCGCTTGGTGTTACGCACAGCAACCTTTCGCTACTACGTTAACAAGCTAAGGTACACAAACATCAGAATGTAAGTGGCTTCTCGTGCGCAGAAGTTGTAAGCAGTGTGATTTGTTTTTCCCTCCCTCTCTGGTGATTATGACGTGGTCACCAGTCAATGGTGCAGCTGTCAAACATCCTAGGGATTAAGGCATAATCCATAATTTAGTGGCAGTTTCATTGGAGAGTTTTCTTGCAAATTCTTATATTGATATTCTCCTTGCTCATAAGGAATCAGGTCACCCCACTCCTACGGACTGATAAAAATCTCATTACTGTTACCTTATCTCAGACTCAAATCATGTACTTCCTGGCTTGATAGTTTTATGATGGCGAAAAGAGAACGTTCTTTGTGTACAATTCAACTGTACAGAGGAACTCATATCAACGTTTTCCTCCTTACCTGGGGCATGCAAACCGACCACTGTGTTTGACTTATCGCTAGAAAGATCATTTGTTTCATCTTAATTTGTATTTATGTAGTTTCTTCATCCTTTTTCTCATGTCAGTCAAGGATAGCTAGCAGAGTGTTTCTCAACAACAAGAGAATCATGATGACCTTAAGCTTAAAACTGTGAAATTATTACAAAACTAACCTTTAAGTGATTTTTGGACCACTGACATCTGCCTAATAAGCATATCGACATTTTAGTTTTCGCATAATTGCCTTTCGGAGCATTGTTTTAAAATGGCACAAATATCGTATCCCGGCATCTAACTTAATGATCCACGATATGGGGTATTTAAGATATTCTTCCAGGATAGGACACTAGCGTACTATTGTTATGCGTAGGCGTCTACTGGGTGCGTAGAGAAAACGTAACATAACTTCACTCTCGTTACTTCCAGAATGCAGCCGCACTGCCTGCTGCCATCTCTGCTTTAAAATCAAAATCTGAAGCTGTGGTGTTCTGTGTAAATTCCTACAGTCACTTCGTCTCGTGATTGCGTTTAGGCTTTGAATCAACATTAATTATCTGAAAAGGAAAAGCGACGTTTAGTACCGTGCTTGCGCTCATTCGCGCCGCAGGAATTAAATGACCTCCGAAGGCAACTGAGAAACCGCGACACGTGAGGAAAACGATGACCGCAGTACAGACTTGTCGTCGCTGTTCTGTGAAAGGAAGGTGGAGGGAACTGGAAAGAGAAAGAAACAAAAAATGTGCACAGAGACAGGCGCCATAGTGGATAATTAATTGGAAAAAAAAAAAAAAAAACCGTATAAAAGAATGTTGTTGTTTTTTTTTTTTAAAGCCAGGAGGTGGCGCACGCCTTTAATCCCAGCACTCGGCAGGCAGATCTCTGTGTCGGTGTCTTGGGAACTTTAGACAAAGCTTATTGTAGGATGGCTCTCATGCCCAAAGGTGTGGAGGGCATTCAGTTTCCACATACATCACTAATAAATGGAACTGAACGAGATGGAGTGACACGGTGAAAGAAGCAATATAGGAGCCAGGGAAAAAAAAAGATAGGTTAACTATACATTTTCACCACTCCCTTTGAGCCTCCAAATCCAATCCTCCAGTCTTATTCCAAGTGTTGCTGCAGCCTTCCTTCCCAGCTCCCACCTCCAGCGGGTGTTCCCTGGGCACCCTCAGGCCATCCATCCAGGGAAGCAGGAGAACCCCCACTAACTGAGGGCCCCCGCGGCTCCCTCCTCGCCTCCAAATCCAGCCTGAAGTTTTATGCTCCTTCTCTGCAGAAGACTGAGGCTTCCCCCTCCTCTTCGCTGAGTCTCTAAAGTGGTTACGCATCTTCCCTCTCAAACCTGTCTCCATATCTTGTTGTCACAACCTCCAACTCCAGGAATCTTCCTGTAGGAACCGCTAGCCAAGACTGCGCAGGAGGCGAGTAGGCAGGGAAGCAGGTAGAATAGCTTCAGAACCTCACGCTCTACTCTGCTCCCTACCCAGTCCCTCAGGCTCCTCTGCAGCTATGCAGTCGCTGCTGTGGCCTACCTCACCCTCTGCCCCTGCTTCCCGGAGAATACGCAGATCGTGGTGGAACTCCATGTTCTCCTCCAGCCTGTTTACCTCCGCATCCCCTTCAGTCTCTCTCCATTCCTAAACGTTAGCTCCCAATAAACAGGAACATACTTTACTTTCATGGCCACTCACTCCTACAAGGATCCCGGAAGAATTTTCTTTCAGACAACGCATAGCCACAACATTCCCCTAACAGCCAGAAAGAGCAACAGAACCCAAAGAACAAAACATCCGTGTTGTAGAAGCTTATTTTTAGTTATATATAAAATAACTGTTTTATGCACTGATGGGTGAAGGGCTATCCTAGGTCTAGGGCCTAGGTTTTGTATTGTTTGCAGGTGTTGGATTTCTGTGGGGGTTGTTTAATTGCTAATGATCTGCATGTGCTATCAGAGCACCTGAGGAGTTCTGAAGGAATCAAAACACCTGAGCACAGACTCTCAGGGTTCCACTGTGAGTATGGCACTGGCCATGACGGTGGTTCCCTCTGCTGAGGTCTGGTAGGGCTTCCACATATGAAAATGCCTCTGTACTTGGTTGAATGAGCCACCACAGCAACCTACATCTACACATTTACCCAATAAAGACAAGACCAAAAGCAATCCATTGATTCATTTGCCATCCCTATCAAAATTACAACTCAATTCTTCACAGATCATAAACAGACAATGTTCATTTTCATCTGGAAACACACACAGAGAAAGAGAGAGAGAGAGAGAGAGAGAGAGAGAGAGAGACCTGAATAATAAGAGAACTATGAAAGCATTGCTATTCCTGATTTCAAGTTGTACTACAGAGCTGTAGTAATAAACACAGCACGATATTTGCACAAAAGCAGACACATTGGTGATTGGAATTGAATAATTGAATTAAAGACTCAGACATAGATCCACACACCTATGGGTACCTAATTATTTTTATAAGGAAGCAGAAATATGCACTATGAAAAGCGTCTTCAACAAATGGTGTTAATTAAAGCAAACAGCTGCATGTAGAGGAACCCGTACCTGTCACCCTGCACAAAATCCAAGTCCAGGTGAATAAAAGACCTCAACATAAAACCAAATACATGGAACCTGACAGAAGAGTCTGATGGGAATGGTCTTGCACTCGATGGCACAGCAGAAGCCTTTCTGAACAGGACAGTAATATCCTAGACTCCCAGATAAAAGAAATTAATAAACGGGAAAAGCTCTGTCTGGCAAAAGAAACCATCATTTGGACAAAGCAGCATCCTAGAAACTGAGAAAGGATTTTTATGGACTACATTTCCTATAAAGGGCTGATATCCGAAATATACAGAAAACTCAGAAATCTACATGTCAAGAAAACAAATATCCCAGTTAAAAATGGGATATGCATCTAAACAGAGAGTTTCCAAGGGAAGAAACCGGAATATCTTAGAAACACCTAGAGAAATGTTGGGTACTCTGAGCCACCAGGGAAATGTAAATCGAAACTGTTTTTGAGATGGTCTTTTATCTCCTTAAGAATGGCGAAGATCAACCAGACAAGTCACAGCTCGTGCGGACGAGGACTTAAAGGAAGGGAAACGTTCCTCCGTTATGACGATTTGGACAAATAGCCTGCCTACAAACCCAACACGATCTTTTTAAAGAGTAGTTTCTTGAATCTGTGGTTTTACTGCTATTTAAGAAGTGAACATTTTAGATTACCATCGTAGATACATAATCAAAATAATAAAACGTGGACACACAGAATAAGTTACGCTTACTGCTTTTTTTATGTTCATGCCAACAGGTAATAATACTCGTATTCATGAGAAAAATATATCTGACGTTAGTTTATTTAAAGAGGATGCAAGTGTTATTTCTGCTGCTGTGCACAGGTGGAATCACCAATTGGGGCTCAGTTACATTTGGGGAGCATTATTCATCATGGTTTTTATTACTTAAATGTGCCACTTTAGACTTGTAAGCATGCACATATTACCACAAGGACCAGAAGTCACATAGCATAAATTATTTCCCTTCTTCTCCAGTTGAGAATGGAGATGCAACCCAAGTTGGTGTGAACTAATAGCTCATGTTTCTGCCACCCCACTTCTCTGAGAACTGCCAACACAACTCACCTCTGCGAGGTACATGCTTGTTAGAGTAGAACAGGCTGTGAATTGGAAGGCTAGGGAATGAAGTCAGATACAAACAGCTGCCTATTTTGTATTTCCATGGACGCGAAGTTCGACTGTACTTAGGAGAAATTTCTGGTAGTGGGCTGCGGTGACCTGGGAGACTGTATAATGTGTAAGAACTTCCAAATAGAAAAGACCTCTCTCAAAGAGGGTGGGGGGAATGCTTTTGATTGGACTGTGTTGGTGTTTGCACAGCAGGGATCCTCAGCTATTCACTTTCAAATGGCTAACTAACCCTAACTTATGTAAATCTTGTCCCTACTGGATTTTTTTTTTCTTCAAATAGGGCATGTAAATGTACCGGCAAGGAAGACAGAATTCAGGCCTGCCATTATTGACAGTTCTCTCAAATAAGCATAACACTCATCTCTCCGAGTATAGCCACATTCTGCAGGTATACAGCAAACAGAACACCACTGTTTCAATAGAACATTCGGGAGGCTCCAGGAAGCCTACAGGATAGAATGGCAAGTGGTTTACCATGATCTATCTCTGTGTCTTCCTAAGAATGCAGGAGGCTAACTGGCATAATATTCCAGAAAAAGTTTAGTAGATACAATTTTTAAATCCAGGATCAATATTAACAAATGGTTACAAACTTTTATACAGCTATTGTACAGGTACACACATTATTATTTTTTTTGTGTGTGTGTATTTTGTCAGTGATAGTTCAATGACTCACACAGAAGCCTACCTAAGGATCTATTCACCATATTTCAAGGGCAGCAGAGAAAAAGAATAAGTTGAATTAAAATTAAAATATAGCTTCTTGATAGAACCTGAGTTCTCTGGCATCGTACATCACATAACGGGGACTCAAAAGCTACACATAGATTATTTACACTCTTGTTTATCTCAGTCAATGGAGTCTTTTTTGCTTCAAATAGCTCCATAAACATCAAGCCATTTTGTTACGGGTAATCGGCTACACTTTGCTGCTTGATTAAAAGGGAGACTTTTTCTTTCACCAGATGACACTTTAATGGAGACAAAGAGAACACCGCTGTTCATTATTAAACACTACTGACAGTTTTTTTTTCCTAGTTGCCAAGGCCATAGCAAAAATAGGAGCCTTCAGGAAAATATTCAAATGGTGACAATTTCACTCAACATTGTGCAGAACTCATCTGAATGAAGAAATTAGTCCCATGTGTGGCTTTGTTTCACACAACAATCAAAGAATTATGTGTTTTAGGTCAATGTCAAATTTCTGTGATTTTTTTTTTCAGTGATCCTAAGAGATCTGACAAGGGCATGCAGGTAAACAAAGGGTAAAATACAAACCACTTGGTGGCCACAGCCACAAACTTGGTTGTCTGTCCTTCACACTTCGGTGAAGAAAGTCAAATTTATGAGATGGAGTCAGAGTACGATTAGGTATTTCAGGTAGAAAAGCAAATGGAAAAATAGAAGCCCATTTTTTGACAGTGGGAAGAAGACTCTTCCAGCTAAGCACTTGCCATACAAGTACCAGTCCCTAAATCTGTTACCCAGATCTCACATAAAAAGCCAGGCATGGTGGTCTTCCCTTGTAGGCTCAGCATTAGGGTGTTGGAGAAATTTATGTTTTGTTATGATTATAATAATTCTTTATACATTGTTGGGGAAAATGCTGCCTACGCCCTGACAGTCTGTATTATTTATGGGAGTTGACTTTATGTAAAAGATGTTTGGTTGCTCATGACCTGCACCTGTCCACTGCTCTCTGGCAAAACCGTTGTGGAAGAACAAAGTTGCTGTGGGAGAATTCTTGTAGCTCCTCTCCCACTGTCTCTGGCAACCAGGAGAGACCACTTCCCCCAGGCCTTGAGCTCCCCCCACCACCGTAAAAGTGGCACAGCTAGACTGCTAAAGGATTAGAGACTAGACTACAGGTATCCTTCATTATGCAAATAGGTCTTTGGATGATAGGGCTGACTGTTTGTATCAATGAAACACCTGAGCAGATTCTTTGTCAATTAAAAACTCCTGAGATCAAACAATTGATTGAGGTTCCACTGTTCAATATGGTGCTTGTCAGGACAGGTGGTTCCCTTTGCTGAGGTTTATAGCTATGGAAATGTCTCTTCGTCTTCCTTGGTGAGCTACACAGTAGCTGTCTGCTACATTGAGAATCAAATTAGACATATCTCTGGGGTGCACTGGCCAGCCAGGCTAGTTAGGTAGGTGGCAAATGTGCCTGATGGCTTCCTCATGCACACACACACACACACACACACACATCGTGGGTAGTTGAAAGTTCTCTCTCTCCTTGGTTCATACCTTGTCCTTCTGCTCCTGTCTCTACACGGTGTTCATCCACTGCTGTCCAATCTGTTGTAAACCCAAGGGACTTATGTCTCAGCAGGGTAGATTTTAAACAGGGCTTTCAAATCTCAGCCATAGCCTAACTTCAAAGGTCAATGTAAAAATAATTTAAGGGATGAAATTTGAAAAGGAGCAAAAAAAAAATTATCTAATACTGCACAGTCATCTCAGCAAAAGTGCAAAAAATAGCCAATAAATAGCAAAACCTGGGAAAGGTCAAAATGGAAATTATTAATAAATGCTAAATAACCCAGAGCCAGTGCCAGAAGTACAGAAAATGATGAAGTGCCAATTTCAAAGCACCTTGCAAAGCTGAAAAATCTTTACATTTAATTCAAAATGTCCATAAGGGGAAGAAATGAAACAAATTCTCCCACTACGGCTTTGTGCGTCCTGGTTACTAGACTGCTTACAGGAATCCTGTTTCTGCTTAGGATGCCAGGATACACAGACAGCTTTTATCACTCGTAGGTTGCTACGTAGACTTGATTACAACAAACTAACGAGTTTATCATGTGACCCACGGAGCTAAGCAAGTAGATAAACCAAAAGGGACAAACAATTTAGGGGGAGGAAAAGGTTTGTAGATCTTTGCCTTTAATGATAAGCAGGTAGACCCTTAGTTATTGTTGAAATGAGGTTGTTAACATTATAGCATTGGACTTTATTTTTATTCATTATATATGTGTAATGTGTGTCTCTCTGTGTGTATGCTCACACCTGTAGAGGTGCCCAGGAGATCAGAAGAAGACAATAGATTCCCTGGAGCCTGAGGTACAGGTGTCTTAGAGCTTCCTTGTGTGTGTGCGGGGACTCAGCTCTAGTCTTCTGGAGCGTGAAGCCATCTTAAGGACTGTGCCATCTCTCCAGCCTCTAATGTTATATTTTGTAATATTATTTTGTAGGCACATAGTAAGAAAACAAACACACACACACACACACACACACACACACACACATGTGATATAGATATATATAAAATATATGTAATATATATCATATATGTAATTATATATATATATATATATCAGGTTGATATTTTCAGTCTCAGCGAGGTTATTTGTGAAGTTATCAGACTTAAAGCAATATGATGCATTGCTATACAACAACAGAACCTATTTTACACGGTCCTTTGTCACCTCAAATACTTCAGATACAAGATTTAAAGCAACTTCAGTATTTGGGATAAACTTGTATAATGTACAGTGCTTATAAATATAGTAATCTCAGAAAATGCCCACACCACTTTTTATATGATAAGTGCATGAACCTGTTGTATGCTTATTTATCACCAATGTTTAGAAACTGGTTTAGTCATTATGTGTCTTATTCATAGGTTTGTGTTTACATTTTTAATTAGTTTATTAGATAAAAATAGAACTTTAATATTTAGTGTTATTTTAAAAAGTACATTAAACTAACAGGCTTAGTGTCTCTTCCCTGTAATCCTGTAATCCCAGCACTTGGAAGACTGAATAAAAAAAAAAAAAAAAAAAACTTGAAGGCAGACCGAACTGCATTATCTTGCAAAATAAATGACAAATTGGTCCATGTTGATATTATCAGGGGTTTTTTTTTGTTTTGTTTTGTTTTGTTTATCTAAACTACTGTGTTCCGATTTGTTGATATTTTAGACTCTCCCTTTTTCTTTTATTTCTATTTCAATTTTTATTTTTTCTGACATACTTTAATCTTGTGGAGCAAACCATATAAGCTCAAGACTAAGTAAATATCTCCATGTTATAAACTAAATATTAGGTAATTAAATCAATAAAAATGTCTTCAAGAGACAACAGAACTTGCAAAGTATTAAGCTATTATAACTCAGAAACACATTTCCAGGAACTGTCACATTTATTCCCAGTATTGTAATTTCTTTGTAATTTCTTCCCATGTTTCTGAGATGAGATCTGGAAGGAAGAGAATACCCAGAAACCCGTACAGCTTCTAGTGAGAGCTGTTTTATATAAAAAGGGTGAGATTTATTTTTATTGAATTTTTAGCATTTTCTGCAGTGCATGCCCTCGGGGAAATCAGAGCCTGGCATGTTAATTACAATTCTTCAGAGGCCACAGTGAAACGCACAATATCAAGGTAATTCTTGGTTCCACAGTTACAGCATCTGTTTGACAGAGTGAACATCTTTCTTGAGAGAAGATGTAACATAAATTAACTGTTGACTCGGAGTGTTGAGAGGTAGCATATGGAATGCCAGGAGAAGCAAAAGTCAGAGAAAATAGAGTGCCCTGGAATCATGACAATTCCTCCTAAGCATCTGCATATCACAAAAAAATATGGTAAGGCCATTTTTGATGATAAAAAGAAATATAACGGGGTTTGTGTTGTGGGATGGGCTTTTGGGATGGAGAATATCAGCATACAGACAAGGTCAGGTAGATCCTCAAGATATGAAAAAAACTCTGTTTCAGATATATATATATATAGATAGATAGATAGATATAGATATAGATATAGATATAGATATAGATATAGATATAGATATGATATAGATATGATATAGATATATACATATATATAAAATAGAAACCAATTTCTACAAAATTTATTATAAAAAAACATTCAGGTATTTACAGTACAGAGAAACCAAAGTTGTTGAGACAGAATAAAATAATTTTTTGAATATTTAGAAGTTAAGCTTATAACATTGTCGACAGACTGTAAGTTCTTCACGGGAAAAGATAAGCTCAGTTACTTGAGAACACATTTATGCTAAGGTAGTTAAAGCGGGCATACATACGCGGGACTGATAGTGTCGGTATTTTAGAAGAAATTTATAATGAATCATTTGGGAAGAAATTATTCTTAGGAAACAGAAAACTAATTAAATTTTCTCCCTCTATACGAGAGTACTGCAATACAGCTTGGGTGCTCCAACACATGAACTCAGTCATCGAGATGGGGAACTGAAGATAGTGTGTTTACAGAGGAAGCGGTCTGTGCTCTTAACCTTGTGGACACACAGTAAGCAAGCGGTGGAGACAGCTACCTTCATGCTCGGTTGGCCTTGAATCAGCCTCAGAAAATGTGCGGTGCTAGTCCTGTCGCCTTCTATCCAGACTCAAGAAGGTATTGAAGAACGGATACACTTTGTAGAAAGTCAGGAAGCCTCAATGAGCCTCTGAGACTGCCCTAGTGTGTTGTCCGAGCTGAGGATTCCACTCCTGATGGCCAGCATCCTTCCTGGAAAGACAATCTTGACAGAAGAACAGCCTTTCCACAGGGGAAGGTGACAGTATACGGGGGCTGATAAAGCCATCTTAAGTAGAAAAGAACACTTAGGTACAACTGAATGGTACTAACACATGCAGCATAAATTCCTGAAATCCTGGGCAAATTCAAATGTGCCTAAACATATTTTCTTGGGACATTCCATACAATGAAGTAACTGGATCAATTTAGAAAAATTTAGAACATGAGAAATGACAGATTGAGTATGTAACTAAATTAACAATATGCAATACACTTGCAAACATGTTAAAACAGTGTGTGCAAAATTGGCTACCCTTTAATTTTTTGAGTCAATTATGCCTGAAAAGATACTGTTTGCAACAACAGCTACCCTCTAACACAAAATTACTTTAAGATAACTTGTGTTTTAATTTATGACTTACATTTGAATTTCTGAATGTTACATCATGTCGGTTTGGTGCATTGGTTTGTATTGGACTAATGCTTTGGGCTTCTCTTATAAAGAATTTAATTAAAATAATAATTTAAAATTAGGGCTAAGGAGATGACTCGGCGGTTAAGAACATTTGCTCTTCCACAGGACCTGAGTTTAGCTTCCACGACCCACGTCAGGCAGCTCAGAATGATCTGAAAATGCAGTTCCAATAGATCTGATACCTCTGGCTTGAATGGGGACCTGAATTCACATGTACATATCCACACAGAGAAGCACACACATCTGCACATAACTGAAATAAGTAAAACTAAATATTTTAAAATAAAAGAATAATTTAATATTGATTTAACTGTAGCAAGTATTGGTCAAGAAAAACCTGCTTTTGCAGATTTAGTGCTGGCTCCCTGTGGGGGTCACTGAACTCTCTGGTCTTTTGATTTAAGCTTTGTACATGTGATCTCCAGCTCTTCAGATTCTTGTGGCTGACCTTGAAGGGCATCTCTGATGTGACAGTTCTCAACTGCCTCTTAATGGTTTTTATAAGCCATTCTGCACATCATTTTTACCCTACTTAGTGTAACGGTAATTTCTAGGTTCTAACCATTGATTCACGAAAAAAACTTTCATGAAATATCGGAGTCGCGGAACTAACGGAGTGAGAGGAAACCCATTGAGAAGTCTGACATTGTGTAGAACGTGAAGAGCGTCTCAGTGTGACCTCTTCAAGAATATATCCATTAAGTTGAAAAAACTTATGCTTGTGAAAACTCGAAAGTTTGAAATAGGAAAATGGTGAAGCAAGATTTCTGATTTTAGAGCCAAGCAAGTTACTTTAAGCTGCTGGGTAATGCTTCTGATCACTTATTTTTCTAGTGTATATCAAAATTACTTGTGTCATTCAAAGTTACATATATGCATACAGGGCTGTGTGTCTGTACTATGTATGACTATATATACACATATAATTTCTGATAATACAGCATCAATATTTTCAAGTATAATGCACATAATTGAGCTAGTTTTTCTCCAGTGTAAGTATATCCTAACATACGTGTTTTATTTTCCGGGGGAGAAATTCAGACTATTCTCTCCTTAAGACCAGTTTCTAGCACCTGCGGGATGGCTTAGCAGGTAGAACCTGTACTTGTCACAGAAGCCCAATGATCTGAGCTCCACACCCATGGTGGAAGGCACATGGCAGACTCACAGGTTGTCCTCTTCCCTACACACAAACTGGATACTACTATCAATGAGTCCATGGGTGATGGCCTCTGGATGGTAGGGGTACCATATGGAGTCCTCCCCACAGTAGAGCCTCCTTTGGATAACGAATTCACAAGGGTCAGGATGACAAAGGACAGAGAGATGACCAACAAACACAGCATGCCCAGCAGCACGAAGACCTACCTCCACTCCATGTCGTCCTGTCCTGCGACCACAGCTGGTCTCCGCTGTCCCAGCTGTGCCCAGGGAGCATCAGGATCACATGTCAATGGACAAAACATTACATTTCTGCGTTACCAAAATGTAGCAAAACATCATCAGCTCCTTCAGTTGAACAATGAACTTGAAGTA
The DNA here is from genome assembly GCA_026225945.1 of Cricetomys ansorgei. Lineage (NCBI taxonomy): Eukaryota > Metazoa > Chordata > Mammalia > Rodentia > Nesomyidae > Cricetomys > Cricetomys ansorgei. Next base: position 1,786,814 of record JAMJFZ010004223.1, read on the forward strand.
ATTCAAAAAATAACATATTTAACTTTTATAATTGGAAACAAAAGCATGCTAATTGTAAACATAAGCTCTCAGGGAAAAAAAAAGGATATTTAGAACAAAGAGCTTTGTCAAGTGTTCTTCGAGCAGAAGATATAATGTAGTTTCCTAATCAAAATGCTCACTTTAAACAACCCGCTGGTTTTGTTTTAAATGTGTTAGCGTGTGTAGTTTGGCGTTTGACCAACAAAGTACCTCAGAAATTTCAACTGTATCAGATAAAATCCACAGTATTTCCTTCCCCCTAAATCTACTCTAAACATGGTTGTGAGTACTGTTCGGAAAGGAACTAATTGTTGACTTTAACACTGGAAAAAAGTCACAACTTAGAGTCCACACAGTGTCAGAATCCACAAAAGTTCCAACATAATCTTCAACGTTTTACACCAGGTGTCACCTGTACGTGTGGAAAGTTGCTCACGATGCAACAAATATAAACTTGTAATCGCTGCAAGTTCATGAGGCTGGAGTGACTTAAAAAATATATAAAATGTACACTTAAAGTGATAATCATTTTTAAAAATTTTGAATTAGTATTTAAGGCTGACAAAATTGAAAGCAAATGCCAGCACTGTTTGCTGAGTTATAATCATGGAGCACGTCTCCAAAGTCACTTCATATTAGCAAAACTCAGTGTGGTAATTAAGATAGAAAAAGGGAGTACTAAGCCTCATGTCCTATCGGGTCCCTTAGGGAGGAAAAGAAAAATCACTGATGTGGCTTGAAACGTATCCACGGGGTTTAGTTAGTATCCAATTAGCTTCAAAGTTCTGCAATTAAAATGCATAACAAATACCACCCTCCATGTCTCTGAACCCTTCGTTATTTAAGGCCTGGTTTTAGGTGGCTTCTTCATTAAAACATACATCCCAAAAGCTAGCTTTGACTTTTAATTACAATGCACAATCAGCCTTGTCAGGTGAATACTTGGAAGGACAGCATACTCTAAGGTACATTTCTAAAAACCTCAGGGACTTACCTCTCAACCAGCAGCAGATAACAGAACAAAGGCAAACATGCTTGGAAAAACATACCATGAACCCCAGACTGGATTGTTGCCTCCTGGTTAACCTTGCAGTTAACAAGGCTCATGAAATCCAGATAGGAATCTCAACAGACCGGGCAGACATACAAATACAGGGATGAGGAGGAATGAAAATCCAAACCGTCTTTTTTCAACTTGAGCATATTCCTTGTACTTAAACCTTTCTACCACCCTCCACCCCACGTTTGACCATTTGACTTTAAAAGAAACGCCTGGTTGCACTACAAATACCAACTTTCTAATTACCATCAAAGACAGAATGACAATTATTAGGCCTGATCAATGTTTAGTAAATAATCCTGAGACAAAAGGACATTCTTCAGAGGTATCTATTTCTATTTATGAAAGTCTACTTTAAAGTTGTCTCTTTGAAAGTCTGCCTACATGACACGCTGGAGAAACAATGGCACCAACATTGTGGAAATATCCACATCTGGTTGGATTTAAAGCCCCTCTTTCAAATGGAACCCGTGCTTGACAGCGATTGGGTGGCCAAGGACCTGGAATTAAATAGGCCACAGGTAGAGAGGAAAAAGCAAATAGTACTGTTCTGCTGAGGAAAACAGCAACATAGTAACTCCTAATGCCATTGTTACACCCAGGGCTGGCAATATGCATGAGCTTACAGGGGAAAATCTTTTACGTAAGCACTTGATAAATAGATGTGTAATAATTGAATATAAATAGGCATTTATCTGTGTGAAGTGGTAAAATCTGCCCTGTTTGGGTTATATTTGCATGTGCTGTATAATTAATGTTTAAATAGAAGACTTTTAAATATCAAATGTGCTCATTAAATATTAAATTTAACACAATCCTGTAGTATTTTCTAATTAAAATAATTGAAAACTTGTCTTGTTTGAAGGATCACTCTAAAATCAGACTGAATGGATATAAAAAAGGATCTAGAAACCAACTCAAAGCAAAGATTGTTATTTAAGCAAGGTATACACAGGCATGGGTGCACAAACTATAAATTCTCGCATTAAAGCAGGAGTTGTAGGGGTTAAGTACACATTTTATTATGCATTATTCATTCTGCATATAAGTAGCTGGGATTTATTGACACCCTAACAAGTACAAAGCACTTTGTAGTCTCTACCTGTCTCATACATACAAGGTTCGGGTTAGTTATAGCATCGGTATGGGAATGAGTACTCTAGAACTTTCCAGAACCGCATGTCCTGACCCTAGGGACTGGATATTGAAAGGGTCCGTGTCTCTGTGATGACACTGCTTCAGCAATCTCTTACTGCAGCACCCCAAAAAAATCATGTTTGTTTTTGCCAGAATTATTTGAATCACTTGGCTGAGGTGTTTGTAAGTGTGTGGTGTGTGTGTGTCAGTGTGTGTGCATGTGTGTGTAAATGTGTGTGTGTGTGTAACTGTGTGTAAATGTGTATATGTGTGTGTGTGTAGCAAAAACTAGAATTTTCCAAAAATCTTGGTTAGTTAACCTGTGTGTGTCTGTGTGCGTGTGTGTATTGTACACACGTCACCAACAGTGCACTAAATCGGGGAGATGAAGCCTTAGTAAATCAACCAAATTAAAAAAAATTATCCTGATAATCTATTTGAATAATAACAAGATTTTATTTCTTAAGTGGAAACTTCTAACAAACTCCACCACATACTTGTGAAGACGAAAATCAAACTACGCAAGAGGAAGATATTCACCATATGATGTGACTATATAAAAAAAAATGTTATATAGTGACTGCAATCTGCTAAGAATAAAGTTCTGTTCTGTTTGCTTCTACATACATATGCTCCCCTGGTATGTGATTAGTAGTTGCTAAAATCAATCCTGAGATAGGAAACAGCCACAGAACACTCTGCGCCAGAATGCCAGTGAACGGTCTGTTTCTATCCCCATCTTTTATCTATGGGAAGAGTATGCACAGAGATCATAAAGTGCCAGATTGTTCCATACATTTTCTTCAGAATATAGCCATCTTGAAAAGACAATTAACCGCATGATGTTAATCACGGCAGAAATGATCATTGCCAAATTAAGATGAGAATTGCATATGTATGTAAATTTTTTAAACTGTGTGCAATACACTATGTGTAGTCTAACTATATGAATACATTCAAAGTATATATAAATCAACTTTAAATACACAACATACATGTGTGTACACACACAAGTGCTAACACACACATGTATACATATTTGTGTATCTAGTACAACAGAAACTTAACCTAGTATGTTATAAATTCCAGATTCCAAAATTACTTTCACACTTCAATCAATAAAAAAAAATATTTTCATGTAATTGTAATTTTTCTTAAATTTGTGGTTAATATATATCCAGACAAAGTCAGCTCTGAAAAATACCACCAGTTCAGGAAAAATAAATGTAAGGAATAAATTTAGAGTTTTATAAAAAGAGGAACTGTATACATAATGATATTTATAAGTCTGAATACAGGAAGAAAACACATATGTAAAGAAATTTCATTTCATAAACTGTCTTTTAGAGAGGAATGTATTTTCCATTAATACGGTTATTTTTCCCATGAGTATCAACTCTGCTAAGTGTGTGTGCAGAGAGGTAGGGACAGGAGATTCTGATTTTCTCCACTATTGAGTATTGACCCGTAGACACTGAACAACCTGGAATGTATCCTCTCTAGCCTCTTGAAAATCTCTCTATTATTATGGTGACAACCTGTTAACGGCCATCGGACACTGGAATGTGAATTTCCTTCACTCAGTGTAATGCAGAATTTATTGCAAAGTATTAATCTGCATACCATTATTTTCTAAGAGAATAAAAAAGCTTCGTTTTAATCTTCGTGAGATCTTCTGGTTTATGACAGAGACACAGTTAACGAGTTATCTCAGAACCACACACAGCACCGAAACAGCGCCAGTAGCTTGGCTGCCACAGTCTTTGTCAGAAGGTGGCCTATAATCTGGTAGTAGAGGACGCAGTGTTGGCTGAACTAAGATCCACCTGGGATACATTCAATACTAATTCTGAGCATGTGTCCAACATTAAGGAAAATATCTAGATATTTGAAGCCCAAATGGAGTGTTATTGTCACTCACAGTCATTTCCTAAGGATGCTGGCCACAAAGGCTTACGGTCTAAGCAAACCTTTAGTCATTATATGAAAACGAATGCATGTATTTTTGAGCTTATTCATTAGTGAATGTCCATTTTTTAATTGACAAAACACTCTGATAGGACAAACAGCCAATTGTGCTTCCTGTCTACTGCAATCTATTGACTGTCAGTTGCAACTGAGATAGTGTGGTTCTACTGAGTCTACATGGCTAAAGTTGGTTCAGTTTTCTTAACTTAATGGCCTCCCGTGCCTTTTCAAACAGTGAGAAGCAGTTAATCATGTTGATGAAGCCTGACATACATCAATAAATTCCTTTCTCATTCATCAATGCCTGCCTCATGCTTTGAAGATAGCATGATGCTATTGTTTCAAACATATTAAAGGAATTTTCCAGATTCTAATCTTGCAGAAAGTATGTCTTTTCACTGTATCTTGTTTGCCTTGGTTGTACTAGACATCTGTTGTGGAACCCGACTCTCGGGAAGGTGTGAACAAATGTCTGTTAACTCCAGGTAAGGCGCCAATGACAGGTGAAAGTATACATACACCCAAGTCCAACTTGGTTAAAGGGTTTTATTGAGGTTACTTATAGGAATGTGGGTGAGCAGTTAATTACAGAATTTTTAGAATTTCTAGATTATAATTTATAATTTATAAAAGAGGAAAATACATGCAGTTTTTACAATTTTTATTAATATTGAAAAGAAAACAAGTAATCTAATATTTTTAATGTTAAATGGGTTTATAATATAATAGTGCTTCTCACAATGTATGTTGAAGACTATTGGCAAAGGACAAACAGAAGCCCCTGTAGAAATTCATGGAGAAATTATATATTCAGTTGCATTATTTCATGGAGTATTAATTAAACATCTACTTTTTGGGACTGAATGAAAATAGCAATAAGCTACTATAATGCTTATTCATAAGTTGAAGATAGGCTGCCCGTTATTAATTAATGTCACTGCATGTGTCTAGACATGGCTAAATGCATAACTGGAGTTGAGTGGAAACTGATCGGGAGCCTGATTTCTTGTTTCCTTTTGGGTCAGTGGCACACTGTACATATAATTACTGAGATCTATTTACTGGGTGCTGTGTGTATTTGGATGCTGCTATTGTGTCCCATCATGCCCTTCTGCCTGATAAGAAGCAGCAATGATTCAGGTTGTCTTCTTGTCATTCTTGCCTCCCTCTGAGAAAAAGGATATCTTGTTTCATGCCTCGAATTTATGTATATTCAAAGCAACAAGTCTTCAAAGGGTTCTCGTTATCTCTTTAAAGGAATAAAACCTAACTATGACACAACTTCTAGATGAACTTGTTTTTCCAACTATGGAGTTCTCAGTTTTTCTATTCTGACACCCTTAGAATGTTTTCATATCAGGATAATACAGCTCTCCATGCACAGTCACTTAAAAGCAAAATAAACTCAGATTTAGTAGAAGGAAGGAGGTTTTGAAGTAACCCTTATTAGAATTTAGAGTTAAAGAAGTAGGTTACATTTTGGCATTGGGAGCTCTTTTGTTCAAGGCTTTATTGGCTCATTTAGACCATGTCCACATATGTCTTTCCAGATGGAATGACATTTTGTCAAATACTTGGAAACAGAATCAAATGAATTCTCCGTCTAGATAAGATTAAGTATCTTTCCCACCAGAGTCTACCAGAGTCAGAAGAGTTCAGCAGGATCAGAAGGTCAGTTTGTACCAGAAAGTTTGGAAAAGCGTTTGAGCCAGAACAGCGAATGAGTTGAATCAGCCAACCAGAAGAGTCAAAATTCAGTACAACACTGGGTTCAGAAGGAGCTATTCAAAGTGGCTCAGTTAGCAGTCTCAGAGGTTGATTAGATTGTACGGAGCCTGAGGCTGAAGCCTTCCTGTTCTAGGCTTAATATTAGATTGTACGGAGGCTGAGAAGTTTCAGAGTTCCAGGACTAAGGATGGGTAATTGAATTAGGCAAAGAATTAAAGCCTTTGAACCCGAACCAATGGCTATACATCTTCCACCTGTCAGAATGGCTAAGATCAATAATAAAAATGGAAGTTTATGGGGTCGTGGATTTGGAACAAGGGGGTATGCTTCTTCACTGTTGGTGGGAGTGCAAACTTGTACAGCCACTATGTACGTCAATGTGGAGATTCCTCAGAAAATTGGAACTAGATCTACCTCTAGATCCAGCTATGCCACTCCTGGGCATGTCCCCAAAGGACACCCCATCATACCACAAGTACACTTGCTCAACAATGTTCATAGTGGTTTTATTCATAAAAGCCATGAATTGGAAACAACCTAGACACCCCTCAACTAAAGAATGGATAAATGGTACATTTATATAATGGAGTATTACTCAGCTATTAAAAAAAAAAAAAAGACTGCATGAATTTTGCAGGCAAATGGATGGAACTAGAAAAACATCACCCTGAGTGAGGTAACCCACCCAAAAACACAAAAATGATACAAACTCAATAGGACAGACGTTGTAAGTGGGCTGGGGGAGGATTGGAATGGCAGCAGGAGGGATAAGGTGCGGGGAGACGGAAGGAGGGAGAGAATATAGGGAGAGATGATTGGAACTGGGGGACGTTTCAGGGATGACTTGGAAATCTAGTGCAGTGAAAACTCCCTGGGAGTGACCATACAGAGAACCCTCGGTAAGGTGGGATTTGGAACCTGAACTGGCCATCTTCTGTAACTAGGCAAGGCTTCCAGTGGTGGGACTCTGTCATGAACCTAGCCATAAAACCTTCAATCTACAATTTGTCCTGACTGCATGATGTACTGGGCCCATGGAGGGGCAGAACCCATGCTAAGAGAGGGAATCCATGCTTGACATTGCAGCGGTAGCAAAGAATCTGAGACTGGATAGCCCTGGGACCTAGGATTGGTGCCTAGCCCATCATAAGAGAAACTCCTTCTGGAAGCTGATTGGAGCATTGGACAGAGCTTGGGAAACCCCACAGAAGAAGAGGAGGGATTGTGGGAACCAGAGGGGTTGGGGTCTCCAGGAGAACGAGGCCCATGGAGTCAACTGACCAGGACTGTTGGGGGCTCACAGAGCCTAAAATGGCAATCACAGAGCCAGCTGGAGTCTGCACGAGGTCCCCTAGGTCCCCTACAAATAACGTTGTTTGGCTTGGCATTCCTCAGGAACTCCTAACAGAGTGGTGGTGGTGTTGTCTCTGAGCATTTTACCTGCCCTTGGTACCCTTTTCCTCTTGCTGGGTTGCCTTATCCAGCCTTGATATGCCTGGTCCTTATGCGTCTTGTATGCCCTATTGGATTGATAACCCTGGGATACCTGGGAGGCCTGTCCTTTTCTGAGGGGAAGCAGAGTGCGTGTTGGGGGGGTGGATGAGGGAAAGGGGAACTGGCGAGGAACTAGGAAGAGTACAGAGAGGGAAGGCTGTGAATGGGATGTAGTGTATGGGAGGAGAAAAAAATAATGTTGAAAAGAAGTAAAAGTAAGTAATTAAATTAATTAATAAAAAGTATTTTAAAAAGGGTGTTAATGATGCCTTAGCAAGGACAACTGAGATTGTCTTTTGGGCTCCCCATTCATAAACGCAAATGTATGTGTGTACCCTCCCCATAACACGTATGTACATACATGCATACACATATACACAAAACATCTGGAAAATGAAACATCTCCAGATTTTAAGTCTCCTAATTGACTGAGACATCTCATTTCATACACAAAGCTATCTCCTGTTCAATCCGGTTCAATCTGGCAGAATTCACGCAAATCTTGGTGGTATGTATCATAAAAATCTGTTTGTAGCACAGTTAATTTATTCTAAAACTTAGTCATTTTTTTTTTGTTTCAATTTGCTAGTTATCAGCTGTCTCCTGCCGGTGGCATGGTGAGAAATCTTTGAAATGTGTGGATGATTTAGCTCTACTTTCTTACTTATGTTTGACATTTTCTTTGATCACCTTGATGGATTCTTTTTCACGCGAATGAAAAGAAGGTGCAGAGATAGAAAGGATCAGAGCTCTGTGAGCTGCAGAGTAACTGTCAGAACAGGAATAAGAAGCCAAAATAACTTCTTTATAAACCGACTCTTATCGCAAAGGATCTCAACTGCATAATTCAGATGGAAAGTATCCTGTCAAAGAAAATCTTATTTGGGATTTTTAAACATTTATAAAAGCAGTACAATGAAGTTATTAAGTAAAATATTATATTTTGTACAGAGTTCTAATGCAAACTCCCCACATGAATATCATCACTAATGATAAAGTTTATTTTAATGTTGAAGTTAGAGAAACTACAACCTCAGGAGATGAAGAGGGACAGTTAAGGGCACATGAGTCATCGGAATGGAACTTGGATATAAGCTAAGGCGTTGATTTCAAAAGCCGCTCATCTGACTCTTGTGTTTATTTATGTCACCATAACAAAGGCTATGTGTAGGAAGTGTAACTTACGCTTCATATTCATGCTTTATTTAAATAAAATGATGGTATATAGGAACTCAAGAGTGATTCTTATTAAATAATATTCAATAAGCTTACATTGAAAAAGTTATTTCAGTCTTAATATTTTTTTGTTTTACTTTCGATTACTTCTTTTATTTTGTGAGATTATAGCTATGTAATTTCTACCTTTCTTTTCTACCCTTTAAACCAATATGCCTCTTTGGCCTTTTTAAAAAATTCATAGCCTCTTTTGATTAAGTGATATATATATATATATATATCATCTCCCAACTCCCATCAGAGAAGATTTAATGTACAGTGGGTGGCAGTTACCATAGAGACCCACAACTGATCGATATGAAGAGACTGCAGACTGTTGAGTTCTAAATGGGACAGCAATATCACAGCCCTGCCTCCCAAGGCTCAGCGGTTACTGAGCATGATGGGGCTGAAGGACTGTAGTAGCCGCGGGCGGAAGACATCTGCAACCAGACACTATTTGCAAGGTAGCGGTTGAGACGACCGAAACTTTCGGATACGTACAATGTACGTGCTATTATCGCGCTACCTTCAGTGTGTCTTCTTGATCAGCACTGATTACGGAGTACACGTGATGTTTTCTCATTTCAAGATCAACGTTCTGTTTTAACGGCAGTGTGTTTCATCTTCAATTAGCACGCAGTTTTAACAGCTTCAGTGATTTAAGGGTTTTTATCAGTTTATTGGCTTAAAAGGGAGGCCATCATTACTGAGTTTATAGTAAAGCACCACAAAATCATTTAGTAGAACGTTTTCTTACTGAGTTGAAAAATATAATTCAAAGGGTGGAACTTCCTGTACATCTAATGTGCCTAAGAAAGGTTCCAGTGAGCTTTTCACTAACTTTTCTTAAAGAGCAGTGTTGAAAATTGAAAATACTAACACAAGAGCTTCTTCCTTGAGGCCCAGCTAAGGTGACCTATAACGGAGAAGCGCGCCTTTTGCTTAGGGGAATCCGGCACAGAAGTATTTCTAGGGTAAAGATGGAGAGATGATGCAACTCCGTGACCTCACAAAGTTAGGAATCAGAAAGTCAGGTCTCACGCTGGTTTAAACATCGCTCAGGCTTTGACCTTGGAAGTGATGCAGTTTTCCTGGATCTTATTTCTTTCTACTATGAATTAAATGACAAAAGTGAAATTTCCTCTACCTGAAAGCAATCGGAAGTGGTGACGTTACACTCTGTGTGGGACTCCCTTCCTCAAAACGTCTCAAAACCAACGCTCACTTTACAATGAGTTAGGCTACTGAGGATTATGAAAGGGAAAGTCGAATCTAACAGTACCTTCATTTGCTTTTGCTGAGAAAATAACACAAGGAAAGGCTAGTGGCAGTTCAGTAGCAGAGTATCTACTCAGTATCCCCAGTACAAAAGAGGAAGAGGAGGAGGAGGAAGAAGAAGAGGAGGCGGAACAGGGGAGGAGGAGGAAGAGGAAGAGGAAGAAGAAGAAGAGAAGGAGGAAGAGAAAGAAGAGGAGGAGGAAGAGGAGGAAGAGGAGGAGGACAAGGAGGAGGAGGAGGAGGAAGAGGAGGAGAAGGAAGAGGAAGAGGGGGAGGAGGAGGAAGAAGAAGAGGAGGCGGAACAGGGGAGGAGGAGGAAGAGGAAGAAGAAGAAGAGAAGGAGGAAGAGAAAGAAGAGGAGGAGGAAGAGGAGGAAGAGGAGGAGGACAAGGAGGAGGAAGAGGAGGAAGAGGAGGAGAAGGAAGAGGAAGAGGGGGAGGAGGAGGAAGAAGAAGAGGAGGCGGAACAGGGGAGGAGGAGGAAGAGGAAGAAGAAGAAGAGAAGGAGGAAGAGAAAGAAGAGGAGGAGGAAGAGGAGGAAGAGGAGGAGGACAAGGAGGAGGAAGAGGAGGAAGAGGAGGAGAAGGAAGAGGAAGAGGGGGAGGAGGAGGAAGAAGAAGAGGAGGAGGAACAGGAGAGGAGGAGGAGGAAGAGGGAGTTGTTATTGGATCCTTGGGTCATCATTACCTCTCATTTACAAAGAGTCTGTGTCTGCATACTCAATACAGTGAAGAATGAGAGCATGAATAGAGAATACCAAGAGAGACAGAGAGATAAGGTAAGCTCAGGGTCTAATTAGTCACTTGCAGGTGCACAACAGCAGTTAAGAATGCGCAGTGCTTTCATAACAACTGAAGATTAGATCCCAGTATCCATTTTAGGCAGCTTACAACAGCTTCTAGCTCCAGATCCAGCAGACCCAAAGCCCTCCTCTGGCCTGTGAAGCAGCCAGAACATGCCTGTGCCCACACACATAGAAACGCATGAACACACAAATAAAATTAACACAAGTCTTTGAAAAAGGGCACAAAGGGAAGTCACCCTGGATGCACTATACTCTGTTACATGCTGAGGTGAGATAGATACTAAGTTCTTATTTTTCCGAAGTGAAATCTTGCCTCTTAGTTTTCTATTTTGTGTGTGTGTGGGGGGGAAACATTGAAGTAATTGAAGTGATTGAATCCATATCTGATATTAATTACTCTTGGGCTCCACATTTCAGGGGAGCCGCATGCTGTACACTCAAGCCTCATGTCGGTGATTCCATGGGAATATTTTCCAAATGCCAACTCTGCAGCCGAATGCATTTGCAAGTGAACAATCCGACAGTGAGCACACGTCATCTTTTCTGTCTCTGGAAGCACTCTCTGTCTGTCTACTTGCCTATTCACTGTACTGAGCATGCAGATACACACTCTGCATGGAATGAAGACATACAATGACTAGAAAGATTCCTTATGTATAAAGGCCTTTCCATCCCTGGGATACCTTACAAGGAGAATGCAGAGGGATTAATTGCTGCACAATGCCGAAGGCAGATATTTGACCTCTCTCCTCAGGGGCAGAAGTGACCGGCCCTCCTCCTGCCTCTTTCTTAAGCAAGCACTGATTATACCCCTCTCAAGGAGCCAGTTTCAGACATTATTATACATCAAAACTTCCATTCCAGGTGGCAGTCTCTTTTTTTAGTGTTCCCTTTTTCATTTTTTTTTTTCTCCCCAGAGAAAGCTATCAGGAGGCAGCTTTACCTTGAACTAGACTCTCCGTAGTTCCCTGATCTTTAGTTGGGTTTCAGACCTGTACTTGAAGTTCCTTATACCTGGCTTTGCCTCTGCAGACTCCAGGGAAAAGCTGCTGCAGTTACTACTGAATGTAGAGGTGAAACTTGCCTTCAGATCTCTGCTAAAAGACAAAAGGCAGCTTCGTGCGGCTGTACCGCCGTGCCTTGTGTAGGGGCCGTTTTTAACATTTATAGCAAAATAACGACTTTAAGATTACTATGAGCTTCGTAAGATTGTTTCACAGGTGACGCTAGCCTTGATCTTCCCAGTGTCTCCAGAACAAGACAATATCATTGTTGCCAATATTTTGTAAATGTAGGGACTGACTCAAATAGATGAAGTGAATTCCACAAGTTATAACTTCAAGGAGGTGTTAGAATTGAAAAGGGTTTTCAGACATTTGTGTCCTCAACCTCATTACTTACCTGTCCCTCAAAATTCCATCTTCAACACACAACCTCAAAAGCCTGGATTTCCGAACAGCCTGCTCATTCAGATTTGTTCTACAGGGAATTCCCAGCATGCTCACGCACGCGCGCGAGGGGCGCGCGCGCACACACACACACACACACACACACACACACTGGGGGGGGGGTACATGTGAACACACCCAAACATCAAGATATAAAACCAGGTTCTCGGTTCAACACAGAGCCAGTTACACAGGCAGTCAGAGAGTCAGCCAGAATTTGCCAATCAGAAGAATTTGGTCAGAAACAGTCAGCTAGCTCAGAAGGTCAGTTCAAACTAGTCAGCGTGGAGCCAGAATAGTGAGTGAGGTGAAGGAGAAGAGTCAGCAGTAAGTCCCGGAGATGACGTGAGAAATCATTCATGACTAGGTTTGAAGTATATATCATGAATATTTTTTTTTGGAAACCCTCTAATGTTCATTATGAAAACCATATACTAAGATCTTCCTATTTTCCTCTGTGTTGTTTCTCTGCTTAAGTTTCACGTTCTCATATAATATTTAAATATATAATATATGTATATATGTGTGTGTGTGTGTGTGTGTGTGTATATATATATATATATATTTCACCATACAATCAGCATTTTTCACCGCATGACCCAGCTGCACCGTTCTGGGCATAGACTCAAATGACCCTACACCCTACCATACAGATGTTTTCATGTTCATTCCTATAATTAGTCTTTTCATAGCATCAAGGGAATGGAAACAAGTTATGTGTTCATCGTGAGACGAAAATGTGCTCTCAACAAAATCTAACTTTATTTCCAGCCAAAATGAAAAAGGAAAATAACAAATTTGAAGAAAATATGGATAAAAATGAAAAATAGTATTGTATTTATTTTTAATTTTTTAATTTTTTTGACACAGAGTTTTACTGTTATAACTCTGGATGGCTGTCCTGGAACTCACTCTGCAGACCAGGCTGGCCCCACAGAGATCCGCCTGCCTCTGCCTCCCGAGTGCTAGGATCAAAGGCGTGCGCCACCACCCTACAAACAATAATATTTTAAGTAAGGTACCTCCGGCTCAAAAACACAAACACTGTATATTTTCTCTTATGTACAGACTCTAGTTCTTATTTATGTATAATTTATGTTCAAGGACATCTGGATAGAGTTTGTTCTTTCAGTTTTTTTTTTATATTACAAAATGTGTTGACGATTGCAGTACTAACACAGAGGTATTAACTTAAGTATTAAGTTAACACTTAACTAAGTGAAGTAATAGCACAGAATAAAAAATGGACCTGACTTACTCAAAATATTGAGTTTGAAGTTTTGTTTCCTTGTTTATTTGTTTGTTTGTTTGTTTTTTCTAAATTGTCTGGTCTGCTCTCCAAAATGGCTTACTTAAACATACGATGATGATACAAACCCTGCATAGGGTTCATAAGTAGGCACTGGAACTTGGAGGAATTGTGGCAACGCTGAGATGGGAAGATCTTAAATGAACTTCCTCGATCACGTGAGAACTAGCACTTTCAGTGAGTGCTAATTGTATTTCCATGATTACAAAAACCCACAGCTAATGTACTAAAAATTGCTAGGTTAGGGTATGTTCTGTAGGTAGCAATTATAATGAAAGCATTTGATTATCCCCATTCATATTAATGGCAGAGTCTTCGTTTATAGGTTTGTAAACACTTCAGACTCTATTGCCCGGTAACAGTATTTTACTCTGTCGACAGAACATGTTACCTTTTGTTTTACGGCTGAAGTAGTGTGCAGCAAGCAAAGAAACATCAAAAGACGGGGTCGCAGTGCTTGGAACTCTGACTGTGAAATCATACTCGAGCATTCGAAGCATAATAGCAGACTTTGCCTGCTTCTTTGCTATTTGAATTACTTTACGAAAAAAATAGATCAAGAGCCTCCAAATAAATTAATAAGCCTGCTGTTTAAAATGTCAGGAGATAAGGCAGGACATGCAACTCAATGGGAATTCACTTTCCCAGCTTGGGAAAGGGCCTGGATCCAATATTCTCAACATTAGCATTCAAGGTAGAGAAAGGAGTCTTTGGATGGAGCAGATTCTCATAAGGTGACATTTCCTCTAATAAAATTATGAGCTCTGAAAGAGACACTTAAATATAACTATAGATGACTGGTATATAACCTTTAAATGCTGTAATAAGTCCATTAGCAATTCCTGCGTCCAGGCTTTGAATGCCTTCACCTCCACTGCATTATTAGCATTTCTATGTGTCCTTACTTGAAAGTAGTCTTTGTGTCAGAAATTACATACGATACAACCAGTGAGGTAGATCCCAACCCGAAAAGGTTCATATTTAATTCAGCGAATAACATAAAGACAGAGACAGATGCACGTGGCTGGAGACGAGATCGCAAGGGTACCGCTCTCAGCCAGGGGATGCTAGGTACCAGCGATGGCCACTGTGAAGCAGGAGAGGGGAAAAAGGACTCCACTCAAGGTTTTGGTAGGATCATGTAGTGCTGACACCCCAACTTCAGACTCTGAGCTTCTAGAACTCTCTGCAAGTGAATACTACTGTTTCAATTCAATCATTTCTTCCACCTGTACAGATTCCAAAGCGGGGTTTCACACTGTAGAATTACAAAATCTCATTGTTACGTTTATATTCTTAAATCTTTTAAAACAGGAGATGAGGACATTGAATACCAAAGAGATAAAATAACGTAGTTACTATCATCCAATGTAGCAAGTAGAAGATGGTAACACAGTGTGTGTGTGTGTGTGTGTGTGTGTGTGTGTGTGTGTGTGTGACTGTCTGTGCCTATATGTGCATTGGTGCAGACGTTTGCCAAGTGTACAGATGAATGTGGAGGGAATAAGAGCACGTCAGGTTCCCTGGAATTGGAGTTAAATGTAATTCTAAGATGCCTGATGTAATTTGTTGAGAAATGATCACAAGTTGCTGGAAACTGAACTCAAGCCCTCTGGAAGAACAAAAGGAGCTGTCGGCTTCTGAGCCATCTCTATCTGCATCTCCGTAAAGAATAAAATTTTCTTTTAAAGCACATATTGTAAGTAAATAAAAAATATCTGTGGTGTTGAGCAGGTTAAGTATCTAATATGCATATCATTCAAAATGTCACCATGTAATTAATAGCTATTTATAATTATGCACCAATAAACAGCAATAAAATATATGATAAAACATCTGTCACTGAACCGTATTTGTAGCTGAATTTAATTATTGGATTGGCTTTTCAAATCACTATACTTCCATGCATTTGAAATAAGAGTCCACATTTCTGTAATAACTGATTATACAGACATATAATATGATAAATATTTTATTTGCTCTGTGTGTGTGCGCGCGTGTGTGTGTGCGCGTGTGCATGTGTATGGTTTTTGTTTTTAAGAATTGTTGATCACTATTTATGTAACAGCCTGGAGAATGATTTCCAGAAACACGTGTCCAAAGCTCTGGCTTTGTTCCTAATTCTATTATAACTCAAATCAACATGCAAAAATCACATTTTAAATTCTTGGATGGTAGTGAAAACAGGAAAAAGGAAAACATGCAGAAAAATCTCAAGATGGGAAAATGTTAAAGCTATTTAAACTTGTTTGAATTACACTTTTAAATGTGAAAAAAAAAATATAACTGGAAAGAGAAAACTGAAAAATCCCTCAGATATTAACACACAAATTTAGGAGATCTGAGGGTTTCTATTCCAGGGAAAATTCTCAAGGTCTTCATACTCTTGAAAGATCGATATTTGTTAATGATGCACGACATCTCAGCTTGAACTCTACTTTTGGATGAACGTTTTACAAAGTATGCGTTGTGTTGGTACAGTATTTAAGTGATGGGTGAAAACTGATGTGCTAAGTGTAAAGATAAATGCGT
This sequence comes from Cricetomys ansorgei, assembly GCA_026225945.1. NCBI lineage: Eukaryota > Metazoa > Chordata > Mammalia > Rodentia > Nesomyidae > Cricetomys > Cricetomys ansorgei. Next base: position 1,802,811 of record JAMJFZ010004223.1, read on the forward strand.
TGAAATGAGCTGTGCCATGCAGTGCTTCTGAACTGTGCTGCCTTGCAGGTTTATCCTCCACGAAGAGTGAGATACTGAGAAAGAATTTCTTTTCAAACATAGCCAGCATTAACCTTTTCATGACAGTTCCACCCTGAGTGGGTTGATTCCCCCCCCACTTTGGTGTCTGTGTCTTACTTAAGATGAACGAACCTTTGCTCCTGACTACCAGAAAACTCAAGCAATGATACGAGACCCAAACCCATAAACATCTAAGTTTATTCTTATCTAAGGATAAGGTTATAGAAAGGTTCTCAACTTATTTTTGGAATCTAAAACATAAAGCTTGTTTCTGGGGCTAGCATTCAACAGAAATTAGTATGATACAAGCATAATAAAATACTTATGTTTGATTTATAAATATGCTAATATGTGAAAAAGTGACTGTTAGCCTCCTATTACTGATTCAGTCTCCAGAAGATGAATGAGCACTTTTAACCAAACTATTATGTGTATCAAAAATAAAATAAGAAAAAAGCACAACAGCATTATAAACAAAAACAAAGGTCCTGATGTATTTATCACTCACCTTTAGCATACATGGTTGCCATGTAACTATTCCGTCCCAGTTTTACCACTCTATTCCGGATGAAGCCAGGAGGCTCAAAAGACTTGAAAGGATTATGGAACTTACAAGATTCAACAAGCTCATAAAACTTAGAAGATTGACAAGGCCCCTCCTCAAGGCTATAGAAGCTGCAACACCTGTCTAGAAAGGAGGCTGTCCAGTACCTCTGCATATAGTTTGGCAAGAAGTTCCAGGGATCTGGCTTTCATGACCCCTCAATCATGGCGGGGTGAATGGTTTTCAGTGATGCAAAGTCTATCGACTTGCGCCCCTTATTCTGATCTGCTTCCATGTCTGTGTTAAACACCAGGACCAAACGTAAGTTAGGGAAGAAAAGGTTTATTTTATGCTACAGCTCGGAGTTCACCAGGAAGGGAAATCAGGACCCTCAAAGCCTCAAGGCAAGAACTCAAGTTAGAAATCTGGAGTAAGTAATTAAAGCAGAGACCTTGAGGGGAAGCTTCTTATTCATGTGCTTTCCTAGTTTGTTCACTTATCATTCTTATACCGGGACCACCTGCCAAGAGGTGGCAAGGCTCACAGTATGCTAGGACCTCCAGAATCCCACATCACCATCAATCAAGAAAATGTCCCACAGAGTTGTGTATAAGCTATTCTGATGGAAACAATTTGTCAGCTGATGTTTCTTCTTCCCAGATATTAGCACATCCATACTCCTGTAAAAAGCCCCAACAATCTTGTTGGTTCACTAAGCTAAGCTTAGGTTAAATTGCTTCATCAGTCTCTCACTAGAACCCAATCTAAGGTGAGCAGGTATTTGTTTATGTCTCCTCAGGAAAAGACATTTAACAATGTCACTCTGTAAAACAATAGTATGGGCCCGGATAGTATACTTTCCGTCACCACCACCATCTCTACAGTAGATCAGCACAAATTTTCTTTCACGAGTTTGTTGCACTCACATGGCTAGACTTTTTCATATTCCTTGGGGAAAAATAAAGCTTATTGTCAATTTATATGTTTAGCGATTGTCATTTAGTGATTTAATTATTCTTCAATTTGGTTCTTATAAGAATTCCAGAGAAAGTTCTCAGCATTTTCTGTTGTTATTCAACTATTTATTAGTTTTTCACTTTGGTTCAAATTATAACTTTCAGAGAATTTTCTCTGAATTATCCGTAAAGGCAAATGGAAAACCGGTAAGACACCGAGGAGAAAGTTGAATAGAATCAGATCGATTTTAGGAGCATCTACTTTACGTAATTTGAAAGAGATTTTACTCTTTAAAAGAATTAAAAATCATTGGCTTTAGAGACGTTTTTTTCCGCTCATAAACATTTTAAGTTTACTCAGTCTTTGTTTTACTATACTTTACTGCAATGTCTCCCAACTAATATTTTAAATGAAACATTAACAAGACATGATATGGCTTGCTTCTGTTTATTATAGGATCCTAGCCAGCAAGGATTAAGTGGTGATGCCTGATCACTGATATCTGAGTGATTTTCCAAGAATTGCCACTGTCTGAAGGACTTAATTTACTCTCTTCTTCGAGTAATTGGTTCTTGGTCAGTATCCGTATAAAAAAGAATTTGCTTCAAACAAGGACATTGCTGGACAATTGACGGCCATTAGCAATTCCATTTTTCCTCTTCTCAGTTCACCTTTTCAGCTTAAAATCTCCACAGTTAGCTCAGTGTCATCATCTATTTCTTCTTCCATATATTCTTTTCAGGATGTGACTCATAGGTGACAGATTTTCCACCGAAACCCCTGTCACCCTGTTGGTCCCAGAGAGCTCTTATTGTGGTAGGCAGAACCCTGTGGGACATCTGCCTCACTGCAGCAAAACAATTGAGAGACTGAATAAATATTGGATAAGAGGCACTGACATAAAGATGCACTGACAGATCATTATTGAATCAGGCATCTGAAGGGTTTCAGAACCAATGATGCAACTAAAGTTGATGCAAGTGTTTTGTTTTGTTTTGTTTTCTGGATGTCTTCTGTACACCGGAGAAGGTTGCCAGCACAGTGAGGATAAAACACAACAGTTTATCATTACGGTCACAAGAGGCTCCTGATCAAAAGAAAGGAATCTCTACTGAATCCAAAAGGCAAGAATCATAATTCCAGTAAGTTTTCTGAAGTAATGTAAAATCTAGAATACATAGAAAATTGCCATGTAAATGGGAATACAAAGTCATGTCAATGGGATTATAGGATTTAGCTAAAACTGAAGCTAATCCAGAAAGAACTAGCCTCCAGGGTTTGTAGTAGGTGTGGTAAGGGTCGTCATTGGACTAAGGAAAATGTAGATCAACAAGAGATATACAAGGTAATCCCTTACCTATGAGAGACTCCATAGGGGAGGGGTGTGCTCCAAACATCTGTTCTTCAAAACTAGGCTTAGTTATGCAAAGGACTGCAGACTCAGCTGGAGGTAAAGACTGTGTATTAAGATTGAAGTAGAAGTTTGGGAGTTCTGAGGGTATTTCATTCAACATTCTTCCTTATGAAGTGATTCTTTTGTTTTGTTTTTTGAGATAGGGTTTCTCTGGCTGTCCTGGAACTCACTCTGTAGACCAGGCTGGCCTTGAACTCATAGAGATCTGCCTGCCTTTGCCTCCTGAGTGCTTGGATTAAAGGCGTGTGCCACCACTGCCCAGCTAAGCTTGTATCTTTAAGATTAGATTGTATAGAAGCTGAAACCGTCTAGGATCAGGGATTGAATTGACGAAGAACAAACAAACTGTCCGCTATCACAAACCCACATGAATAACTAAATAAATCAACCCTTACATCTAAGTCCACAGGGATGTCATTGTATCCATAATATGAATGAACAGTAGATAAGTATCCGTCGTGTGGAAGAACACAGTTATTTTCACTGTAATTAGAGAAAGAGACCTCTCATTCTGGACAGCATTAGCCTTTGTTATGGCCTGTAATACTACTAAGAATGGTAACAAGAGCAAGCACAAAGATCTTTCTTTCTTAGATTGACCAAAGCTCTTGTTTCTTTTTCCTTTTCTGAAGGAATAGATGCTAACAATGCATTAAACAACCATCAAGGATAACAAGACAGTTAACTCCCTAATGTATCACACGTAGCCTAATATAAAAGGTCATTTTAAAAACAAAACAAAACAACGCAAGTCTATTGTAAATTAAATGACATGAAAGAATGTTGTTTGATGGCTTGTTTGGTTTCCTTTCTTTTATAAATATAACAATGGTATTTGCCCAGGAATAATGTCATCCTTAGGGTGCTGGGCCTTCCAATATCAAGCATTAATTGGAAAAAGCTCTGACAGTCTTGCCTACAGACAATCTTATTGAAGCAATCCTTCAATTAATGATTTATCTTCACAGATGACTCTATATTAAGTCACATTAACAAAAATATGTCTAGCACAACATACTTTTATGAACCTTCCCGTAATTATAACATTGCTGCTAACTGAGCAAATATAATTTGAGTAGAATATTCTCAGACACTCTTAATGTGTGTTTAGGTCTCAATGTGACTCCTGTCTTATTGCAACTTTCAATACTATATTTCAAAGTAAAATGGATCTTTCATTTGTCTTCTCTACCCATAGAGAAGGGGTCTTTACCTTTATTAGAATATAATGTTAGGAGTCTCTTCCTTTAGGTGGACATTTCCAAATTGGATTCATAATGAATATCCAAGGATTACTTAATTAAATTTTCATATCCACAAGGTGCATACTACATTCAGGATACCATCTACTGTTGCTCATTTCTGCCCTTCAGCTTAACTAACTATATAAGGAGAATAAGAGAGAACATCCAAATGTTTTCAATGACAGAAGATAACTCAGCTGAAAATAGACTCCATTAAACATACTAGTGTCTTGTTCTGGTACTGTGGGAAATCTTCTTTAGCCTTTTCAATCATGACAATGGCCCAGTATGACAACAGTCCGAAAGAGCAAGCATAAAAGAAAAGCTTTGAGATTTACTTGTCAAAAGGAAAAGATTTGACCATGGTAATTTTAAAAGTATCCTTCTAGGAACCATGGACATAAAAAAAGGTTTTTCCTCTGGTTGCCTGAGAGTTAGTTTGAAGTTATGTTGGGAACTGTGGATTGCCACAGGCCATGATGAAAAGATCTCCATGCTCTTATGTTAGATTTTAAGTATTAATGATTAAATTTCTATCCGAAGGCAGCAAGGACAAGTCTATCAGTTACACAATTAGGGGTTAGGCTTAGGGTTCAGACAGGCTGTGTCTGCAAGGTAAACTGGTTGCACCAGGCTGTAATTGAACATACGTGTTCAGCTACCTGTAATCACGTGTCTTCAGGGGAAAAGACTGTGTGACCTGCTCTGTATGCTTTTAACCTGTAGTTCAATTTATGTCTACAGAGTCTCATGTACCTTCCTGTTCAGTCTCCAGTCTCTTTTCTTTCCCTTCTTTTTTTTTTTTTTTTACTTTACTTTTTTGGTTGAAAATTTCATGCATTTTCATAATACATTTTGATCAAATTATCTTTCTTCCCCTCCTCTCCAACTTGTCTTCTATCCTCCCGCCAGAGTCTTTTCCCAGTTTCACGTGTCCTTCATATTTTGTGTAAGCCCACGGACTCCACTTAGTGATGTCCTTACAGGCACGGGTAAAGTGTCATCTATTGCAGCATAGGTAGCTAGCTTCTCAGGGGCTGAAGTCTCCTCCCAAAGACCGATCCTTCCAAGTTCATCACTTATCAATTGTCAATAGTCTCTTAGATGGGGGCAGGGCTTCATAAATATCTTACAACTCCATTGCGTGATTTTGGTTGGATGGAGCTACACTAACAACCAGCCTGGTAAAATATGCCTACTTGAACAATAGTGGCATGGGTGCTATGGGAATAATATCTTCATGCTTGAATTCAAGGTCCCCCAAATCAAACCAGAACTCATGCCTAGCACCATTACTGGGGACAAGAGTCAGAGACCAGGTATAGGTCATCGACCCTAGGGAAAGACATACTTCTATCATTTTGCTACATGGACAAAGTATTAAACCAACACTTAAAGACTTCATGACAGCCAGAGATAAGTACATCTATCAACTGTCATCAGAGGAGTTTCTTTTTGCAGTAGATGGTGACAAACACATAGACTCACAACACAACTGGTCAACGTTTAGAGAAACTGAGACTACAATGATCTCAGTTCTAAATGAGATGTGCATGTCACAACCTTTCTTCTGCAGTTCAGAGATCATTCCAGGAAATAGGACAGAAGACCGTGAGACCTAGAGACAGTGAATGACTACAGCGAACAGCTACATACTGACACAAACACAAGCCATCTGAAACCCCACCTGTTTTGTTTGATATGGGCCTCTCTTCAACTAATTACAGGTGCTACCTCATCACGCACCCCTTTCCCACCTGCTAACCATATTCAGAGTTCTGAGAACTCTATAAAAACCAAGAGGTCAAAGCTTTTCATTAAAACCAAGTTTAGGACCAAGTAGTTCCAGTAGTAGAATATTTACCTAGCATGCTTGAAACACTGGGTCTTCTCCCCAGAACAGTATGACTGCACAGGGCGGTGTGCTCTTTTTATCTCTGCATTACAGAGTCAGAAGGAGAAGGACCAAGAAGTTCCAGGTCACTCTCTGCTGCATTAGGAGTTCAAGAACGCTTCTGGCTACATGAGACACACAAAAATGTTATTGCCAGGTTCCAGATGATCTTAAGAAAATGGTGATAGAAGCATTATTAGCCTCCTTGAACAAAAGACTAGAAAATGAAACCATTGGAGAAAATAAGTTCATCTTTACTTTTTAGATTGATGTTATAAAGCTGAAGCCAAGGATAATTTAAAAAACATTTCCTCTGGAAAATGAAGGTGCTCTAATTTGTCTCCCACTGAATTATTATTAACTGCTATCTTTCATAAACAGTTTAGCTGGTAGTCTAATTTATCTCAATTAGTGTGGTAGTTATGTTAATAGACAAATGAATTAATTTTAATTGGGTAATGACTGAATTGGCTAGGTCTCAGCCTAAATTGTTTTACAAAGTGGAAGAAGCTCAATAACATCAGAAAAAGGTCATTCATTTTTTTTTCACCTAAATGCATTTTTTTAACCTGATACAAAAATATTAAAATGTATACTTCTATTAAAAATAAATCTAAATCAGGTCATGGATGTTAATTATGATGTTAAAACTCAAGTATCAAAAGAATCTAAATAATAATTTAAAATAATCTAAAATAATTTGGGAGAAAATAAAGCGGGAAAATGGCTCAATATTTTGTTACTAGCGTGTGTTTACATCTGCCCATTGAATTTGCTCTATCCACTGATGGTTGAGGCATTCTAAGCACAGGAAATCTTTAAATGCTTTAGGTTTCTACTTGTAAAATAAAAATAAATTATTACCAACTTAGGGGAAGATTTTTTTTGATGGATTATCTCAGTCTTTACAGCTAGCGTGTCATCTGTCTGACAAGAAGATTTAGGAAAAGCTAGCAGTAACTATTGTCATCAACTTCATTACGATCGTGATCGTCTCTGAAGCTCAGTTAGATAAAAAAGAGTATATAAAGGTAAATTTTTATCCAAACTGTGTGAGATTAAGAGTTCTTTAATTCCATATAGATTACAAAGGATTCTGGTTGGGTTCCTGTTACGAGCATACTTCTGTTAGGTCTCAGTCACCAGAATATAAGAGGCTTTATACATTGCTCGCGGACACACATTGAAGGGGTACCTGATTATTCACTCTTGAGCTCCAGTCCCTAAAATCTGAACTGCAAGAAACACAAATCACAACAAATATTGTTTCATTGCAGGCCCAGGAAATATCTTACACATTTCTAATTTTCTTTTTACTTAGTCATTAAAAGAGGCTTTGAATGTATGGAGCAAGTCAATGTTATAAAGAACCGTCTGTGTTATCACACGGGAACCCGGCTCAAATGATTAATACGTGTAAAATAAAGAGATTAAATATTCAAGGTAATTGTCTGTGGAGTTTTATCAAATTTAATGCACTTTAACTTTTGGGTTGATATCATGAAATTTTAAATGATGCTTCACACAATTAGTAATTTGTATGCTTTTGTTCCACAAGAAACTCTAGACACATCAATTTCTAGCCAGTCTTATCTCCAAACTTCTCAATTGTAAACTCATACTTCCGAACTTTCTTTATGATCATCTTCATGGCTACTCAGTTACTATTCATCCACTACTGTGAAATAACCCGACAAAGGAAAGTCAATGAAATGTGAGCCTTTTGGCTCACATTTTGAGGGTAAGTTACAAAAGGATAGTCAGGGAGATGAGAGCTTGGAGCGGCTGGCCATAAGCATAACCACGGTCAAGAAGCAGACAGCAATGCATTCTTGTGCAGAGGTTCATTGCTACCTTTTAGAATTCCAGTTCTCATCCCAGGGGATGGTGCCAGAGAGAGAAGGCAGGTCTCCCCCACCTGTTCACAAGATGAACAAGATGAACTTCTCACAGGCGTGCTGAAAGGCCCATTCCCTGATTATTTGAAATCTCACCAACTTGAAAACTTAGACTCATTTCATGATAATTTTAACTCTAAATGACTTCCAATTTACCCATAAATACTAAGGATTTTTATTAGTTCAGTTCATGATGGGATGAGAATGTTAGAGGAAACAAAAATATGACTTTTAATGGACCTGGTTTTCTCAAGGCTCAAACCATCCCAGGGATCCTGGTTTTACAAGGACAAGTAACTATTCACCTATTGTACTTTAATGTTTCAGCCAAGGGACTATAGTTAGTATGCATAGATCCAATGCGACTCTTTCTAAATTGACCTTAGCCGGGGGACAGCGACAAAAGAAAATTCTATGAAATATGTGTTGTCCTAACAGATTCCTCTACGTAGTTCCATATACCATACTAGGCAAGCTTACTGTGTTGGTAAAACAACTGTACTTCTAATAATAATTATTATTACTTAGGAAATAATAATTTCCTTGTTAGCCTCAAAGAGTTTTCCACATCAGTATAGTATGCCATTCCTTTTCAACGATGGAAAGCAAAACAATCCAAAAACCAAGTCATATTTTTATCGCAAGCCCCTGTATTATAATACTTCCAGAAAATATTCTATTTTACTGCATAATCAGATATATATATATATGCATGTAATAACATTTAATTCTTTAAAAAGTCATGAATTTGAGGGAGAGTAGGTAGGGGTAGATTGAATGGCTTGGAGGTAGGAAAGGGAAGAAAGATATGTAATTATAATCTCAAAAATACAAAAAAGAAATAAACCAAAATAAATAATGAATAATTTGTACACTTCTCATTTTGTCTTCAACATCCACACGTCACAGAAATCACTGTTCTCATCTTCAAAATTTAAAGTTCTGTAGGCCATCAAATCAGAGCTCCACGTGAATATATCAGAAAACAAAAGTCATGGAGCCAGTCAGTAAAGTGAATTATGGAAACAATTTAATTCAGAGAGACAACACAAGGACCAGAAGATCTACCAGACTCTCCTGGAATCATGAAATTAGAGGAAGGTTTAAGGTTAATTTTATAAATTCTTGGGAGCTGACTATAGAACAATCTGAAATAGAAGTTATTCTGATTGTATATTCAGAGTCCATTAGATACTTTAGAACTTTACAAATTTATACTCATGGCTCTCCACAATGCCAAGCCAGAAAAGATCCCTTCAGCTCTCTAGGCAGTATTAGTGGGGGTTGATATTACGGGGCTACAATAACCACAGTGAATAATGCTCCCAGAATTCTCCACATGGGTACAATTCTGAAAAACACAATGCTTGATCTTGATTACTCTTAAAAAAATGCCCCCTCCGAGGTTGTTAATTTAACTTTCATGTCCCTAAGTGTGAAAGAACTCTATAATCTACCTGAAGAAGCACAAACACCAACAAAAATAAATAAAACAGTATTGTAAATCAAATCAAAACAAACAAAAATAAGTTCATGTGAATGAAATGTGAAGAGTCAGAACCGGACAAAGATTGTCACGTTTAAGAGTCTAGACTTACAAGAAGGGAATTTAAAATAATTAACATTAGTATGTCCAGGGCTCTTGAAAATACGCGACGAGGAAGGACAGATTTAAATAGGACGTTTTGGATTCTGAAGAAGAATTAAAATAAAATGCTAAGTCTAAAGTACTGTAGCTCAGAATTCCTTCAGCACGCTCAAATGTTGATGGCAGCTAGCACAGGAAAGAAAGCAAGAGTTTAGCATATGTTGGTAGAAACATCTCGGTATTGACAAAACAGTCAATTCAGGGCTCCCAGTCGCGGGACAAACGCAGTGACGTCATTGTGTTTTCAAGCGGGAAATCCTACGAAGCATCTGGGTGATAGAAAGACCAGTTTCCAGCTTAATTTACCTGCGCAGGTGAAAGGGAACTTAGAACTTGGTCACTGGGCACCAATGACATTGAGCTGAGTGTTCAGAACGACACACACGTGATGTGCTAGCTTTTACTCAGCAGCCGACGTCTGATCTGCTTTTGAGACACCGTTGTGTCAAACACACTCACACAAGTCTTTGCTGCCTTCTTATCCGGTGGATTCCTGCTACGAAGTCTGCTCAGTTCTAAAGTCTAATCGCTTCAGGTGAAGGGTGTTATTTCTCTAGGTGTTCACACGGCTTGGAAACCAGCAGCACAGGTACTGCGCGAATTCTTTTGGAAAGTGGTAAAAGAGCTGTAAAGAGCTGTAAGAATATGCATTGCATATCATATTGAGATGCTGTTAAGAATACTTCCTAGATTTTGCCATTCATTAATGCCTGTTCTGAAATGATGATAGCTAATCAATACATTTCTCTACCATTTTTTTTTTTTTGGTAACTCATCACACATTAATCTCAGCACCATAGTTATACCCACCAACGAAAAAGTTAGAGAAATACTCCACTATTATTAATATTTGGTCTCCATTATTTGATAAGCTGGGGATTGTCCGCTGATTACGTGAACCAATCTGTTAAAATTTTTAATTTTAATAAGCATAGTTTATTCCTTCCAGGATGTTTTAAATGATGATTGTGACAAAGCACGTAAGATTAGGCCTATCTGGGATATAAAATATTGAGCACTCACACGTATCACTTGAACGCTAGCTAAATTATTGGTGAAGTGCACACATAATGTTCCAAAGAAGTACTTCCTGCTAAATACCCCCAGGATGAGGCTCTGACTCAAATAGGACTCTACCCAGGAGGCCTAGCTTTGAAATATATATTTAGCACTAATGCTTCTTGGATTGGTCCCTAATTTAGATGAAACATAATACAACATAGTACAACAACAATAAATGTTATGTTTTACCTGGCAGCACCGGTGCTCGGAGCTCCAGAGAAACACATTCGATTCGACACATGGTGACAGATTACAACGGAGTCTGAAGGAGGCATAAAGTTTTGTGAAATCCAAACTTTGGCAGCTTTTTGGATTTTACTGCCAGTTCTTTGCCAAAGTCGTGTTTGACAGATGAGAACAATTTGTCTTCTTGGACATTCGTGAATGAGACACTCCGACACTGAATTATAGAGAGAGGTGAATTTGCCTTTCATATTTGAACTTGGTAGATGAATATGCAAGTAGAATTAAATGTCCCAGATGTCTTAACAATTTAAACTACAATAAATCTAAATGTTCAGATGGCTTCAACTAAATATATAGACGTATTCTATATACGATTGCCTTTGAAACTGAGGCTACTAGGAACTATTTAAAAGTGCACAACACCACATCATTCATTACTGATAATGTCCTGTCTAAGGAATAAAGTTTACAATCCCCTTACTAGATGCATACATCCGACGTGCAAATCCCCAGACTGGATGCACGCATCTGATGCGCAATATTGAGATATTTCTGATTTTGTAAGAATTTTCAAACACAGAAAGAAACCTCAGGGAACCTTTTGATGATGTACAAATCTGTGAGTTTGCGTAGAGCAACAGAATCTCTAAAATATTGTCCACAGCAGATCACTAGGCGATTCGGAAAATGAAAACACTTGTAAGAGTAAACAAAATCAAAACAAATTCTCACAAGTTTAAGTGGTGGTTGGCACAAACATACACAAAAGAATATGTCCTACTTCAAGACTAAATAGCAGTTGAAGACAATGTTCATTCTCTACGTAGTGATGCTTCTTTGAAAATAGAGATTTTTCCACACAATATATTCTGGTTACAGTTTCCATGGCTCCCAGCTCCTCCCAGACACTCCCCAGGTCCCCATCCACCCAAATTCACACCCCTGCTTTCTCTTTCATTATATTTCAAATAGGCATCTAAATAATGGTAGTAGTAATAATTAAAATTTATTATTATTTTATAGAAAAAATTAAAAACAATAAAGGAACACTTTGAAATCTATTTTTAATTGTATTCTATGTCTTAAATTTGAACATAATCCAATATGCATATATATGCATCTTGTGTGTGTGTGTGTGTGTGTGTGTGTGTGTGTGTGTGTTTTGCATACAAGGCTGTATTATGTCTTAGCAACAGACGTGTGTGTGGTACCTGTGGAGACCAGAAGAGAGTTCCAGACCTTCCAGAATGAGAGTTCTGGATAGTTGTGAGCAACCCTGTGATTGCTCAGAGCTGAATACATGTTCTCTGCAAGAGCAGTCAGTGCTCAACACCCCCGAGCCATCTCTGCAGCCTCTGCTTTCTAACCTAATGTACCATCACGAGCATCGTGTGTATCCCTCAACTTTGTAACGTTGGTAACGTGTCTTTTCCTAAATGAAACAATAATGTGTGACATCGTTTTCCCCTTCTTTCTTTTTGTTGTCTTGTTCTTCAATCTCTCTTTCTTTCTTGCTTGCCTATTAAAAGCTTTTCTCTTCTTATTTAAATTTCTGAACACTGAAGTTGTGTTACAAACATTTTTCAAACATTTTAGAACATAACTGTTGAACAGTTTCCTTGCCCAGAACTCTTAGTGTGTGTGTACTTTTTGTGATTATGTAGGGGTGTTTGTGTGTGTATGTTTGAAATCACTATAACTATTTCCACAGTACCTTGGTTTGTGGTCATCAAACAGCGTTTGTATTTAAATATGTAAGATCAATAGTTATCCATGTAATGGACTAATAAAGAAACAATGGCACATATATAGACACTCCCAGTGCTAGGATGCTGGGTATCTTCGTTTGTAGGCTAAGTAGCTTCATGTGCCTAAGTACTGTGATCTTTCCTTAATATTCTCAAGAGTGATGCCACCATTTACTGTCATCATGAGACCTTTATGCTGATAATTAATATTCATTGCCTTTGGGATAGTCTGTTAAATTCTTCGCTGTTTAACTACTGATCTGCCAAAAAGCTACGAACTTAGACTAACAATATTTTCCCTCAATCAAGCATTTACTTTAAGATCCACCTCAACATTAAGCAAATAAAAATATTTTAAAGAGGGAAGAAAATGCCTTGGGTCCAGTATGGCAGTCCAAGATCAAGAACACTTAACAGTGAAACACTGTGACCTTCTGTAGTAGTTGTAAAGTAGAACTTAACATTGCCTTCTCATTGTTTGAAAAATTGTCCAATACAGAACAAATAAAGTGAATTGCATTTGTACAACCAAATTTCATGCTATGATTGACTCTAACTACGTAGGTTCATCTTTATTTTTGTAAAAATACAGATACAATCCTTTTAGAAAATATCAAAAATATGTGCAGACACCAGAAATCACATAATAGTTTGAACTTATTACCTATCCTGCACCCCTACTATAGCAAGGTGTAAATTCAATTTTAAAGAAAGCTAACACTTTTGATTCTATTTTAAAGTGATTTCTTACCTAGCAGATGGGTAGCTCTCACCTCATATTTCCTGAGGTGTGAATTAATTTTTAGTTCAGATAGTAGCTCATCTTTGTGTAAGGAAATTGTAACACCAAGGGCTGACTCTTCTCAGAAAAGCAGAAGAGTTGAATGGAAACATACTGGGTTCCAACAATGTATCTGGTGTTTAGAAACTTAGTTTTACTATCACGTTATTCCCAGATAGTTGGTTACATTTCTTCACCACAGATTACAATCCGTGTATCTATATTTTTATATCAACCAACATGGCAAAATATGCATTTTATACACTTTTGAAATTGCAAATTACTCAGCAAATGCAATTCCAAATTATATATGTGTGTGTGTGTGTGTGTGTGTGTGTGTGTGTGTGTGTGTGTGTATGTATAGACACACACACACACACATATAATCTAAATGATGACATTCTGGTAAAACAGACTTTTGAGAAACTATTTTCATTTTGAATTAAGTTAATACACATGTTATAATTTTTAAAGGACATCTCATAATAATTTAAAGGAAATACTAACTTTCTATTTGGTGAAAGGGAGAATTACATTTGTGTGTGTTGTAGTGGTAAGGACATTAGTAAAAATTTAAAATCGATGAAAATAAACAACTTGAAGATAGGCAAAACAATTTTTTTTTTGTTGTTGTTTTTCAAGACAGAGTCTCTCTGTTGTAACTCTGGCTGTCCTGGAACTCATTCTGGAGACCAGGCTGGTCTCGAACTCACGGAGATCTATGTGCCTCTGATTCCCGAGTGCTGGGATTAAAGACATGTTCCATCCCTGCCTGGCCAGCAAAATAATTTTTTTTGTGTACCAAATGTAAAGTTATGAATTTATATAAATTATATATATAATATATTATATATAATATATAATAAATTATATATGTTATTTAATATATATTATTACTATATATATAATGTATATAACTTATAAAGTTATAAAGTTATAAAATACTTACCATGGTTGTGATTATGTTGCCCAAAGTGTATCAGCCTATTTCAAATACTTGAATAGAACAGTACAGAAACATGAACTACAGTTGAATTCTTCATGAATTAGAATTCCCAGAACTGGGCATATCTTACCACCACACTGACTTTTTTGGGAGGAAAAAAAATGATTGATTTTTAAAAGAAAACCACTGGGAAACATGTATGGCCTGTGGATTTCAAACCTAACGAAATGTGTCAACCTAAATATGTTATGTTTGAAGATTAAATTGATGAGATCATTCACTTGCTCAAAATCTTTAGTGTTACTGTGACTCCTTGGATAAAGTTTAATGTCTGAGTTCTCACTGAATGATCAAATAGAACATCACACACACACACACACTCAGATAGACACACATATGCACACACACACACACACACATACACACACACACACACACACACACGCACACACACACAGATAGACACACATATGCACACACACACACACACATACATACACACACATAAACACACACACACACACAGATAGACACACATATGCACACACACACACACACATACATACACACACATACACACACACACACACACACACACACACACACTCATGTTTCAGAGGCCATCACCATATTTAACACTTTTACTAATCACTCTCTTCATCCTCCTTGACCATTTTCTGCTTGCTCAGGGCTGTTGAAACATAAGACTTTTGCATGAGCCCAACTGAAGAGCATTCCTTTAGGTTTTTCCAAACTCATTCAATTCACTCTTCATCTAAATGTGACATCCTCAAAGATGTTTCCCTTAAGGCAAAATTATTTTTTTCTCTGATTCAAAACAATCTATATCCTTCATCTACTTTAACATCCTGTTGTATCTATGCATTTTTATAATGTCTAACTCATCTATTAATATCTACTGAATGTATACAATATTCAGATAAACAAAGTTGCCGCTCTACCACCACTACATCATAAATATTTTAATGAAAGTTCCCATGTCAACTTTATTATTATTATAAGCAGAACATGCGCTGTTAGAAATGCTACTTTTTGAATGTGCTTTTCTAAGTCGTACCACAGAGTACAGTGTATCCTTCCTAAATGTTTAAATAATGTTGTATAGCAATGGGAAATGAACAGTAGTGAGAGGAAATCTAAAACTATGCACAATGGAGTTATAAATTAGATGACATGATACTTTCTGTTACTCAAGTCACCTAGATTTTTTTTTAAGAAAGAACACCACCACAATAACATTAGGAAATTTTGTGCCACCGCTCTTTAGTTGTAAAACTAAGGTACAAAATGGAACTTTCCAAATGTGACCAAAACCTAAAAATTTATAGTCATCACGTATGCCTTTATATACAAGGTAATTTTATGGTTATGTTATAATTGATTATGTTCCCTTATTCAGCATTTAAAATATTTTGTGAACCTTAGAAATATGCTTCACGGTGATATAGTATTTCAAATGTGTCTTTAATGCCAAAGGAAAAAATAATTATCTAAGATGATCTGTGTGCCTTCATTAAACAAATATCTTGGGCTTCGTTGGTCTGATAAATGTTATGGGTATGTGATTAATTTTACTCTTCAAGAAACCTTCTCTAAAAATTAATCAAACTAAGGACATAAAACCTCAGGCATGAAATGCTACAGAGATTGGGGAATATGGCTATTTGTTTTGTTTCCCTTTGATTAAAGGATGGAAAATAACATTTGTTTTAGTTTTTGCCAAGAGTCAGATTACCATGTTAGGTACTTCCTAGAGTCTTGTGTTAATCCTTACATGAACAGTGAGGAATGAAGAACTACATTTGATAGATGGGAACCTAACCAAAACAAAGGTTTTAAAGAGCAAATTGTTTTCACAAGTACACAAAATTTAAAACCTAGCAGAAATAAAATGGGAAATATTGCTTACTTGACATTGCAAACTAGGAAAGTTCTGCTTCCTCCCTGTCCCCTCTAAATGGCTCTTTAAAAGAGTTTTGTTTGTAGTTTATGATAAATTACTATGTTATTACTGTCACTATCTTCTACTTAAGTTTTCCATTTCAACAAATAATGGTTGTATGTCAGGTACTTCTGAAAGATTCCTGAATGGCTACATAGAATAATCTCTATTTGCAACTTGGGGACATACCCCTTAACAAGCATATAAAATTTTTACCCTTGGGTATTTTAAAAGCATCATAAGCCAGTAGCTTTTGGGTCTTTTATTATTTGCAAAGTGGTCTTTGTAACTGACTTTTAAAAACTGGACCATTGATGCTAACATAAAACAAGGAAAACAGCCCTTAGGAGGTTAAAGAAATGTGTGAAAAATGTATAGTAAATTAGAGCCAGAAATGTTGAATACATGGCCCTATAAGTCAATAATTTTATCCAACGTCACATCAATAGTAGTTAGTCCTTCAGGAGATGTTTAAATAAGTTTCTAAAAATTGGTGGGATAAGTGAATTTCCAGCTACAATATGCACCACAGAAGTTCCTAAAGCAGTTATAAAGTTAAACATAACATGTTATGTTTTGAATAAAGGATTAACAAAAAAAACTTCTTAGGAAAAATTTCAGTTTCCACAAAGACCTTGAATGTCTGCCAACGTCGAGCTAATGGACAAGGCAACAACAGTGATAAAGATATCTTTTATGTTTCTGGAATGATTCTTGCAGTTGTCACTGTAAACCGTCCTACATCCTCACAATGTGGGATTTAAACAAAAAAAAAAGAATGAATGTAGCAGCAACAAATTAAGCACTGGGGGAGAATATAATTTAGTGGCAATCTGGGTCTCTCAGCAGTACTATGATTTCAGAACAATGATGTTGTTAGTCACTTACCAAAATTGATTACAATAAAAAACACCTTTTATTATGTTTGAGAAACAAAGAAATACCTTTCTAATCAGCCACTACACTGGTTTAATTTGCAACACAGATTTGAGGTAATTAACTGAGGATATTTTTCTCCAGTTTCCAGGTTGCTGAATCCTAAACTTCTCATTGCTTGGTATTTAAAGGACTGTCTTTAAGTCTTTAGACAAGTTCTCTGTTCATTATCACTCTAGTCTTCAATTCCCAGAAGAAGAAATTGTTTTAGTCATGTAATATTTTGGGTATTACATATTAGATTTTCATAGCAAAATTTTAGTTGAAATGTCATAAAAAAAATAATTGACCATAAAATGGTTGAATCTAATTTTAACCAGTGTGGACAGAAGCTGTCAACCTGATCAGTAGCGATTGTTTTAAGTAAGAAATACAGCCTGTATCACGAAAGCACACTGCATGACTGTAAAGGGAGTTACAGTTTCAGTATAGTAATAGAAAGTATAAATAATTTAATTTAATTTCAGGTGTTACAATTAATACTATTTATGGTGCTAAGTAGCCATTTGGGAGTATTTTTATTAGAACTAAAAAAATAGAAAAGTTAAATTAGTACACGCTGAGTGCTATAGAACAGAGGGTCGCCTAGGAAGCAAACTGTGTTTCCATTCTATTTTATACAAATACGCACACTGCTAATCAGACCTATAAACATCAATGATAAGACAAAAATCTTGCTGTCTTTCATGGATCTACTTAAATTTTCTTTTGAGTCTATGTCTTCAATGTTATGTCAATAGGATCAAACAGGCAGCAAGGGAGGACACATTTCTTTCATATAACAATCAGTTATGTTGTTCTAAATGACAAATTACATATATATATAATTTATTTTATATTTATTATATATATAAATTATATAAATAAATATATATATTTCAAAGAGAAAGCTAAAAGCTGTCTGGGAATTAGATGCCAATATGATGTCCCCTGCTTGAACTAAAGAAGAAATGATGTACATACACACACACACACACACACACACACACACACACACCACACAGACTTAGTCCCAGAAATCATTGTTATGCATTAGTTCTGGGAGGGAAGAAAAATGGCAAGATGTAACATCACCATTTGAGTTCATGGTTGAGTTCAGCTATGTTTACTTGAGATAGACATGTTTTAAAGAGTGATTAATTTCGTGAAACCTGATTTTGTGTACCTCGAAGAATATTTGTTTGGAAAGACAACTCTACTAAAGCTTTATTGAACAATTATTTGCGAACGTTTTGTTCTAGAGTATCTTTCTAATTTGTTTAGTTTCGAAGACCTCCAAGGCCTTCTGCGTGTTGTATGCATCAACGTGTAGGACAGGATAAATAAATTACAGCAAATGGTTTATGAAAAATAAATAGGTATTTCATGGTTTAAAAACTTTTCATTCAAAATAGCTGTGTTTTGTCTAATGAAAAATAGTCTGGTGAGTTGTCTTAGAACCAAGTCTTCCAGAGATCTCACCACATGCCCAGGCTGAAGTCTGGGCATATAAATCAAGAACTATTGAGGAAGTTTATTTTTAGTTATGTATAAAAATAACTGTTTTGTGAACTGGTGGGTGAAGGGCTATCTAGGTCTTGGAGTTTTGTATCATTTGCAGTTGTTTGTTTTCTGTGGGGGATGTTTGATTGCTTATGATCTGCACCTGAGGAGTTCTGAATCAATACAAACACCTGAGCTCAGACATTCAGGGTTCCACTGTCGAGTATGGGGTTGCCATGATAGTGGTTCCCTCCGCTGAGGTCTAACAGGGTTTGCACCTATGAGAACTCCTCCCTGTCATCCTTGGTGAGCCGCCCCAGCAGCAGCTAACAACTACAATGAACTGACCCTGACTGAACAGGTGATATCTCACATAAGGCATGCAAACAATGAAAGAATCTAACACCCTGAGGCTACATCAATACAAAGAAACTAACACGGTCATCAAAGAAGATGCACACTAGTCCTAACTATATGCTGTCCGATGTGAATTGCATAGGTAAAGTATAGGTCGCAGGATTTAAAGGAATAATGGGTGTCGTTGAAGAATTTAGGAAGTTTAAAGGAAACAGAAACAAATACCTCAGTCAACTAAAGAAAAGGACAGAGAACTTCTGAGAGTGTCCAAGAAATGACAAACATACGGCTGAATGAAATGAGAAAGACAAGAAAGGATTTTAACATTGTATTCAGTAAAGAGATAATTTGGCCAAATACAACTGAAGGTGAAATCAAGATGGAATTGCAGGCTCAGTAACCCAATCAGAAAACTCAGGGGAAAGCCTTCCGGTCACAATTAATAAAGTAGATATAATAAAGTAGAATATATATGTGTGTGTGTGTGTGTGTGTGTGTGTGTGTGTGTGTGTGTGTGTATAAGTCACCTACTTTATCTTAAGCCATCATATTCTATCTACTTTATTCATATACCTACATGTATGTATAGATAGATAGATAGATAGGTAGATAGATAGATAGATAGATAGATAGATAGATGATAGATAGATAGATAGATAGATAGATAGATAGATAGATAGATGTGTATATATAGGATATATATCATTTATATATCCTATATATCAAAGGACCATGCCAAGTACGCCAAGAGAGGCCATTGTTCCAATTACAGGTATTAAAGAAGGGAAGCATCCCAAGTGAAATAGCATAAACCAGATACTCAGTAAGATCACGAAAGTAAAGTCCCACGAATTGCCTCCACCAGGCGATTTGTATTTGGAAGTTTCCCATTACGGTGCCTGAGTCACCGTTAGCTATTCATTATAATCTGCGCTTCTCCTTGACCAGCCTTACTTTCTCCTTTGACTGTAACAGGCATGAGATATGCGCTGCAGGTTGAAGATATTGCCTCATCACACATTTTTACTCTTCTTCCTATTGTACACACGTGTTACCTCTTCTGCTCACGCATGTCTTTGGCATCTCTTACTGTCTTTCAGGTGAGTGTCCACCCACCAAAAGACACAGTTGTATATATACTCTCTGCCGTACGAAAATGAACATCTTCCGTTATATACCTAGAGAGTTATCAAAGCCTAAACTTTAGAATGTCTGTTTGGAAAGCTGAGTTGCACATACTTTGCTCATGTATTTGGGTCACAGAATTTTAGATCGTATCCTAACTCAGGTTGTCCATGTTCAGTGGTATACACGGCAGCATACAAGTTCTCAGACAGACCTCCTACTTAAAGGTTGTCTTCAGAGACACAAGGTCCTTGTGCTCACAGATAAACAGTAGGGAGAGTGGGGACGTTAAATGCAGCGTTATCTCTTAAAAGAAAGATATGCATAGTATCTTGTTTACTGCCGAGTAGGATTTTTAGGGCATTATAAGTATTTTGCATAATACAAAGACAAATATATATTGCTTTATATTTGTTAAAACTCAACATTTATATTTTTTCTGAAGGAACACTAGTATGATCTAAAGACTCTGGATGATACAATGTGAGTGTAGGCTCACTAATTATAGACATAGCGCTCTAGGTGTAAATGTCTGTGACAGCCAGAAAGCTGTGAACCTCCTGTGAGCTCCGGACGGAGTGGAGCGTAAAGTGCACTTCCCTCAGCTTGCCCCGCTAGAAGGAATAGTATAAACTGTCATAAGCAAATGCACTTGAAAGCAAGGACAAGCAGGGAACGTACTGACTTGTCCACATTATCTCTATGGGAAACGTGAAGGCCCAGGAAGAATATTCTTGGCTCTTTCACATGACTACAGATAATATTCAAATGACATAACACAAGGTGTCTTCCCCCAGTGGACGTGTATTTGCTTAAGCTGTCTATAAACAACACTTCGTGCGTTGCCTGCATTAGTAATAACGGTGAGAAGTGCTTTGTTTGCAAAGCTCAAACACCTTGAACCTCCTGATCCCGTCACTCAGATCTTTGGCATTTCCTTTGATCCTCAGAGAATTAACCTCAATGGCTGTGGTGGGCTGACAGATGCACACAGTGGTTGAGGCTTAGTAGGTCGGGTAAGGAGATAGCAATTATACACCAACTCATTTTTTTTTTTCGCATTAGATCTAGCAAATGTGACCTTATTGTTTCTCCACTATAAAAAAAATCTATTTTTAATTATTTTTCTTTTGTTTTTGACACTGTGATATAAGCCACTGTAAAATGTCCAAGATAAAGATACTAAATCAGAATGTGGAACAGTTTTAAAAATAAACTTGGTGTGTTGCTCAATGGTAGTGTGCTTGGACAAGATCCTAGGTTATAGTTGTCAGCTTCTCAGTGCAAAGGTGCGTAGAGATAGACGTAAGAATTGCTAGAAAATTCCTGTAAAAGGAACAACAGTCTTCTATGTGCAAACCTTGTGAAATCTCTTAAAAGTACATCCATGATTTTGCATTTTGCGTTTGTATATTTAAAATAAAACTTACATTGTTATAATAAATAAATTACTTGACATATCCTTTTCCTGGTTAGGGTATGTGTGTGTGTGTCACTAACTATTTGTAATGATGTATATCTATCTATATATATATACCTGTATGATATATAACCACACATATAATTATATATTCTATAGTTGTAGGTGATACATGATTGATTAGTTTTGAGCTTGTTCTCATCTTATAAATGATGTCAATTTATTCTGAACTTTCTGACTTTTCATTCCCTCTTTACACTTTT
Source organism: Cricetomys ansorgei (assembly GCA_026225945.1). Classification (NCBI taxonomy): domain Eukaryota; kingdom Metazoa; phylum Chordata; class Mammalia; order Rodentia; family Nesomyidae; genus Cricetomys; species Cricetomys ansorgei. The sequence continues at coordinate 1,824,739 of JAMJFZ010004223.1, forward strand.
GATGACTTTCTGAGTTGAAAGTATAATTCCTTTCTAATTTACTACCCAATGAGTCAAAGGAGCTAATCTCTCTAAGCCAAGAACTCTACATAATTACTTAAATTGTTTCTGATATAACTTGCAATTAACATTTCGATTTTTTTCTTTTACTCTAAAATATAAAATTGTCAAACTATTATTTTATTCGAGGAGGGGAAGGTCAGTTGTTTCTCATGAAGCCCTTACTCTTCTCTCTAGAATATGACTAAATGATAGATGTATTTGTGACTTATAATTTTGATATATATATTTAGCATACTAACTGTTATTATGGCACCAGAGGGAGTTTATTAAGTGTGACATAGGCAGTTTAGCAGTGCCTAAATCAATGACAAAAATGGCAGGCATTCCTCCAGGACCCAGTAACTACCCGTACATACACAGTGAGGAATGAGGCCTCATCAGCCCCTCCCCTATGCGTGATGAAATGGTAGTGACTCAACCCGGTGCAGATCTAGTGCAGGTGTGCTGGTTTGATTTTTGTCAGCTTGACACAAACTAGAGTTATCTGGAAAGAAGGAACCTCAACAAAAAAAAGAAACAAATCCCTCCATCGTATTAGCCAGTAAGCCAATCTGTGAAACATTTACTTGATTAATTAGTTGATGCTCAGGGGCCTAGATCCCTGTGTGTATTACCACTCTGGGCAGGTGGTTTGGGGTATATTGAAAAACCTAGGTGAGCAAAACGTGGTAAGTGAGCCAGCAAGCAGCGTTCTTCCATGGTCTCTGCTTCACTTCCTGCCTTGATTTCTGCCAGTGCTGTGCTGTGATTGGGACATGACCATCCAATAAAGCCATTCGTCCCAAGTGTTTTTTGGCCACTCTGCTTATTACATCAATAGGAACGCAATGAGAACAGCAGGTAAATACAGCTGTGGTGAGATCTTGAATGCAGTGCCAAAGACACTGTTTCTAAGAACTGGTTTGTTTCAGCTAGCCTGGCTAGCTTCTGAACCACCGGAATCCACCAGTCTCTGTTCCCCTCCTAACTAGGATTATAGGTGTGAAGCACAATGACTGGATTTCTAAGAGGATTGTGGGATCTGAATTCAGGTCCTTGTGCATTCCTCAAAAGCACTTCATTGGCTGGGCTAAACCCACAGCCATGATGAAGAATTTCATAAAAATTTCATTAAGAATGGTGTAGTGTTCTCAGAAATGGAAGTAACGTGGAAAATTCAGTCAGTATAATGTGCTCGTTTTCTTTGGCTAACCAGATAAACATGTTTTGTTTTGTTTTGTTTTTTAAACAGAAACACTGTATAATAGAACCAAAGACATTGTTTATGTGATCATGTGGGCATATACGTATTATATGTGTATTTAAAATATACACCTTGTTACAAAGAGAGAGCACAGAACTAGAGACTTGAAACGGTGGAGAGCATCACCCCAAGTTGAAAGCATGTGAAGGGAATAATTGCAGGCTTGGTTTTAAGCCAACCAGCAGCAGATTACCGGAGTGTACGACAGGCAACCTTAGCTTTTAAACTGAGGTTATCCACAGACAACAGAATATTCCAGGATAAAAGTGTATTTTAGAAAATACAATGAGCACAACCTCAATTACATGACAGTAAAACTTTAATGTAAATCTTTTGAGCACTGTAACAACTGTCTACCTACCACCACAATGAATAAGTCAGAAATACACTGGGGTTACACGATGATTATAGTTATTATTTATAAGCATGGAAAAACGCAAAACAAACACTTTAGAGTAATCTTTCTATTCCTTCTTCACGGATATAGACATTTTTAATTATCATTCTGAGTCAGGTAATGTTTTCTTTTTCTTTTTTTTTCTTCATCCATGGATGTTAGATTTGAATTTCCAAATATGCATGTTTCAATTTTAATACCTACAGAGGTCTGGAAGTTAGTATCCATGGAAGAAAGTTTGGAACTCAGTGGTGTAAAAGGGTAAAAAGGGGAATAATGGGACCTGAAGGGTTAAATTGAGGTAGGGGTTGGGAGAGAAGGGATTATAGGGGAGAATAAACAATTCTAAAGAACTTGCCAATAAGTCAAATGGAAACCTAATACTTTAGAAGCTATCTAGAATATATATGTGCACAAAAATAAAAAAAATAATAATTTAAAATGAGTTACTCAACAATGCCCCCTGCTACACACCAGATGCACACAAATAAAAGGCGGGGCTCCAGGAATGGATTACTTTTTCTGGAGTTCTGGAGTCTCAATTCATCCTCTAGACCCCCAAATATTGCACGTCATTGCTGATGCTCTTGGTTATATACCCCAGAACTTTGATCTTAAATATTCTAACGCGAGAAAACCTAGAGAGGAGCCGGACGTGTCACGAACGATCCTGCGTACAGAAGCGCCATAAATCACAAATGCACGGTGACTGTAGAAACTAAGGAAACCTTTGCATAAACGTTCAGTATACATGATCAAGCGAAGAGTCAGTTTGCTCTGTATTGTCGTAATGAACCATCTAAAAGTATAATTCACATTTCAATGAGATAGCATATCTACTGGCTATCCAATATTAAATGGTCAGTCATGAAAGCATGCACATGAGTAACATTATACAGACTGAGCCGTCTGCATAATATACATATTATATTATACAAATATAGATCATATATATATATATATATGTATATATATATATATAATAACAATTTGTGAAAAAAGAGGCCATGAATTTTAAAGAGCCTGATGAGAGGTATGCGCTAACTGGGAGAGAGAAGATGGAAGGGATAAGCACTGTAAGTATATTATAATCTCAAAAAATAAAAGAAAATACTAAAGAAAGCCTCGTAGGGAAATGAGCTCCTGAGCTCTAGAGGAAAATGGCACAGGGAGACAGCAACCAGGTGACACTGCAAGCTGCGGAAGTTCCTCGAATGGAGACACGTCCCTCCCGCCCATAGCACATACGCCTGCGGTTTCTATCTGAATCTCAGTTCACCGTGGAAAAACGAAACCTATTTCTTTTTGCTTTGGTTCCGCTTGTCATTTATTCCCGTGTATTCCAAATGAGAGTCCTGACTGCCGTGACACTGTACGTGGGGACAAGACCGACAACCACATCTGCATGTGGCGGGATAGAATATTTCTTGGTAGGAAGCCCTCCATTTCAAAACCACTAAGCTTGCTTTCTGCACTGGACTTAGGATACGCTCTGGTGGAACCCGTGAGTGCATTCTGTGCATGCGAAAGGAATTAATGTTGCCAAGCACAAGGCGAGATGGTAGCAGAGCGCATATGCATTTACAACTACATGTTGTTTTTTGTTTTGTTTGCTTGTTTGTTGTTCTGTTTTTATTTTTTGGATGTACATGTTATCCTTATGAAACTAACACGAAGACCTTGCGACTTGTTCTATCTAATGAAGGTCTTGTGCATACTTCCCTGGTCTCTGTGTGTTCTGAGTTTGTTTGTGCATCATCAGTTCTGTCTGGGAGGCAGTTTTCTCCGAGTCATCCATCTCTCTCGGTCTAACACTCTTTCTTCCTCTTCTTCCATATAGAGTTAGCTTTGAGAGGAGGGGTGTGAGGAAGATACCACCTTTAGGAATGAGTGCTCCAAAGTCTCTCACCCTCCGCAACTGTCTGATTGTGGGTCTCTGTGTTAACTTCCATCGACTACAAGAAGAGTCTCCTCCTGTGTGCGCTGAATGAGGCGCTGTTCTGTAGCTACTGCAGTTTGTCATTAGGAGCCATTTCATTGATAGGTTTCTCTGGCAGACTGATAGTATTAGGTTTTCCAGTCATTTCTCTTATTTATTTATTTCTTATTGAAAATCATTTTTAAAAACAATCTGTTCATGGATTCTTCTCTCCAAACTCTTTCCCAATCATGTCTTCCTCCCTACCCACCATCCAACAACACACCGTTCCTTCCTTCCTTCCTTCCTTCCTTCCTTCCTTCCTTCCTTCCTTCCTTCCTTCCTTCTCTCTCTATCTCTCTCTCTCTCTCTAGAAAACAAAACTAAGCAGAAAGCAGGCAAACAAAACAAACCAATAAAAACATAGTAAAACTTAAAAAAAAAAAGAACCAGAGCCAATATAAACACAAGACCACAAACAATGACATACAGACAAAAGAACAGTGAAACAAAGAAAGAGTACCCAAACAAAGCAGTATGAGACAGGAAGTCTACGACAATACCATCGAACTCATTTTGGGTTGGCTATGTACTGCGAGGCAGGACCAACCCTTAAGTGTGGTTAACATACCCAGTGATACTCCATTCCGTAAAACTAAATTTTCCTTTGAAAGTAGACCCCAACTGTAGACAGCTGCTTGGTTAGAGACAGAACCCATATCCACTTCTTCCTCTCAGGGGGGAAGGGACGGTGGCTCCATCTGGTTTAAACCTGTTCAGGCCCTGTGCATGCTGGCACAGTCTCTGTGAGTCCCTGTGTGTGCCTGTCGTGTCTGGAGGACACTGTTCCCTTGGAGCCATCCATCCCCTCTGACCCTTACAATCTTCCTGCCACCTCTTCTGCATCGTTCCCTGAGCCCTGAGGAGAGGGGGTTGACAAAGACAACCATAATATTTCTTAAATACGATTCAGTGTTATAGAAGTGTATTTTTAGTTATGTATGAAATAATTGTGCACTGTTGGGGAAAGGATACCCAGGCCTTGGTGTTCCATATTGTCTGCAGATGTTGATTTCTGTTGTGTGGAGGTTTGATTGCTTGTGATCTGCACCTGAGGAGTTCTGAATCAGTAAAAACACCTGAGCTCAGGGTTCCGCTGTATGACATTGGCCATAATGGTGGTTTCCTCTGCTGAGGTCTGGCAGGGTTGGTACCTAGGAGAATGCCTTCTCGTCTCCTCGCTGAGCCGCCACAGCAGCGTACCACTACAATGGAGTTCTTTGTATTAACTGACTTCATTAACTTCCTCTCTGTATAATTGGTACCTCATGTTTCTCTGCTTCTCTCCCCCCTCTGCCACAGCTTCCTCCCAATCCCTGTCTCTATATGGGAGATTTGGAAATGTTTTCCTTCTTATTCTTTCAGTGCTGTTGTGAGGGAAATGAGAAATGTCCAGCTCTTGTGAAGCAAACAACAAATTTCTATACTATCGCTATGTTCTGGATTCTGAGACAGACCCTTCTTAAAGAGAGACTACATAATTTTTTGTGGGAATAGGAAACGTAAGAATTGAGGTACTAAAGAGGTAATGATGAGAATACATTGTCAATTCTTAACATTTATAGTAACAAAGAAAAGGTCTAAACCAGTCAACAGGTGATACACAAGTATCATTTAGACAGCACATCACAGGTGTATCAAAACTGACTATTTGATTCTTCCTGAAGGTACCGGGAACTGCCTGTCATACCTAGGATCTAAGCGCAGTATCTGCTTTTCTTGCTTCATGATTAAAATAACTGATGATCTGTAGTCAGCAAGGGACTATACATTGTAGTGTTTCCTACCTTATTCTGAAATGAAATCTTTATAATCCCCCAGTTCTTACCTCGTAACTACGTTCTCCATCTCTGGATGAGCCAGCTCGAGCTCCATATGGAAGATACTTGACTGTGCTAACCATGACTTTTTCTTTCTTAACATAAGACTCCAATTCACATATTTCTTTGGAACATTGTTGTCCACTATCTTCCTATTAGAAGTCTTCCTTGGTACTGGTGGACTGTAAGAAAAAAATTATCAACCAAAAGTAACTGTGTACTCCTTATTCTAAATGCTATGGGGAGACTTTGCTATACCTTGCATAAAGACATGGGTTCTTCTATAGCTCAATAATATAAAGTCACATGTACCTGATATTCTTATATGCATGAACATGGACTGTATTTCTCCCAAATAGGGAGAAAAATCTCCCATGAACATAAATGTGATTATTTTATTGATGCTTAATAATAAACACACATTTAATAAAGCATAGGAACCACACCAAGCCAGGAGAAAGTTACACCTAAGATTCAGACTCAAATGTTATCACAATGATGGACAATTTGGACATGTTCTGGAGTCATAGGAAGGAAAATTAATGTACTTAAGAAGGAATAAATTTAGGAGCTACATGCATAATTTTCTGAGAGAAAGCAGATTTCAAAAATAGTCATACCTGCTTAACTTGACATTTCTTACATAATCCATCACCGGAAGCTGCTGTCTTTTGTCACATCCAAGGACACCTTCCAACTGGTTATTGCTACAGAATGGAGACAGATGAGGCCATGCAGTCCAATTCCTGAGCCTGCTCTCATTATCCATCCAGCCCAGATGGATGGATGGAGTGGCAGAGCTGCAAGTTGAAACCAGAAAACTTACTCTGAAATCCCTTTTGGTTATTCTCACACTGTTAGAGCTTTAGCCTTTGGAGTGTTATCCACTGGAATATTTAAGTACCGATGTCCTGCTTGCCTGCCATGAAGATTCCTTCCTTTTCCTTGCCCCATCTCTAGAGCCTTTCTGCTGACTCCTTTTAATTGACTCTTACACCACCCGATTCTACTTTCCCTGTCACTCTGGGCATTTCTCTGAGCATATATTTAGTTATTGTCACATTTAGCTCAGCCTCTCCACGAACTATATGAACTCCCTATACATTTCATAGAGAAACACATTTTTTTTGATATTCACATATCATATCAGTATCTTCAACTCTTCTGCACTATGTGGATGTGTGATCTGGAAAAGAATATGTGTGAAAACTTTATCCATATTGGATCTCTGAGATCTATAGTGGCTTGTGATTAATTGTTTTGTAACAATTGACAATTGACAATTATTAACAAGAGGTATTTCATTTCTTTGGTTACGTTTATTCCTAGATATTTTTTTTGAGACTACCATGAAGACTGTGTTTCCCTGGCCCCTCTCCTCATGTGTTTGCTGTTGGTTTACAGAAAAGACATCAATTTTTGCAAGTCGACTCAGTAAACTTCCACACAGCTACAATTTTTTTTTCTAAAAGTTTACAGTTCTGAGCTTTTCTTCTAAAATTTTGCGGTAGAATAGTGAACCTCATATGTACACTATGTTTTCTGTAAACAGCAGTCATTTGGTTTCATCTTACCTCAGCTGGAACGGCAAAAAAATAAATCAACAAAGCAACAACACACGCTGGAGACGAAACGAGGAGAAGACTCTGGTTTACCGTTATTGAGAGATTACAAACAGGCCCGAACAACAGGGAAATCAGTTCGGAAGATTCTCCAAAAGCGAGCATCGCATCTTTCATATGACTCAACTGTACTCCTTCTTGAAATACGCCAAGAAGACTCCACACATGATCCGCAGGTATTTCTCAGCCACGCTCGGTGTCATTTTATTCACGATAGATAGAAATGGAAATAACTCAAATGTCCTTGTCTGACGAGTAGATAAGGAGAACATGGCATAGATGCACTACGGAACACTCTCCAGTGTGAAAAACACGAGACTATGAGATATGCACGTAAATTGAAAGAATTAGGACAGACCCTATCAAGCGAAGTAGTCGGAGCCAGACAGACCACGGTTATATGTTTTCTCTAAGGTTCTGAGCTCCAAGTCTGCAGTTGTGACTGTCTAACCTGGGGTGACTGCAGGAAACAGGAATGTAGACAGGGACCACGGGCGGGTTAGATGGAAGGAATTCACGGCAGAACAGCAAGATGAGTGTGGCTTAAAAGGCGACTGGGAAGGTGGAGGATCTTCAATTCGCTTCAATGGAGCGAGACAGATAAAGAAGGGGAAAGAAGTAGACGAAATAACAGTGAGGGTGTCTGAAAAAGTTGTGGGGGAGCATAACTATTATAGACTTAATCTGTGACCACACACACACACATATTTTATATATATATATATATATATATATATATATATATATATATATATATCCCATCAGTGCTGAAAATACTCCCTCCAAGAGCCATATATGAACACCAGGCATGAGAAACTCCCTTTTTAATTGTTGGCCTGGATTGTCAAAGAGAGTCCCAGAATATTGCCAGTGTCCATGGTTTCTACACAGAGGTTGAAGGTAAATCACTATTGCTGATGACACCATGCATTTTGAAACACAGGGTGTAGAGGACATGAGCTGTATCTGACCTAATGCCTCTTCTCACAGGACTAGCTTTCATGGTAACAGAAGTCACCATACAAGCTCCCAAGGGAGGGAAGCAACCAATAGTCCCACACTCTGTGATGCCTATGAACTATAACAATGACCAGTCTGCCGTGGTAACACTAAAATCACAATAGTAAACATGCTGTGCATAGCGTGGTGGCACACAACAGCTCTCTATAGGGTGTTAAGGTTTGCTCAAGAAGAGGGAAACCATGACTTGTCCTAGAAACCTAGTTAACCTAGCTAAGCAGGTACTAGCCAGGGGCTAGTGAAGTCATGGGTCTTGTATGAGAATCAACAAACATCATCGTGGTGGTGTGAATAAGACTCGCCCCATATGTTTACGTACGTGAATGCTAGACACAAGGGAGAAGAACTTGAAAGTGTTAGTAAGATTAAGAGTTGTGGTTTCGTTGGAGAAAGTGTGTCACTGAGGGTGAGCTTGAGGTTTCCAAATCCCTTGCTAGACTCAAGTCTTTCTCTCTCCCTTCTGACTGTGGATCAGAATGTAGCTCTCAACTACCTCCCCAGCAGCATGCTTGCTATGCCTGGACACCATGCTCCCTGCCATGATGATAATGGACTACTCCTCTAAAACTCTAAGTAAGTCCCAAATTAAATGTTATTCTTGTTTGTTTGTTTTTAATAGTTGCCTTGGTTATGGTGTCTCTTCGCAGAAACGGAACAGTGACTAAGACAACCACTTTACTAAATCAGCATAGTCCCTAATTAAATTCTAAATATAGTTCTTTAATCACAGATAAATGTGCCGTTCCCGCCTCATCTAGGAAACGAGGCTGCAATAAGGAGAAATTGTTACGGAACCACAAGTAATCAAGATGGAGGGTTGCAGAGCCCGGTTCCAACACATACACCTACAAAGCAATTCCTACACGGAAGCCTAAGGGTCCTTGCAGAAGAAGAGGTATTAACATTAAAAGAACCACCATAACAGGAAGTATGTCTCCAGATTGGCCCTCCAGAAAAGTCAGAGAGGCTTCACCACAAGGTACACCAACATCGATACCTAAACAAGAACTCAACAGAGATGACATGAGCAAATACTGTGACGTGTAAGAGAGAAAGCTTGCAGTGTCTCCACCATTATCAAAGAACTGTGGGAACATTTGTAATGCTCACAATAAGAAAACTGACCTTTCTCAGGAAAGAGCACCCTAGTAACTTATTCAATACCAGAGAGTCAATCCTGAGATTGTAGATAGACGGGGAATGTGCAGACTGAGCGGGCTGTGTTTATGTATTTAAGACTGTATATCAACAATTAGAGAAAAAGACAGCATGGAAAATGAAAAGAGCACCATTTAAAATGTTTCGAGAGAGAGAGAGAGAACGTAATATTTGGTGGCTAGAGAGTAGGACAGGAATTGTCCTACAATTTGATACATCAAAATGTATCAAAATGTGAAATCGAAATGTGAAAAAAAAAACTTAATTAAAAAATCTGGCAGAAAACGCATCAAAGCATGAAAAACAACTGTCTGGTCTACTACTGTGCTGCTGTCTCTGAGGAGGTGAAGGCTTTTAGAGATTTTTTTTAATGCATTATGATTTTGAAACATTCTTATTGATGTGTTCAGTTTTACAAACGCCTTAATTACGATGATATTGCTAACGCATCAAAGGTTACTACCGATGAGGTTGCTCACAGCGTTACTTCCTCGGGCTGTTATACACCTGCTGTTTCTCTCTGTTGAATTTTAAAAAAAAAAAAAACAGTCTGCTCCTTAGAAAATACACAGCCACACCTTGAGTGGTCCACAAAGACGCCGTCTTAAATCCTAACCCGTAAACAGATTTTCCGTTCAGATCCCACAATGCAAACGTAGGAGCAATGAATCGGTAAGACAGAGGTCCCGCGTAAGTTTCCACGTACTGTCTTCATTCCTATATCAACCATACCTGCCCCAGTTGGGTTCCTGATTCTGTCTGAGTCTTCTGAAACTGAGTAGCTCGTGCTGAAATACATCTGACTTTTATTGAGTCTGTTCATATTTTTCCAACATCAGTATTCCATTCGTCATCTGCTCCCGCTGTGTCCTGCCACCTGTTTGTTCCATCTGTTTTATATATATATATATATATATATATATATATATATATATATGTATATATATATATATATTCTGTTACAGTTGCATGCATCCTTCCTCTGCTCACTTTTCTCTCTACTCACCCATTAACTGTAAACGAAGCCTGCTGATTACAGTCTGTCAAAAGTGTGCCGGGGAACTTCATTTTTCTTATTACAATATTGCTTTACATAAAAATGAACGAAACCTTTAGTCCTTCAAGCAGCTTAGTGACAGCTTTGCAAATTAAATATTTAGAGGCATGCTGTTGGTTCAAAGTGAGCACAAATCCGGGCATTGTATTGAGCCTTGAGCAAAAGTTAGATATTGTGAACCTCCTGCAGTGATTTATTAAGGGAATTCAAGTGGCATAAATGTTTTCATCAATTATTCCCAGCACAGTTGAGATAAGGCACATAGACACTCAGCTTTGTACTTTGACTGGACATCTCAAAAATCTGAGAAAAGTCTTTGAAACAATAAGCAATCCTTTCTAGGTAATGTGTGTAACAGAAATAGAGACCCACCCTATTAAATACGTTCGATTGCATCATTGAACACTAATTACGTTTTACTCAGCTATCCAACAGGAGGGCCTCTATCTGGTTAGTAACTTCATTTGTTTATTCGTCCGTGAGCTCACTTACTTAATAAACATCTGGAAAGTTCCTCTAAAATAGAGTTTACACTGAGATCCTACTAATCAAGACCTCACTGATTCTTGGAAGGCTGAGAGAATCCCATGATTTAGTAGAACACACAAGACCTGTTCTGCGAGACATCAGTGGGGAACAATGGGTTCTCATCAGAGGGCCAGACCCTAGCTAGGGAGGAGAGCTGGCTATGATTTAGAAGGAAAATGGCCCAGCACACTGTCATAGTTAGGGTGTAACTTACTTAGTGAAGCATGGTATTAATTTGAATATAAAAATAAAGAAAGAGATCCTTTCTCTTTTAATGTCCCTCGTTTTCCTTTCAATTGAGATTCGCATATCAGTAGTTTGACTACTTCCATATTTGCCAGTTATCTGATTTCACTATGACAGCCAGATTTCATTATTTGATCTGTCTTCATTACTTACCTTTTTATTCCATCTTACTCGGTCCTTTAGCGGATGTCACTGGTTATTGAGTAGATGCACATAAAGTACACATCAAAGGAAAGATGAAGACAATGCGATCTTGAAAATCACTACGTAGCTCAGAACTTACATGTACATATTTAAGAAAATCTCCTAGGTCAACAAATAAACTTCAGTAAAGCAACCCAGGGTATCAAAAACGTCCTCTCTTTTCCTACGGCTGTGCGTGTAACACCCGACAGGAATAAGGAGAATGATGAAGACAGACAAACAAAATGGCCCGTTAGGCCTTGTAGATGAGCTCGGTGGCAGAATGGATCCGGGAGAAAAGGAAGAATGTGGGGATCTCCGGGCGATGCGTATCCACGGAAGAGGTAAGGAAGAAACTAAAACCTTAGTGGCTTCCTGACCCGCGCACAGATTTCAGCCGGAATGTATTTCCTCCCTCAAGTATGTCAGTTTAAGTTCCTGACACATCATTAAACCCTCAAATGGAGTAAGACCTGCCTTCCTAATAGCCATCTTATATTCTACTTAGAGGTGGCGTGGAGATTTTTATATATGCCAAGTCTTAATATGCAAAATGTTTGAAGGGCATAAGAAGTTGGAGTTTCAAATTTCAATACTGGGCTTAACTTTTTCTGAGTTCTAATGAATTTCAACAAAATGAAACTCTCAGAATTCTCTGAAAATAGTCATTTCTGACTGTGTGTGTTGTGCCTGAAATGCTCTCTCTTGGCTCATGTATTTGAAGACTTAGTTATAACTGCAGTACTGGTGCAACTAGGTGGGGCCAGCAGGTGAGGGGATTTGGTAAAGCAGTAGATTCTAGGGGACATGGTACCTAGCAGAGAGAAGGTTGCTAAGGGAAGTCTTTTAGAAGTCATAAACAATTCATTTTCCAGCCTGTACTCTGCTTCCAGGACTGGCCAATGTATGCACGTCTCTGCCACAGTCTCCCCACTGCCAATGACTGACCCTTGTATTCCCTACAATGACGGACGATCCTGGCTCAAGTCATGAGGCAAACGTTTCTTTTTTGCTTAAGCTGCTTCTGTCAGATATTTTGTACCAGTGCCAAGAAAAAAATAACTAAGAGAGTTTAGATGTGTGACTGAATCCAGACCTACAACTGTATCAAGGATACAATAATAAGTGTTGACATGTTTCTAGTGGTTATTTACTTAAACTGAATTTGCTCATCGTCAGACAAGGAAATATATCCTTTTTGCTGTCGTACAGAATTTCTTTCTTGTTGGAGACTCATATGAGATAAAGGTGGAGAAATGACCCAGGTAGACAAAGAGAGAGAGAGATGCAAAGCAAGAAGAAAAAAAAAAGAAGAGAGCAAGACAGATGAGAAGTGCGTGTCTACTTTCAATCACTAAACGCATGTGATTTCTGAGGAGGTGTTCACGACAATTGTCATCTTTACTCAAAATCCTGAGATAAAAGATGGAGCTACTTCTGAATCACTGCTTTTTTCTCTTCTCTTTTCAGCAACCAACTCCCCCAAGTAACTTAATGTCTGTCTTCATTTCATCCCATTTGCATGTGGAGTATCTGGAATCTGCGCACGGCATTAAGGTTTGATGCATTACCATCTCCTGCAGGTGCTGTGCAACCCTTTTCAAACGCGTGTTGAAGCATCTGGTGCGCCGCATTCCCACACTGTCTTATTATTAGAAGCCCAGTGAGTCAGAAGAGGATAGAGAGCAATTTAAAAATGCACTCAACTTGAGGTCAATAAAAATTAGTCTTCTCGTACCTTTATTTTTTTTTCTTCTTTTCTTCACCCAAAAGGAAATATTTGTGGCAGACTTTATAGATTGGCCATCTCTGTGGGGAGTATGGTCATCCTGTCATTTATGTATTTTCTTATTTGTTGTGGGATACTTTATAGTTATGGGATCATACTCCTGTATGCTGTTTAGGGAGGGGGAGGGGTGCTTCCTGAGGCCTTGCGGCTTGTAAAGGACTTGCCTCCTACCTGTTAACACCTCTGTGCCAGCAACAATGGAGTAGCCCCCCAGATCTCCACATGAACAGGCCATTTGTTTACTTTAATGTATATGAAGGTTCCCTGTCACCATCAATGTTCTACAGCCCAAGGAAGACTCTCACTCACCCCCAGCTTGGACACCCACCGGGATAGGTGCCATGTCTGCTTGCAGACCTTGAGAAGAGTTAGGTTCCATTCATTTGTATAACGAAGGCCTGTGCAGAGACAGGGAGGAGTTTTGATTGAATAAAGCTCCTAGGGGCTGGGGCAGAGAGAGGAGATGAGCAGGGAGGAGGGCTGTGTGAGGAGGCCATGGAGAGGACATGGCGTGAGCTTTCTGCCTAAGCCACCTGGGTATTTGATCTCTGAGAGTTGTCAGGCTTGTTATTAATCTAAAAGATGATTTTAGAACATTTCCCAACATAACTTGACAAATCCCATATCTAGGAACTGACACACATCCTGAACTCACACTTCTCTCCTCCCAGTGCCAAACCACTTAGGCCCGATGACATTAAGATTGTTGCTCCCTATCTTTTATGTGAAATAATGAACTGATTGCAAAAATCTCAGCTTGTCAACTTCTCACTGAACTATCAAATATTACTTCTAGGAAGAAGTAGAAAATAAATAATTCAGCTCTATAAAAGAGCCATCAGGAGACTAATAATTCAGACAGGCTAAACTATCATCCTTCCCATTTGATTCGCCTCTTCATAGATATGATATTCATATGTGACAGTAAGTTTAGGTTACATATTGAGAAGCTTACGTTGGCACATTGAAACACCAGATTACCAGAAAGCTGGAATGTATGCACGCATTAGGGATAATGTGTAATAGTTCATATAACTGCATTAAGTCAACTTACAAATCTCTTCGCATTGTAATTTCACATTATAGAAGTTTTAGAAGAGTTATTCTTCACAGAAACCTGGCTCTCCAAAGAACATATGTGCACTCTGTTTCTTAGAGAACTGACAATGTCTTTGAACTGTTTGCAAAGAAGACATTTTTATTAAAATTCTTGTCTTTTTTTCTATTGTTGTTTTTTATAATAATGTGAGAAAACTGGTGGATATGAGAACAGATGTTTGGCAAAAAAAATTTCAGTAGATGGCATTTCAAATTATAATCAACAATTAGCAATCATTAATTAGAAAGTTATCTTTTCCACACAGTTACAAAGATCCATTTGCTTGTATCAGGCAGTAACTCACAAGTCTGAACTCTATAGAAAATATTCTGTGCTTTGATATTTTTTATTAAGGCAAAAAAAAAATAGTTAATTTTGAAATTTGCTTTGTCATATTGGTCAATTACTTTGTTCAAAGATTTTTATGGGAATATCTATGGTAGATACTGAGGAATTACATGGTTAGTATAAATATGTGTTTACTTATGTCTCAGAGGCTATGTAGAATACTATACTCTCTGTGAGCTTCCTGAGTGCTACCTCGCCATGCCCAAAATTCTCTCAAATATACAGCATATGGCTCTTTATCTTCAAGTATGTACACATATACTTAAATATACAAATGCGTACACATACTTAAGTAATACAGGTTTACATGTACATATGTGAAAATAGAAAAAGGGGAAATTAATGAGAGGAGAAACAAAGATAAGAGGTATGCCCATTCTTAGTAAACTGTGAGTCTTTCAGTGAGGTCTTGTGTACCATCTTAACCCTCAAGCCTGTCACACAGCAGGGAGCAATTTATCAATGAAGACAAGAGTTAATATTTGAATGCTTCCGTGTCATCTCCTTATAATGAGAAACAGGGTTTTTATAAAAATAATTTAGTGGATAATATTTTGAGTGGAGAGACATCGGCCATGATGACCTATCATCCAACCCTTAGAACCATGCATGGCTGCATTTTTTTTTTTTTGACAGCACTAAAGTATAGAGGTTTAGACATTAGTACTGTAACAACACCACTCTGCTTTGTTAATTAAAATTTGGAGAAATTTTAGGAATATAAAGTCCAGGTTGTTCAGAAGAGGAGCTAACGTTTTTATTCATTTAACTAATTATATTCTGAATGTATTTAATTAATTATATTTACCTATTATTTCCCTTCCTAATAACAGCTGCAACATAGAACTTAGAGACAAGTCAGACTGTCATGGGATTGGTCAAGGGGGTGCCATACTGCGATATTTCAGGTGTTTGATCCAGTGGCTTCCGCACACGTCCGTGAAAGATGACAGTAAATGTCACCTGCTTGATGATTTATGAAAATATAAGAGAAAGGAGACTCAGAGTTCTTTTACATTGTGATATGCTTGTTGTCCACATTTTTTAAAAATTGCAAATGCCTTTTAAAATGATGGAAAAGAAACACAAGAACATTGCATGTCGGGGCTGGAGAGATGGTTCGGTTAAGAGCACTTGGCTGGTCTTCAAGAGGTCCTGAGTTCAATTCGCAGCAAGCACACGGTGGCTCACAACCACCTACAATGGGATCCTGTTTCCTCTTCCGGCATCGGGAGTACATGCAGTTAGAGCATCCATATACATAAAATACGTAAATAAACCCATCGTTAAGAAACATCGTATGTCATAAAAATAACATTGACTTGTAATTTGAAAACATTAAAGTTGTAAATGTCCTTAGGTACTGAAAATTATAGCACAAAATATTTTTGCTAAAGTTTAGAATGAATTACCACCATCGATTAGTTGAGTCTTCACAAGACACTTTTAAAGAATATTTGCTGGTCAGAGAACGTGCTCAACTAAAGTGTCAGCACTAGATTTTTTTTTTAAAAAACATTATTCTGAACACTATCTGATTACACAACTGCCTCTGTTATTGATATTTACTGATATATTAGTCTTAAGAGTAATATTAATGAATATTTTACTTTTTGTGCTTTCAGTCCATAATAATGAAATTTCAAATAGTAAGCAATCATTATACTATTTAAATGGGTAACTAAATGGTTAATTCAAAAAAATTATCAGAGGTCGGAACACAGGGTGGTGAGTTTAACAAGGTATGTGGGTGTGTCTGGTGTGTGTCTGTGTGTATCTATCTGCATGTGATATTTTAATTTCATAAAAATATTGTATTGTTGAAAATTGGTACTTTACAATTTAATTATGAATTGTTAGTTCTCAGAGAAAGTGTTATTTATCTCAATTCAGGTTTGTACTTTAGCCCTATTACATCTAAAAAGGAATTATCCCTCGAATTCCCTGGGGGTGCACAGTATATATCTAGTTTTCATTACATCAAGTGATAATTTCCGAATAAGCTCACACCTTTTATAAAAAGATGCCTAATTAAGCTTTTCTACATTTGAAGCTACTCACCTAATCTGAATAATCTTTTTATAATTCTGACAATATTATGAATGTTAGCCAGCTCATAGAGAGAGAAATGGAAACATTTTTTTCACTATTAGCTATCAAATACGTTTATAAATTAGTAGCATAGCTTTGGACATTTCATTTATAATTGTGTTCAACAGTTCCTGTGAACTACGAAGCTGCACAAACCTTCCCAGTTACTTGTTATAACTGATTGTGATGTGTTTGGCCTCTAGACTAATGTCAATGCCATAAAATTTTGTTCTTTATTACATATATGCAAAACTCTACTCTCATCTCCACACACACACACAACGTTGCTTATTATTACACTTCATTTCATGAATTTCAAACGCTGTGACACAGCACTAATATAATTTGGTGTCTTTTTTCTTTATTTGCGAACTTCATAATGTATTCAATGTTGGTCAGTGTAACTTAATTTAGTTTCTTCACAGGTATCTAAAGTTATCCTAAAATAATGGATCTCGCTAATCCATTTACTAATGAAGTAAAACATCACACTGTTTCTAAATAATAGTTCACATAAAATGGAGAGCATTAGGAATAGAGGTAACGTTTCGTGTGAATTGTCACCGTCGAGGGTCTTAGATCAGAGCCTTCCCAACAGAATACACTTAAGTCATAGCAAGTGCACTGACTTCCTTTTCTAGTTCTAATAACATTATTACTTCTGATGCTAATAAGATTATTACAATATTCAGAATAATAACTTAAATACTTTTATCTCCTCAGAAGATATTTATCTTTATGTTAACGTATGGAATCTTCAAGAGCATGTTATCGTGAATGAGGCAGGTATCTATGAAAGAATCTCATTGCACAAATCAAATGCTCACAATGTATCAATTGAATAATATGGTATGTCAGTTATAGGATTCAGTCTATATCTCATGCAGACTGTCAGTAAAACATCCACAAATAATGTATTCACTATTATTTTATCCAAGCAGAATAGGGAATGAATACAGTTACGCTCTAAATCACAGTAGCGTGTCTTGCAAAGGTGTGAGTTAGTAGCCTGTCATACTGCTGTGCTAACTCAGTCAGACAGGTGTTAGCCAAGGGGACCTGTTTGGCTATACTTCAAAACCCAGGTAGAAAACCGTGTGTGATGATGTCCTTGAAGTCCGATTACTGGGAATGCAAATACTTGGCTCCCTGGCCAACCAGCGTAGCTTACTCTGAGTTGCAAATAGTGGGAAACTCTCCCTCAGAAACAAGATTGGATGGATCCATATCTGTGATTTTCTTCTGACCTCTACATTCATGCTCTCTGTGTATACCTTGAACAGATTTACAGAACCCTGTACTTCAAATGCCTGTACTTCACCATATACATTCATATACATGATAATATATATATGTATATATATATATATGTGTGTGTGTGTATACATATGTATATGAATACATGATATATATATATATATATATATATATATATATATATATATATATCAGTAGCTCAAAACACAAAGCATTTTAATATTCATAAGATGGAAAAATACTGTAATTAAGGAGAAATAACATAGACTTATATGTTCCTTAACTTTTTCTATCTTTTACTCTTCAGAAGACCTTACATCTTAAAAATAGAAAGGCATTATTGTAATACACAGCACATAACCTCACCCATATTTATGTTACTGTTTAATGGAGTGTTATGTGGTGGTTAGTGTTAACTGTCAAGCTTAGAGAATATAGAAAAATCCTGAGATGGACAGTTGGGCATGTCTGCCTGGGATTGTCTGGAGAGCATTCACTCAATGAGATTCACACATGTGCTAAAGATACATGAACACGCACAAGCAGGAGCACACACTCACCGGGAACAGTGAAAAGATGTAAGAATAAAGCAAAACTAAAACGAACACAAGCAAAACCAGAAAACCCGGCACCTCACTGACCTAATTTAATGTGGGCGTTCACGTTCAACCTAAACACAACTGACCTTTGCACACTGTGCTCATGTAGTTGTGTTTGCGGTTTCATTTGCTGGAAAATTTTAGTCATAATGACAGTCGCTTGTACGAATGTTTCTATATTGTCTTTCAAATTTTGTGTCTGACCCTAAACTATCTATTAATAGGATAGTGCCTTGGAAAATATTTAAAAAATACAATAACATGTTGAATTGCCCTCATTTCATGGATTAATAAACTTGGGTGATAAAAATCACATAATAATAATAATAATAATAAATAATAAATAATAATAATAATAATAATAAGAAGAAGAAGAAGAAGAAGAAGAAGAAGTCTATTTAACATTAACTAGACTTGTACTCCAGCGTGCCTGAGAAGGTACAAATTATCTTCCTACTTCCTAAATGAGAAAATAAGAGAATCAAGAAAGTGACTCAACTAAGTTAATAAATGTCAGAGGTGAACTGCAAGCCAAATCATTTCACTGAAAACAAATTAATTGTAGGACTAATGGTCTATAATATCTACATTTAGAATGAACTTCTCAGTAGCTCTCTAACTGCTTGTTAGAAATAAAGTTAGACCAAGAAACCATGTAATTTGATTTGTACTCATACACTGTCTCGTGACCTTACTTATTCTAAGTCTGTGGCAGTGGAGATATAAATACGCCATTTTTCTTTGGCACAGATGTTTCTATAAGATGAGAATTATTTGCCAGACATCGTTGGAAAATAAGAAGACTAGGACGGTGCTGAAATAGTGAAATAGTCAGCTTTGGGCAGTAGTGCAAAATGCACTTAAATTATATAATCTGCAACATACAATAAAATACTATAAAATGTTAAAGTACAGCATGGTAGCGCAATAGAGTATTTGTGTTTGATCTGGCACTCCCACCATTGGTGGTAGGCATGTGACTTATTAAAGAAGGCAAAGTAAATATTTAAAAAAAAAATTGATACGAGAAAATGATGTAGAAAATTCATTAGGTTGAATCTCTTGCTATTATAGAAAACAGTATAGATACATGGTCCAATAGTTGCTGAGATTATAAATGTGGGGATAATTGCGTTTATTCTTATTTAAATAAAAGTTGCAGAATTGACAAAAACAAAAACAAAAAGCAATGCTGGATTTGAAGAAATGGATGTCTTCACAGGCCAATATAAATTTACAGTTAAATTTATATGAATGCATCATGCAGCAAACTCCGTGATGGAAGTTTAAGGACAGGTGAATTAATGAGTCCCATTTTAGGTATTATTCTAAAGAGGAGAGCTTCCAAAGTGCTTCTGGCTGTAAATGCCAATAATTCTCAGTCACACGATCACGAAGAACACAAAGAAAGGCGAAATGGTATGAGAAGTAATTACCAGCTATCTGAAACACAGCGTATGATGTCCACTTACATCCTCTTACTTAAAGAACATAATTAATAGTAGGAGCTCGGATTTCTGTACTGCATATTTACCTCGCTAAAAGATATATTTGTAGCTGAAAAGTTACACCCTATTAATCAATAGTAAATATGAATACCATAACCTGGGGCTGTTGTAGTTTACAAAAGGAAAACTTTCATGTGCTTTGCTTCATTTATTAATATACTAGACCTGAGAGGCAAGGTTGCAGATTATTACAGCATGGAAACTAATGTCTCCTGTGTTCAGAAAAGGTCAGATTCCAGAGTTGGTTTCTTAAAGAGGCATATGAATAAAACAAATCCCTGTAATTGGAGATATTAGGAAGCTGGCAGAGGCCACAGGGACTACTGGGTAAGGGAACTATGGCAGATGTCCCCAAAGAAAGTCAGGAGAACCAAGAACATGTTCCAGGCAACACTGTGTCATAAACAGAACTTGCAGAGATGTGTTTCAAAAGTGCTTTAAAAATTAAAAAGAACCTTTCGGCCTCTGCTGTCTTAAAATCATTAAGTAGATCGATGGATCCCATGCCTGTTGAGGCAGCTCACCTCTCCTGACAAATCTGTAGACTGTACAGACACTTAATCGGAGATTCAGGGGAGTATCGTGGGGAGCCGGGGGGAAGGGGGGAAGAGCTCAGTTTGTTCCCAGAAATCAAGATACAAAGATAAGATGTTCATCTCACACATTTTTTTACAATAACTTCATAAGAGAAAAATGTGTAAAATGATGACAATAAAACACTGCTATGAATACAAAATAAGCAGATGGCAATATTTTCTTATGCAATGTTTTTGGCAAAGCAGGGTCATAAGAAAGCCAAGAGCAGAATTCTTAATGTACTTTCTACTAGGTCTGCCGGTTCTCCAGAAAGGCTAACCTCACTCTCATTGTTACGTAAACCTGCTTTAAAAGACTTTTGGGAACTGGATTCTAACTCATTATCCCATTCATGCTGCAAATTTATTTAAGGTGATTATTGATAATTTAGGGGAAAATAGAGTGTTTTTTAACTAGCCTTTGAAAATAGTAATACATTTTAAGTACCTTTTTTTGTCTTATAGATCTAAATAGATCTAAAGATATACTCCAAAGGTTAAAGAAGTTAATTAGTTCTCACCAGAGAAGTCACATCTGGCCCATCCATAGGAAGGTGTGTTCTGCAGGCCATGCAAAGGGAGCTTGGTAAGCAGCGAGGTAAATGTATTATTAGGTGGGTTTGTTTTAGTTCACTAACTTAAGGATAAATATATAGGTAGGTCTTCCTTCACTCTTAGAAGCTGTGTTACAGCATCAAAGCAAAGGCCTGTTATGATTCACATATCTCTCTTCCCAAAACACGTTCCTTTCTCTTTCCTTCGACTTGTGCTTTCCGTATGCAGGATACTTTTATGAAGTGTCACATTGATTTATGAAAGGTATTTTAAAAACGCACGGTGCAACAATGTCAGATATTCCATAGACAAAAGAAAAGGAAAAGATGCTGCGGAGTTTTCTTAGATGCTCTATGGCTCTTGGGGAGAACGTTATTATCCACAGGGGAACACTTGGCATACACACACGCGTGGTACTATACACTTACCCAAGCACCTGGGCATGGTAAAGTAATATGTCTTGGAAGAGAACCGAATGCTGTCATATTCCTCAAGTGGTATAAATTCCAACTGCATGGCAAGTTCTTATCCTCATACTCAGATAACTGTAGCTCCCACCCCTCTTCAAAGAAGATGCTTTTTGCAGCAGGCAGAAGTATTAGAAAAGCCACAAGTGTTCGAAATCCATCAAACAACTTACCATACCGTGCCCAACCTCATTTGATACATATGCAACAGAGTCCATACATTTAAGTCTCAGGAAACATTGCTGAAGAATGAGCAAAAAGATTGTTAAGGCCAGAAAATCAGAACCTCTAAGATCCATGTCAAGGACATTGCACTTACAAAAATCTTCAAACAATGGCTTCTGTTCTAGTCAGGGTTTCTATCGCCACAATGAAACACCATGACCAAAAGGCGGGTTGCGGGAGGAAAGGGTTTATTTGGCTTACACTTCCACAGCACTGCTCGTCATAAATGGAAGTCAGGACAGGAACTCAAATAGGACAGGAACCAGGAGGCAGGACCTCGGAGCAGTGCTGCTCACTGGCTTGCTCCCCTGGGCATGCTCAGCCTACTGTCTCATAGAACTCAGGATCAGGTCCAGGGATGGTACCACCAACAATGGGCTGGACACTCCCTCCTCAATCGCTAATTAAGAACACGCCTTACACCAGATCTTACCGAGGCATTTTCTCAATCCATGCTACCACCTTTTAGATAACTCTAGTTTGTCCCAAACGGACATAAGAAGATCCAGCACGGTTCCCTAAACAAAAGCTAGACAATAGCAACAACAGTTGACATGTCAGCTTGGAAAGGGGAAAACTCACAAGAACCTACCGTGTAGATAGAGAGGACTGAAGGTAATTAATGGCTGCTAAGAAAGGTAGAATCGGTCTTGTCCAGGGACAAGCCCCCGAGAGGTTCTCTATTTCCAAATAATTGGCCACAGATACCTACAGATATGAGCAGCACTAAGCAAAACTCTGTCTGTTCTCAAGTTCTATTTATACATATTAATGTGCTTGTGTGTGTGATCAATAACTTTAAAAACAGGTCTTGACATGGCAAGAGTATCAAGACAAGAGGTGGTAGGGGGAAGGACAGGTACAAATGATGTGAACAGTGTGCTCATGTGTGAAATTCTCAAAAAGAAACAATAAAATTATATATATGTATACATATATATATGCATACATATACATACATACATATGTATATACACATATATGTATATAAACTGGAGAATTGGGAACTATGTCATTAGAACACCAATGTTTTCACTGCACACACAACTAAAATTTAGTTGATTAGTGTTTCTGAGATCAGACTACCAAGTTCTGTCTAGAAATGATTCCGAACTTATCTTCTTTCACCTTGTAACTAAAACTTACTTGGTAAAGTTCCTGTAACAAGCATGAATTTAAATCATGAACCACACTTTCCTATAACGAATGCAATGTTTTTGCTAATTAGTAAAATCCTAAAGGAACTCTTTTGCGTTTTGAATGTTCAGTTATTTAACCTTCTTTCTATTCCAGTTCTCAATACAACTCGGCATTAATCAAATAAGCAAACAGCATATAAATCACGGCAGTCTATTGTCATGTAACAGAAGACAATAGTGACCTAAGATATGCTAAGAGGGGACTACGACACTGCTCAACAGTGGCACAGAGCATGATGTCATTTAATCATTCCATCTGAATTTAATATTCCATTATACACACGCCATAATAACCTATCTAGGTTTTGGATAATGACCAAATTCATTGGAATTGAAAACCCATGCAACGTCACGCTATCAGGGTTAAGTGGAAAATCAAATCATTTGTGCAGGGAGTCATTCTTGCTGGTAGCATAGAGCTGCATTAGTTTATTAGACCAAAATGAATAATAAATATACCCCAGGTTTAAACCGGTAGATTGAGGAATAATCACTGGCGTATGCCATCTCTGCAGTTAATGCAGTAAAGGTATATGGCATTCAATCATTGATTATCTATTATGTAACTAAATAGCACAGTCTGTTTCAAGACGCGCATTAGTAAATACTTATAAAATCAATTTAGATGCTAACCTACACACAATGTTTTTGAAGATAAGGAAATCTATATGCATGGTAGAGGAGAGAGAATATATTAGTGGTTGGTGATAATTATCTGATGCTTACATAACAGAGTACTACCCATAGAGAGTTTTAGGAAGAAAAGGCAAAGACACAGGAAAATGAAATATAGATTCTTTGTCGATATGGACCTAGTGTCTAGCAAACTGGCTTCTAAAGGCCAGACCAAGGGAAAAGAAATTATTGTTGGAAGACAGGACTCAGTAGGGATCACGCCTGGATGACAAACAAACGCTTTCCCCACTTGTTAACAGTCCACATCACAGTAGGGTATACAATGTGTTTGGAAGCCATGACAGGGTGTATAAGCCTTAATGTCTTTTAAATCCACAAATAATACAGAACTTGTTTTTCTTTGAAATACTGAGAGATAGCTTATATTTCCTGACAACTCATCAGCGTTTTGTGTTGTGGTTGGATCTTGGTCTGTAGAGAGAAGCAGGGTAAATCTGAAGCAGTCTTTGTCAGCAAAAGGCCCATAGCCCCGGCTGTAAGCTGGCCTCCCAAAGTAAGCGAGAGCCAAGAAGAAACTGCTTTGCTCAGAACAAAGGTTTCACTGGAAAATGTAGAAGAAACGTCATGAGGATATTTCAACTAAATATCTGAAAACACAGAAGAAAATATTTTAATTTAAGGTTTCAAAAATCTAAGACTCTCGGGCCTGTGAACAGAGCTCTGTGCTCCTACAATAATGGAATTCCAGTGCCCATTGCATGATGGAGTGGTTGGCTCTGTGGCTGCCTGAGCACAGACAGTATCATCAGCCAGTTAGGTCCCTGTGCTGAAGCTGTGCTCTTCTCGGCTTTGCTGTTTCAACAGCTCATTACTGCATTAATGAGCAAGGCTTCTGAGAAGGGCTTTCAAACAGTAGGTGACACTTCTGCATTCCTAACCCCTTCCCCCATGCAGCACCAACTCAAAGGTCCCTGCTAATTCTTTAAGCAGGATGTAAAACTTCATACTGATCCGCTCGAATTTAAAATATCAGCGACGGTGGTCAGCACTTCAGAATCCATCTTTTCTTAGACTCAAAATCAAAGATATTTTCTCTATTGCTCTCAGAAATTGAACTGTAGGGTTTTGATGTGCCTGACACCAAGCGAGGAAAACAAACTTTTTAAAATAAAATGTGGAAAAGTCACGACAAGTATACTACAGCAAATGAGATGAATTAGTTTCTGTCGTAAAACGGGATTAAATTTGAGAAATAATTTTAATAATAGAATATGATATAATATTCCAATGAAGACAAGTAAAAAGGAATGGGAGATTTCAAAATAAGTTTTGAAGTTATTGGAAATTTTCAACCTCAAAATAATTCTTTTAGAGAATATTTTATTGTTGGTTTTTGTTCGATCATTTTATTTTTAGTTTTATAGTCTTTCATCTTGTCTTAATTCCTCTCCAAGAGAGAGTCTAGAAGAATATAGATATTGGGGTTGTTCCCCTGCCATGACCCATAAATATAACCAAGACTTCACAATAAGAACCTACTTATCAAACATCATGTCATTTTCAGACATGCTTTGTGATAAACTCTTCAGTGACGAATCAAGTATTTACTATTCATATAGTAATTTTATATACTATAAATTATATTACATTATTATGTAATATAATACATGTTATATTATACAATAAATACATACTATATATTATTTAAATTTATACATATATATAAATTTATATAGTAATTTTATACTATGTATATAGTAAAAATAGTACTGATTAGGTAATTAAAGGAAAAATTCTGTCATTACATGGATTTTTTGTTTTACTTCTTATCATTTGAAATTTGAAAGTATTAAAATAAAATACCACTGTGATTAGCATTGGTTTTGCTGTCTCCTACACTCTGTGCAGGAGAGGGAGAGCTGGCTGACCCTTCGTTTGCCTCAAAGCCCAAAGCCTTCCTTAAAGAATTGAGTCGGATTCCAGATCCTAACTCAGTGGCTTTGAAACAGCCCTAGCTGAGTTCCTTGCCTGACACAGTCATCAGTACTACATGTGATTGATGGCACTGTTTCCGAGGCTTTGGAACTGGCCACCAGAATGAAGGATATTTCCGTCTGCTGGAAAGCACAAAGTCATTTTAAAGACTAATTTTAGGAAGGTAAGCCATAACTGTCATCAACAACCCAAATCTCACAATCACTTCTAAAATGGCACAGGGGCCTAAAAATATGAGAAGTCCCTCCGGAGACTGTTTGATACCATTCATGATGCATTTACTAAATTGCTTTAAATTCAACATCTTGTGACAGCGATGTCTTCTCTTTCACTAGGCCTCATGCTATTTTTCCCACTGACGTATCTATCACATTTCTTTACTTTTAGAAAACCTTGATTTTTATTTCACCGTTTTCTAAGACATAATCAGATCTTTCTTTATTCGGTATCTGCCCTCAACACTCAGATCGCCTTACGGTTAGCCAGAGGAGGATGGCATAGTTTGTGTAATTTTGCATAAATGGTTCCGATTTGTTGGTCCCTCTCAGACAACAAGTGTATCCATGATGGGAACACATGTCCCCCCATTTCCCCCCATGTCCCCACATGTCCCCACATGCTTCCCAACCCTTCCAACAAGGCCATCTGTCCGTAAATACACGTTGACTTTTAGCTTAACGGAAACAGTTTGCTTTTCGTTATTCTCAGTCAATGCATCTTGTTTGCTCAGTTCCAACTTGTGAACATCATTCTGAAACCCACTTAGCTTTATAATCCTTTTGCCAACCAACCTTAAAGTTAATTCCTAATTGTGCTGAGATCCCAGGTTTTAAGGAATCGACAGAGATGCCACTACAAGCATTTTATCATTTAAAAATAATATCAAAATTAAAAGTAGGGAAAAACAATCCTATACTGTGTCACTGAGTTATCAGCACGAAATGGGTTAAAGTGAATTGAATATATCTCAACGGAAAGACAAATGGGTCTGTTACATTGAACACAGGAGGGTTTGGCTGCTTTATCCCTCATGTTGACATCTCAAAGCAAATTGGTTGACCTGCCTAAATACCACTTCCTCTTCAAAGGACTGTGACTGAGTTCAAACAGTCATGAATACCAAATAACTCCAAATATGTGAGACCACTGATAAAAAGCACTGGCATACATCGCTTCCATGCTAATTCCAACTTGTTTGTTTTAAGATGGGAATATTCAGCATGCTAATTTCCCTGACCTGGCCCAATTTATACTATGGTACCATAAAAATATTCTGACATCAGGAAAGTCAGCAATGGTACAGAATGCCAGATACTAAAACACAGAGTCTGAGATCCAGCCTAAAACATAGACCGTTGCTTGACTGCTAGGACAGAAATTATGAATATCAGAGCTGCATAGACTCTGTCTTCGAGAAATGTTAACACACTTACCTAGAATATTAGTGAATGGTTTTAGGCAACCTGATATTTTGCAACTACATAGATAAGTAGTAATGTGATGTGAATAATAAACAGACCAAACAAGAGTTGACCTGGCGACTCTAGCAAGGACTCCTGGTAACGGGAGACAGGGAGCCTGACCAGGTCATCTTCTGTAACCAGGTAAGGCTTCCGCTGCGGGGACTGGGACACTAACCCTGACCTAAAGCCTTCAGTCTACTGGTATAGAAGTTTGTTTTCAGTTTTGTTTAAAATACTGCTTTGTGCACTGTTGTGTAAGGGACAATAGTAAGTCTTGGCATTTTGTATTATCTGCAGGTGCTGGGTTTCTGTGGGGGACGTTTGATTGCTTATGATCTGTACCTGAGGAGTTCTGAATCAATAAAAACACCTGAGCTCAGGCGCTCAGCGTTCCACTATTGAGGATGGCACTGGCCACGATGGTGGTGAGGCAGGGTTTGCACTTATGAAAATGGCTCCATCTTTTCCTTGCTGAGCTGCTACCACAGGGTTACCACTACAACCTACAATCTCTCCTGCCTGCAACAATGGAGACTCAGAACTAATGATTGGTCAAACTCAAGCCGCATGCCAGGAGAGGGATCCCAAGCCAGACACTGCCTGGATAGTCAGGAACCGGAGGCTGGATAGCCCAGAGACCTAGGGTAGAACCAGCCATAACTAGCTAATAAACAACAGCAACAACAACAATAAAGATCAATGGAATGATTCCTAATGATATTCTGGTATACTCGTAGATCGCTTCCTAGCCTAGCATCCTATACAATTTAAAATTTAATACAAATGTTAAAAAAAAAAAGAAAGCAAGAGAATAGATTTGCAAGTCTGAGAAATGAGAGGCTGCTTCAGGCAAATACGTTGACATCTCTCGTCAGATCCACAGAGCAGAACGCATTATGGCTGACACACGTCCACACGAGCAATGAAACGGTGTCCAAACGTGAGTGTGCCATAGACGAAGGTTCTGTCCTGCGGGACCAGAGCAGAGGACATCCTAGCTGGGAGATGACCCCGTAGGTACAGCTAACGAGGTTTCACGACTCATCTGAAACCTTCGCCAATCACTTTATGTGTTCCCTGGCTAGTTTTATAACTACCTGTGTAACACGAGACATTGTTTTTAAAGTTTTTGTTTTTTTTTTTTCCTTGAAAATAGCTTTGCTCTTGGGTCTCGAGGCTATTCAGCACCCAGGAGGCCAACTAATACAGCCAGTTTTCATACCTAAAAGCCACAAGCTCTTTCTCGTTGATATATCCGCGTGAGCGGTACGCAGGCAACTTCGTACCACCGTACACTCCGTGAAATCCTCTTCGATATCCAGCATCGTCCGCCTATTGACGAGCCCATGCCTGTCTCACCTCTATGATTAGAGAATAAATTCATTAAAAACACTTATGTCTACTTTTTATTTAACTTAAAGATTCTGACAAGAGACAAGGAAGAAAACACTTTTGTCGGAGTCTTTATTTTTTTTTAATGACATTTCCCCATTTGTTTATGGGGTTGGCAAAAGAACATATGAAGGTCAGAGGACAATTTCTAGGAGTCAGTTCTTTTCTTCCCCTGCGTGGGTCCCTGGGGTGGAACTCAGAACCTCAGGCTTGTAAACAAGCACTTCTATCCACTGAGCCATCTTGCCATCCCAAGATGCATTCCTTTCAATGTACTTACTCATTATAGAAAGAGAGTGACCATCCTTGTTGGGGGTACCAGCCAGGGAGAAATGGATAGAGTTCCTAATGCTGTTAGATCTTTGACATTATTGCCAGGTAAGAGCAGCAAGCATTAGCAAGCATTAATGTGTGTTTTCTTTTTCTGAACTGGGAGATAGTTATGTTAAACGTTTTTGCAACTCTTCAGCAACAAAAATAAACAGATAAATCCGGAAGGATATAACGTATCGGATATTTAAATTTTAGTTAGTAGTTTCTTTTTTACCTCTGCCTTTTTCTCAAGTCCTAAAACTACTTCCCTGCCCGCTTCGGGTTCCCAATATAATATAATTATATAGAATATAATCATATTAAAGAAAGGGAGATTTTTTTTTTCTATTGTATGCTGTGAATTCTTTGGTAATTTCGTCTGAACTTTAGTTCCCACACATTTCCTCATTATCTAAATTCCACATCATGTCCCCCAAGGTGAGCAGTAATATATTCCAGAATCCAGAAACAAACACAAGAAGTTATAATTGACAAGCAAAGCCATCGTGTTCACCCAAAGTTTAAAGGCTTCATGAAAAATTCAGAGTGGAACTGGTTACAGAATCCTTAGTATTTAAGCATGAATTGTCCTGTCATCATTTAGCTATGAATGCCTCTGAATCAGAAGAAGGCAGATGTCTTATTTAGGGTTACCATTGCTGTGATGGAATACCATGACCAGTGTAACTTGAGGAGGAAAGGGTGTACTTGGCTTACACTCCCACACCACTGTTCATCACTGAATGAACTGTCCTGACTAGGACAGGAACTCAAGCAGGACAGGAACCTGGAGGCAGGAGCTGCTGCAGAGGCCATGGAGGGGTGCTGCTTCCTGGGCTTGCTCTCCATGGCTTACTCAGCCTGCTTTCTTATAGAACCCAGGACCACAAGCCCTGGGATGGCACCACCCACAATGGGCTGGCCCCTCCCCAGTCAGTCAGTAATTAAGAAAATTCCCTACAGGCTTGTTTATAGCCTCATCTTATGGAAACATTTTCATAATTGAGATTCCCTCCTCTCAGAAGACTTTCGCTTGTGCCAAGTTGACATAAAACTATCCAGCGCGGTGGGTTTGGAGATTTTCTTGTCTACTCCATGACCCAGGAGAAGAATCAAACAATTGAGAAATATATAGCTTTATTTTAAACTTTTTTTTTAGAAATAGAAATAAAGCTTGTTAAAATATTTTAAATGAAATTATTTAATAGGCTGATGATAGGGAAACCATTTATATATATATGGTTTATATATATATATATGTATGTATATATGTATA
This sequence comes from Cricetomys ansorgei, assembly GCA_026225945.1. Lineage (NCBI taxonomy): Eukaryota > Metazoa > Chordata > Mammalia > Rodentia > Nesomyidae > Cricetomys > Cricetomys ansorgei. The sequence continues at coordinate 1,854,840 of JAMJFZ010004223.1, forward strand.
TGTGTACATATATACGTATGTGTGTGTGTATATATATATACACACACACACATACACATATACACACACAATTGGAGTTCTTACATTTTGAAAGTTTGAAAATTCATGAAATCTACTAACAAACATTTGGATATGATATCAGATTATTATTTCCTTATGTTTCAAAGGCTATTGAGCTTCATGACACATTTGTTAGGTAAATTTAAATTCAGTTTAACTTTCATTGATTCTCTTAGCAATTTTTATTAAATGTTTACAGTATTGTTATAATGTAGTATTCGGTAAGAGCACAGTGTAAAAGATAGATGCGGGATCTTGTTTCTTAGTGTCTGAATGATTTCTGTTCACCTTCCACTCAACCACTACCAAATAGAAATACAAAAACAGGAGAAAAAGAGATATCAAAGCCATATCTGACAAGGTCAGGAAATTTCAGAAGCTGATGTGCCTTCAGCTACTCGGTAAATTCCACTTATTCATTCTGTGGCCCCCGACCCTTCCTTTAATGAGAGAACTAGAATGCACCTCACTCCCCTGACATGTGTAATGATCTCAGATTATGATAAAGGCATCGGTAAACATGTTAGGTCACAAAACGGTGCTTTGTCTAAGCATGTGAGATTTGTTTGGGGAAAATCATAGCGGTAAGAAAGAGAACAGTTACAGAGAAAACACACCCCAGGGTGGATCCTTGTCCTTCCTTACCGCGTGGCAGGGTACAAAGGGAGAGAATGCAAACAGAGTACTTGACTGAAGGGCACAGCTAAGCACGAAGGCAGGGAACTGAACACGGCTCGAGACAAAATGAAGTGGAAGCCCGTCAGATTGCTATTCTGTATACATTTAAGGAGCACTCACTGAAACGATATGTAGAATAAAAGGAAGTTTAACTCTCTTTGAAAAGCCGGAACTAGGAGTAGAAAATTAAAACAACAGAAGAGGAATGTTCAAGGATATGGAGATGTGAGAATTTACATAAGTCGTTTTCTCTTCTCTGTGGATGCTAGCGTTTAAGCTTCAGGTATCCAGAGGTCAGCAGCCTAGTAAGGGATCAAGGGAGGAGAGGACCTCTCAAGGCAGGGGAAACTGTACATAGTCTTATAAAAAGATAAAAGGTAAGCTAGAATACGGTGCTTAAATGGGGAAGGAGTGTGAGAAGACAGGTGAAAATGAGAACACGGGGAATGGCAACTAACGCTAAGGCCTTTGGGGAACCATATAAGATCCTCCTGCTGTAGAAGCTTCGTGTGTGTGTGTGTGTGTGTGTGTGTGTGCGCGCGCGCGTGTGTTTGTGTGTGTATACACATATATATGTGTATATATATATGTGTGTGTGTGTTGTGTACATGTATACATATGTATACATGTGTATATATATACACATGTATACATATGTGTGTGTGTATATATATATATAAACACACACACACACACACACACACACACACACACACATACACATATATGAAAGGAATGTAACTAGAGTCTCCATAAAATGGGGCAGACAAGGCCACAAATAGACATCTTACACCACCAAGTCACACTTGCAGCTCCACGAGTGGGTTACAGCTTGTTGAGCTGCTTGCCGAAGGGATGCTCACAGAAATCCCCAATCATAATGTTATCGCCAAGGTGACTCATCTATTCTGCGTAACCTGATGCTGAAGACGTGCCTCACTACGTCATCCAACATGGAGACATCGAGCTGGCGCCCCTCTAAAAGTTTTATCCGTGGTGACTAGTGTCTGTGGTAATAGAAAATATTGAGCCCACTTCTAGAGGAGAAAACTAATCGCTAACTTCACCCAGCTACAAACTCTATGACCTATAACAGAGACCTCCCTGCAAGATACATAATCCTACAAATGTTATAGGTGTAACCAACTACTTTTATGTTGGATAGGAGGCCTACTCCATGAGTTGGAACCAATACCTGGCGCTGTTATGGTTAGTCAAAAACTTGAGAGAAGATAGGCCCTTGATCTAGGATAAAACCTACTTCTATTATTCGCATAAGGAATAAAGCATTAAAATTACTCTTAAAGACATATAGAGACATCCATCAACCTGATAACAGTAAGCCCTCATCAGACAAGCATCTCTGTCAGGAGATAATGATTAACACAGAAGCTCACAACCGGGCAATGGGCTGAAAGCAAGAGACTTTGGAGCTCTGAGTCCTAACTGAGATGTCTTTATCCAAACCTCTCCTCAGTGCTCAGGGATCTACACAGAAGAAAAGGTGGAAAACGTTGTTGGAGTCAGAGATGGTAGATGACTCCGAGGAGCGAGTGTTCTGGACCCAACAGGACTAACACAGGAACACAGAAACTCACAACATGCACAAGGCGTGAGCGGGTTTGAATCGGACAACAATCTAGCACTGAGCATGGAAAGCGGATCAAAGCTCCCACCCCTAGCCAAGAAGCTATGTGCAGCTGGGAAGGAAAAGTCAGCGATCTCCAACGGAATGCCACTTGGTAGGGCATCCCAGTCCAGGGCAGGACCCACACCCAGAGCACCTGGCCAACGCAAAGTAGATTCCGTGTGTGTTGGCTTATTGGCTGTTTTTCGTATGCATTTTGTTTTGTTGTTATTGTTGCTGTTTTGGTGTTTCATAATTATTAATTTTCTCTTGTTTTTAGATTTATATGTTTCTGTTTGTTTTTCTTTTTTAAGAGAGAGAGTGAGCAAAAGAGAGAGAGAGAAGAGAGAAAGAGACACAGAGAGAGAGAGAGAGAGAGAGAGAGGAAGGATATAAAAGTTGGGTAGAAAGGGAGATGGGGAGGACCCAGAGGAAAGAAATGGTCAAAATACATGAAGTAAAAATAATACAAATAAAAAATTTTTAAAAATCTGTTTAGACTCCATTTTGAGTTGTTAAAATACTGACGTACTTGTTGTTTGATGACTAATGTTGGCGATATGTATGCTTCTCCTTTAATAAGGTCAAGTGTGTTGATTCTGTCACTTGAAAATATTTATTTAACATAATAACGAACCAAGGTTAGACGGCTTGTATGCAGCGTACACCATCCCGAGCACTTGTTTATTACCCTCAGAATACGAAGGTATCTTTAAATCTCGGTGTTTTAAGAAACTGCCTGAATCCAGCATTAAATTCTTTTCTTTGTTTCACTGCATCTATTCAGCAATGGATTTTATTGCTGAAATGCATGTCATAGGTTTCAACAAATAATCCAAGCTATATAAAATATGTATATTTACACATGCTTAAGTTTACATATCACTCAACAGAAAGTTCAAGAAACAATGGGTCTAATTTCTCATCATTTTGACATGGATATAAAATAGGGTATTTCTATTTCTATATTGCGTTTCCTGCACACATTTGAAATTTTGTGCTTATTTTGTTCAGGAGAGTTATTTTGAGGATAATAATTGTCTACCAAAATTTAATGACCGGAAGAAATTTAACTAACATTAATTTTTTTTTACCTACGTCATCCAGAATAAATATTTTTTTATATAATGCTCTATTTATATAACATAAGTATAAAGTTTAACATGTCAAAAGCATTGCCCTCAGGACGGAGTCCTTCCTATACATATTAGAAATACCTAACAGCTTAGGGAAAAAGGTCACTTTACTTTTTATTCTATTTTACTTATATTCATACACAGTACGATTTCTATGAGAAAGCTTCAAAGCTACAGATGTATAAAAACAGGAGCTTATTAGACTGACAGCAAATGAAATAAACTAGAACTGGCATTAAAATATCAGTTACAGTGCAATTAATAGTACAGTGTTTCCCATCTGCTTTTCTTGACATGAACACGTTTACTGGCAACAGCGTAATCTGCAAATCTAGAAGAATTATTGACTCCATTACAAATTAGATGAATGTTGCTACAGATTGACTTGCACCAAATTCTGTCACCAGTATTTAAAATCGGGCTTCTTACGAACTTCATATTAAAGGAACACCAAAGCAAAATTTCTTTGAAAAGAAAATATCATGATGAAACCTAATAATTTGTATGATATTAAAAATCCCCAATGATATGTATATGATTACTGTGAATTCTAAACAGATGTCCTTTGCAATGAATGTACAGTTGTGTATTCATGATCTTGTGTACTCTAAATGGAAGATTACTTTACCATTTGCTTCTCATTAAAAGGGCATTAATTGGCATATGTTGGTCTTTCCAAATCAGTTGCTTAGTTTTTCTTCCCTTTCAGTCTTCTACCAACTTCTTAATTAACCCTACGAACTACGTTACTCTCTCTAATTAGCTTCACTGAAGTGAGTTGTGAGAAGACAGCATGTCAAATACATGGTGCATTGTAGAGTGGCTTGCCACACAGGCATTTAGTAGTTAGGTTTTCTGTTTTATAGTCAACTTTTTGTGATAGAACTACTCAGTGGGATTGTAATGAATCCTTATGTGGGCACAATATATTGGGCTGGGGACTTGAAAAATGATGGTTACATCAAGTCTTATCTCAGCAAGAATGATTCCGTATCTTTAAGCAGAAGAGAATAGCAAAATTATTCTTGATATGTGCCATCTGTTCTTCAAAACGTGCATATTTAACATGTGCCTAGAATTGAGGAAAATGCTAGAACCTTTGACTCAGTTGTAACACTTCTTAAATATCACCCAAAGAGCTTGAGATTGCACATTACAACACTAGCTTGGCCACTCATCCACGTGCCTATCCTGTCCCTCAGTTTCCCCAACTACAAAACTGGATAAGGTAAAGGTTAACCTGATCTCCAAACGAATCCTAATAGAGCTCAGGGTACAGACTGTGTCAATGTTCCCACCACCAACATCAATTTGCCTTCGATGTTCTCAAGATTATCACCATATAAGCTATAAACTCAGGATCTTGGATGCCCTTATAGATTCATGTAGGTGCTTGAATTAGGTTCTACATATCAGTAGTCTACTGCTGAATGTTTAGTTTCAAGCAAGCCATCAAAGAGGATGTGTTCTAGGAAGGTAGCCATTCTGATCACGCTGCTGGTGACAAGGTCCAACAATCAAACATAGATAGAAAACTGTTTAGTATTCAATCAAGGAACAATAGTTGGAGTCTTTTATCTACCCAGTGGTGTCAGAATCCCCTACAATTTTTTTGTTCAATTGTTAATAAAATGCTTTTGTTGCCTTTAGAATGCGTGTGTGTATGTATGTGTGTGTGTGTGTGTGTGTGTATGTGTGTGTGTGTGTATGTGCATGTGTATGTATATGAGTGTGTATGTTTGTGAGTTTGTGTATGTGTATGTGTGTATGTGTATATATGTGTGTGTGTGTGTATATGTGTATGTGTGTATGTGTGTGTATGTATGTTTGTGTATGTGTGTGTGTTTATGTGTGTGTATGTGTGTGTGTTTGTGTGTGTGTGTATGTGTGTGTATGTGTGGGTATGTGTGTATGTGTGTGTGTGTTATGTGTGTATATGTGTGTGTGTTTGTGTATGTGTATATGTGTACGTGTGCATGTGTATATGTGTCTGTATGTGTGTGTGTGTGTGCATGTGTATATGTGCTTGTGTGTGTGTGTGTGTGTGTGTGCACGTGTGTACGTGCATGTGTATATGTGCTTGTGTGTGTGTGTGCACGTGTGTGTATACACACAAAGGAATAGCCATTGTTTTTACATCTTAAAATTAATTGAAAAAACATATTTGTTGAAATGTCTTCATATATAAAATCAAAACTGCAGCCATTTCAACTTGTGGCTCTTTAAATTAGAAATGCACATGCCAGTCGCCCGATAGTTACAGAAAGGTATATTGATGATACAGTAACGCTAGTCATTTTTTCCAGAAAAGCCCATATTCCGCAAATTGGATATGTCCTGAATGGATTTACTTCACTGTATATATTTCCTACTTCTGAGAAAAATGAACAGAGTTTTCCCCTAGAGCAAAATCCTGAACATTGTGGAAAGCTCTCTGCTTCAGGCTCTGTCATATTTCACTGAAAGCTACTGGCCTTCTTTCTCACGCACACTAAAAGTGGGACAGATTAAGGGTAGCTTTTATGGGATTTATGGGTTTGATTCATTCATTTTTGTATGTGTAGTAAGGTAAGAGAGAGAATGAAAATGAAAGAAGGATAAGGATGCTAAGAAGATTTACTGGTTCTTATTCTATCTTAATTCTCCAAACCCCAACTTCAATAGCTCCAGTTCTACTGCTTATTAAAACAAAAAAAAAAAAAAAAAGACTAGCACATGTTAGGGCACGCAGCGTCGAGGGAGATTTTCCAAGTAGACTTTGGTAGCTATCTTTATGAGCAATTCTTTTCTTTGTTTGTTTGTTTAAATCTTATTTTATTTCCTTACCTTTTGTTCTGATTAGGAGCCTGGCCTCTTATTCCTGAGTCTGAATTCTAGCCCAAGTTTTACCATGGAAGTTGTAAAACCCAAGGCCGGTCCCTAGATTTTTCTCTGCACCTCGTTTTCTGTGGTTAGACAGTATTACACCATCATGCTAATTATCTCAATTCCATAGGGTGGCTATTAAGAACTAAGATAATCCATAAAGTACCTACGGATGGCTTTCAATACGTATTAGCTGCGTTCCCTTTTCAACACCTTTATTCATGCTTTTGCTTTAGCTATGAGTGGGCCTAGCTTTGACCAGTTTGAACCATGTCTCTCAGTTCCATTTTACGCAGAGACTGATGATGGGTCAGGAAGGCAATGTCTTTGAAGGGGTAAGAGTCTTGCCATTTGATAGTCAGCTCAAATGAATGATAACAAATGTGTGGATCTCCATTAAAGAAACATGATCAAATGTTGATTGAATCACCACTAAAATTAGGGGTATGAACCCCAGATATTTTCCTGTGATTGTGTAATGGCTAGGGTTTCTTATGTATCTCTTGCTATAGATTCTGTGATACTTCAAGTTTCCAACATGGCCAAATCACAAGATGACTTATTGACTGAAGACAGAAATTACGTTCTTTCCTTATTAACAAGTAGAACATTGTCTCTCTGGTAGTAACCAGCATCCCCATTGTTTATACGAAGCAAAAATGATCGCTCACAGATCGCGAGGTTATGAATATTTCCTGGCAAGCTTAGTCTCAGCAGTAAAGGCATGTACTGAGTGAAAATGACGTGTTTCTCCATTGTGGTGAGAATACCAGGACCCTTCCTTTCCTGCTATTAGATAGCCCTGCTCCTTATGTAATTAGTATACGATCCTGGTTTATGACTCCCTTATATGAAATGGATATTGCCTTGAGTAAAATCACTTGCATTCATAGGAGTTCTTATGATATGACACGCATGAAAGGAATATTAATAATCATCATCATAATAATAATAATAATCAGAACCATTTCATCAAGATCTCACCGTGCCGGAGAGATGCTTTAAGCAGCAAAGGGACTCTCTTTCAGTATTGACTATGTGCACGTTTCACTTAATATGCGCAGTGGCACATGCGTGTCATTCTTCCTAGTGGACGCTAGGGTAGGTGATTTCCCGATATTGTAGCTCAACTCCCATTTACCAAGGTATCAGATGATCTACTCTCCGAGCACAGCATTTGGACAAATACTTCAGAGGATGTGCTGCAGTACTGCATAGGAAGTGATGAAGAAGGACGAATATGAACTGTAATACTGTGTAAATACTAACTGTGTACTAAGTAAAATATATGTAAAAATATGTAAAAAACAATCTGTAAATAATAACAGTGCTATGGAAGGTCTGGAGTATAATAATCTGTCATCCGTTAGCTGTGAAACCGGAGAAGCTGGCAAGGCGGTTCAATCTGCGTTCTAACATCCGATAGTGAGGTTGAGGAGTGTACTGGGAAAAGTCACAGTCGGAGGTCAAAGATCAAAGAACACGGGGTGCGGACAGCAGAGCACAGAAGACATGTGCCTCGGTTCAGGCAGAGAAAGAAGGTTAGCGCGTGTGCCTATTATTTCTTCGCACCTCCTCAGCAGAGTGAACGATGCTGTCATTCTCCCGGAGGGAGGAATCTTATTTACCCAGTATACTGATTCAAATGTGATTTTCCCTCGGAATCAACCATCGTGAACACGCACGGGAATGAAATTTTATCACTGTCCTGAGCGTTCCCGGCCTGAGTCAATTTGACACACGAAGTTCAACATCGCCAGAATCTCTGTGAGATTCTTAAGTGTTTGTGCAGTATTACTTTACAACTGTTAAATGATTTGTTGATAGGGCACAAACATTGGTTCTGTTCTTTGCTATTAATTGCATCCCTGTCCATTCAGGTGTTACAAGGACATTTAGTCTTTGTTTTCAAAAGCAAGGACAAAACAAGGTGATATAAACAAGGTATTGGCGTGTTTGTAGTTATAATTGTTAACTTTAAAATTTAATTTTAAAATTTTAAAATTTCTTCCATACGATTATCATGAGAAATGTCAGGGACAGTAGCCTTTTATGTTTTGAATATCTTTTGTTTTAATGACGTCTAGGATGTCTGTGAAAATACCTCACTACACAAACCAGAAGTATATAGAGCCTCAGTATCCAGAGAGTTTCTGTAACCCGGGAAGTTTAAATAAAATAATCCTAAACTATACGTCAATGGAGCTAGCTCAACAGGTAGTGTAGTTACTGAAGAATGGGAGGACTGGAATTTTGATTCCCAGCAACCAGGTGGGCACTGCGGCTCATTTTATAATGCCATAGCATAGAAGCAAACACAGGGAATTCCCAGAGCAATCTGGCTATGAAAGGACAAGAACAAAGCAGCCAAACTTTAGTCAGGCTTCTAAGAGCACCAAAACTGTGTAGGCCCAAGCCAGGAGCAAGGTGACTCAGAACAATTCCCAGAACTAGAGTAAGAAAAACAATTTCTAAGGCAAACAAGATATGGACCGTTGAGTAATGGCCTTGGGCTAAGAATCTCCCCCCACCCACATTCACTAAGACCCTAAGTTTACATTTTCTAGGAGCCCGCGACCTTGCTATATGCCAGCACCAATCAGTTTAAAGGTTAATACTCACATCACTATGTAACCAACAGACTCATGCCTAATAATCTGTTGCTAAGCTCTGCCTTTGAAAAGCATATATAAACCATACTTAAAATGTGCTAATTGTCACTCTCACCTGCCTTGCTTGAGGAATCTGTGAGAGTAGACCCCAACACGTTGGAAGTAAACCTCTTGCTTTGGCATCAATCTCGAGTTCTGGTGATTTTCTCGGGGGTCTCCTTCCGTCTGCCCCTGACAGCTAGATAAATCAACCAGGAAGGTGAGACCTAGTTTCAGTGATATACCCCGTAAAATATAAGTAAAGAGTGATCAAGGAAGACACTGATGTCAACCTCAGATCCCACACATATATTCACACGGGTGAGCCTGTACACATGCAGCAGACGAGCATACCTGCACACAGGTCATATATGCAAACATATGCAAAGGCTGCTACACTGTACCGTAGGTGAAATGGCATCCTGAATATCAGGTCCTGAGCTTGTCGGGACCTCCCAATAGGAAACAAGACTTCAGAGTACAAATTGAATGAGGGAGACTTCAAGACAAGGGAATTTATATTGAAACACAGAAAATGCCTAGGTATCTGGGGAATCATAACGTTAGGATAAAAGAAAATGGTCTGGAAAGCTGAATATCTGAAACTGGGCTCAGCTCACTGATACAAAATTTGATTAGAGCCTAGAAAACGGATTACTTCCTCTGTAAGTTTGAAAGAAAGAGAGTATAGAATGACTGGGCTTGTCATTTCTCTCTCTTACCAAATTTATCTCTCATCCAAATCATCTTTAGACGTACATGTACAGATAAGCACATTAGTACGTGACATTTTGACCATTCTGTGATACTTAGCTGAAGAACGTGGCTTCTTTCTACCCTTGTCCAAAACATCTGCCTGAGTCAGAACAGAAAGGTTATTGATTAACAGCATTGAGAGAGGAGATTTCCAGACAGCCTGGTATAGACTGTGTTGCTTGGTTATTAATGGCCATGATTATTCAGATCTATAATGAAAGGAGCAAGTGGAGAAAGGAAAAATACAAAATGTACAGTTTGAGGAGAAAAGGGGCACCAGGAAGTGTACACGTGATAGAGAGAACCTGATACTAAATGGAATAAAGGGAGTGGTGACCTCAGAGCAAGGCCCCGCCCAGCTAAGCTTCCAATTTGTGAAAGGGAATTGAAGAGAAGATTAGGGCCTGGAATGCTGGAGCACACCTTTAATCTCGGTACTCAGGAGACAGCTGCAGGAGGATCTGACTTCAAAGCCAGCCTGGTCTGTAGAGTGAGTTCCCAGAGAGCCAAGCTTAGGCAGTAAAGGAAGCCACCTAAAATTCAAAGACCATGAAAATGTATTTGAACGAGCGGGCCATGTTCCAGCCCCAGCAAGCAGCAGAACTTGGCAACTTCTGCCGCACGGTTCTGACTTTAGAGTCAAAGATACAAGAAAGGCTTTGTGGAATCTCCCTCTGGAACTAAGGAACACCACTGAGGTCAGGTTTGTGTCAAGCGCGCCCCTGCATGGAGGCCAAGAGAGACCGTTGTGTGAAGCTGTGAAGGTGAAACCTGGATTGCCCTGGAGACTCTAAGATGCTGGAGATAACAGAGCTGTGATACCCCAGCTGAGAAAAGCTACTAACAGAGTGTGGAAACACCCCAAGACATAGAAGCGTGTCACAGTTAGCAAAGCTGAAAGACATTGGAGAGTACTTTTGACCTAAAACCTGGAGATGTAGAATTTGGAATTTGACCAGCTGGCTTTCCATCTTCCTTTGGTTCCATATTTCCTCACGATGCTCCCTTTCCTCCCTTTTGGAATGGTAATGTATATCCTCTGTCATTATACATTGGAAGTATGTGATTTGCTTTATTTTACAGAGGGTTACAGTTAAGAGATTGTCATCAATTGCCGAAGAGACTTTAGACTTTTAAAAAGGGTCGAGACTGATAGACCATGGAGATTATTGAAGTTGGATTGAATTCTGCATTATGATATGACTCCACGTCTAGAGGCGGCAGGGAGTGGAAGGCAGTGGTTTGATGAAAATGGTCCCCACAGGCTCCTAGGTCATGTTAGGTGGCGTGACCTTGTTGACAGAAGTATCTCATTGAGAGTGGGCTTTGAGATTCCAAGTGCTCAAGCCAGCCCCAGGGTCTAGCTCTTCCTCCTGTCTGCTGGTCTGGATGGAGAACTCTCAGCCAGCTCTCCAGTACCGTGCCTACCTGTGTACCACTGTTGACATACGTTAATGGACTAAACCTTTGGACGCTAAGCCAGACCGAGTTAAATGATTTCCTTTATAAGAGTTGCTGTAGTTAGGGTGTCTTTTCACAGGAATAAAATCCTAACTAAGACCATTACTGGTCTTTCTTCTTTCTCTGTTTATGGATTTGTGCTTTCCCATTGAATCAGACACCTTGTGGACGGTAGCTCCCCAACCTCTTGACACATAACCTCAAAACCCCCGAACGCGTGTTCAAACTCCTTCGCATACCATACCCTCAGCAGCCATGAGGCAAGTGCCGGATGGGTGATTGTTTTAAATTTTCTGTTTGCAGTGATGAAGAATGGATTGTGACCAGAGACCTTTGACTTAAGCGTCAGGAAGTTGGGCAAGGATGTTGTCCTACACCCACTGCAGTGGCTCCCCAAGGAAGACATGGAGGCATATTCATAGGTTCAAACCCTGGTTCATAGCCAGACCTATCTGGACCCACACTATCATAGCAAGTGCCACACTGGACAGTGCAACCCTGAGCACCTCCCTAACCTAACCCTACCCTATTAATACGCCAGCCAGACATGCAATAATAATAATGATGATGATGATAATAACTTCACATATAAATATGCTAACCGGGCATGCAAACTAACACTGGGAAAGGCGTGAAGCATCTTAAAGGAAGTTTTATGATATAGGTATCTCCCCTTCATATGCCCCACTCATTTCCTTAGTCAATACGTCTGTTTGTTTATCCCTTTGTGATACGTATTGATTTGAATTAACTTAAGGCTCATCCTTCTGATTTTCCTCATTTCCTATTGTCAGGTCCTGTTGTAAAATAAGCATCAGCAACAGCTAACGAGTAAAGTGGGAATGAATAGGGAGACAGTGTTACACCGTGAGAGTCTCTTGAAATGCTCTTTTGTGAAAAGCAGCTAAACAGTGCTCAAAATGGCAGGTCAGGTGCGACTCCAGCTTACAGAGTCAAAGAATGTTTGGGAAGTACCTTTCAAGCCAATATAAATCCAACTAATAAAAGGTCCTTTAAATACATCAAAAGGACCAAATCATTCAGTAAGCACGAATCCTGGGCTTATTACAGGAGGATCTGCAGGATCAGGAGATCCATTGATTCAAACAGTCCAAGAATGAAAAAAAGAAAAATGAGTGAAGCAGGAATGGGAAAATGTGCCCCTAACCTTATTGAAGAAAAACACCAGAAAGCCCAGCACACACACATTCTTCATTGTTGCACGATGCCTTTTAAAACTTGTTTAGGAACTAAGTTTAGGTTTACCAAAGATTTTGGAACACAATGGCGTTCACTTGTATTTCTCCCTTCTAATCTCTTTATATCGTTGTGTATCTGCAATATGTATTTCAAACTTTTGGGGGCACTTGGGAAGCTGTAAATACACAAGAAGAGTTCATCGTGCTCTCCAGGACTGTGAGAATTCGGCACCATGATTCTACCTCCACGTACTGAATTCTATATGAAATGATCGAGTCACAAAGCCATAGAATGTATTAAGTGGGAGTAGGCACTGTAAGCCTAGCTACTGATGACGAGCAAATTGTACTATTGGGGGAGGGGGCGTGGCAATATCTTGGGGAGAGGAGAGACAGGGAGGGAGGGAAGGGAGGGGTTGAGATGTATTGTAGGAGAGAAGAAAAAACTAATTTAAAAAAGAATATGTGTACCTCCTGCAACTGTATCTTTCATTATAATAATTATAGTTTCCAAGTGATTTCATTCAAAGTTTACGGGCAGCTGTTCAAAATGTCAATATAATTCCTTTATGATTTAAAGTACATCATGCTGAACCCATCATGCTAAACTTAGATTGAGGGTGGCTAAGGAACCATTATTTAGTCAGTTTTACATACAGCAACATAAAACACAGAAAACACACGATCGTAATAAAATCCCACACTGGGTTCTCACACTTCTAAAGTGATCCATCAGTCAAGTCGGCTGTGGACATTCTGCTCAACGCGATAATAAACGGCTGATGACCCTTAATGTTCAAGCTCGTTTATATATCATGCATCTCCTTTAAATGTGGACATTATGATTTTTGCTGCTGGTAGCAGTGATGAGTAGTTTTATATGACTCTCATTCCTGTCATCTACAGTCACAAAATCTGATAAAAAAAAAAACCATATCCAAATCAACTATCATAACGTTCTAGAATGAATGCAGACAGAGAGAAATGGAAGGCTACCACGTACCGTCCTTAATGATGGATTGGACTTTTTATCTACTTCTCCTGGATGCAGCACACTGATTTGCATGGAACTCTCCCAGGAAGAGAACAAATTAGACTTAGGAATACAAATCAGGATGATGGCCTGGCTGCAAACTAAGGCAAGAAATTTTTTTTTTTTAAATCCAAATTGGCAAGCACTACAGCAGGAAAGCCTGAAGTTCCTTTATACAGAGCTACAAAATTTATGAGGTAGTTAGCTACCTTCTAAATTGCACCACGGAGGACAACATGTTGGGAGTCTAAATTAAATATGTATAAAGTCTAAGGTGACTAAACAGAGATTTTTATCAGCTAATGCTACGGAAATATTTGTTTTGTTTTGTTTTTTCGAGACAAGGTTTCTCTGCTGTAACTCTGGCTGTCCTGGAACTCATTCTGTAGACCAGGCTGGCCTCGAACTCACAGAGATCTATCTGCCTCTGCCTGCCTCTGCCTGCCTAGTGCTGGGATTAAAGACATGCGCCACCACTACCCGGCTAAGAAATTTTATTAAATATTTAGGCTTTATATTTTTTAATTTGCTTGTGTATGTGTGTGTGTGTGTGTCTGTGTGTGTGTGTGTATGTGTGTGTGTATGTGTGTGTGTATGTGTGTGTGTGTGTATGTGTGTGTGTGTGTATGTGTGTGTGTGTATGTGTGTGTATGTGTGTGTGTGTGTGTGTGTGTGTGTGTATGAGTGGAGGTGAAAGAAAATTTACAGGAGTCAGTCATTTTCTTTCCTTCATCAGATAGGTCTTAGGGATTGAACCCAGGTGTTCAGATTTATCAACAAGTTCCTTCGCCAGCTGAGCCATTGTGCCCGTCCTTGAAAAGACACGTCTTCTAAAAGACCAAATATACGTAACTGCTGAATAAAGACCTCCAAGAGCCCTGCTGCAGGAGTGAGGTTTATTCCGCTCTCGAATAAGTTGGGAGAAAATACAATATTGCAAATAAAAGCGATACCACATTGTCACGCCTTATACCTGTACTTACGACTTGAATTCCCACAACCAGAAGGTAGATTGTTGTAGTGCATCCAAAGAACACTGGCTCCTGAGGGCCTGTGTGCCATTTCTGCTGCTGATAAAGTAGGCACTAGATTTTATTCCTATCAATGCCCATACTTATAAAGAGTCATGATCTTGAGACAGTGTCTACCGTGTTTGACTGCTCTCTCCACTGCTAATGGTGGGCAGAGAACAGCCACCTGATTATTAAAGTTCTCTTCTGTGGAGGTGGACAGTGCTTCGTGTTTACACAGATGCAAACACAACATTTGATTTCTTTGTGCCCTTCTAAAGACACCTATCCTCATGGCTTTTGCCCCAGTTTTTCACTAAATTTCTAACCCGATTTCTTTGAAGTACCTTACTTTGATCGCAACACATCAATATATGTATAATCACACGAGCGCCTAGTTCTATTTCCCAACGAGGGAAACAACCATACACACAGATCAAAGTTCTGATGGGTGGAAGAGTATCGGATAATCCACTGTTCTTTACATCTGGAAAACAGGCTGTGTTGTTTCTGCAGCCGTGGCTGAAGGCGGGGTGGCAGCAAGTAGTCTATCGGGAAGGGACCCTGAGCAGCTGGATGGCTTCTTCAATGTTGCTTAGCTTTGCTCTAAGGGCTGCCGCCATACTATGTGAATAGAATCCATCTGGTTCCTGCTCATTGACTCAGAGTAACATGTTCATCATAAGGACAAGAGGTGGATATAAGATTGCAGGTGATAAAGTCTGCATGAGCTAATATGTCAGCGTTTGCATCAGGTATCCGGAGCTTGGCATGTTTTACCCTCTCATTGAAATTCAGGATGTCTTACAGTGATATGGTCGGCTAATTCACTAGTAAACAGAAGAGACATACTTTCCAGTTTCCAGATGGAATGCGCGGATTTAAATATTTATCTTTGTTAGGTGTTATTAGTACACTTATTCATGCTCTAGAAGAATAGTCATACATTTAAAGGAGGCAATCATGGTTTCTTGATGAAAGGCAACACAGAAAAGCTTAATAAATACATTTTAAAAGGTTCTTTGTGCACACAAATGAAACCACGGTGAAAACAGTTTTGTATGTAATTCAAATCTTCATATCTTTGTCTTTATCAGCTCTTCAGACAGTACACACTAGAAATGAGGGAATGCAGGCTTTAATCACATTGACTTTATTGCCTAATGTGTTAGGATATTGTGTATCTTGCATATGTACATGTGTACGTAAGTGTACTCCTTCTCAACTAAGGCGCTTAAGGCAGACAAGGTAAGTGGCTTTGTATAAAATATTTTTGCATGCCAAATAATATAACATGAATGTCTTCTCTCCGAATCATATGGAAAAGGAGAAATCAAAATTCATTACTTCTTGGTAACGTGTGTTATGACATATGTGTTTTGTGTCACTGTCTTCATGAAATCACATTATTACCAAAAAAAAAAAAAATCAATGTATTCTTGTAGTTCTATTAAAAATGGGATTTAACCATCCAGAGTGTTCTATTTTTATCTCGCATTAGTTCTTACAACACTGTTTTCTTCCTGCGACCACAGGACCCCATTCGATACCCTTTTAGTAAAATGTTGTGCTCTTCCTCGCACAAATTTCACGGTTTACTTTTTAAACCTAACCTGGAACAGTATATTGGTAAGATATCATGGAGATGATAGCGAATAATATCAGAATTCCACCTATGTTGCTAATCATTAATTAATTTCCTGTTACGTTTTTCAGAGGTTGAAAAACCATTTGAAGCCCTTTGTTTTTCTGGGAGGGGGTGCGTAACTCAGCCTTTGCCTCATTGTAAACTGTATGCTCATAGGACACTCTGGGGTCTTCTGAGAGTATCAAGAGCTCTCTTGTCTCACTCTTTGATCACATTACAGTTATCCAGCTTGTCAAATGAGACTAGAAAGGAAAGCACAGGATCTCCAAATGTTTACAGTGATTGTCGTACAGTAGAGCTACAGTGGAGTATCTATATGATATGTATAGAAAGGGCTAATGATGACTTACAGCAAACTGGCAGAAATCAGATGATACTTTCAGAAATACATAGGCACATATATTCAAATCTGACCTTGTAAAATTTTAAAAGAAACTAGAGTTATGTAAATCACTCCACAATGAAATCTGTTATCGTTAACTTCCATTGAAAATAATATTAACAATTTCTTTAAATGCTGGCCTTTAAATTTGAATAAATTCGGGTTGGAATCTGAAAGAAGTTACTAAAAATAGCAATGGATTCTAAAAAAGGCCATTTGCTCAATTAATTTATCCTTTTGAAAAGTGGAAAATAAATTATACCATACTAAGTCTCAGATTGATCAGGCCTATCACGGGGTCAATGGGGGCATTAGAAAAGTTACCACCTGTGCCTCACTAGCAACAAGGACACTAATTTCATATATGAAGTCAACAGAAAAATCATGACATGCTTGCCTAATGATTATGAAAGATTACATGAATAGTGGAACGCTAAAATTAACCTGAGAGTTACCATCAGGCAGGAGCTCCTCTGTCCTGTCAGGCAACTTTTAAATCAATTAAGGATTTCCGAATAAACTATCTCCTCAGAGAAAATTCATTCATTCTAACATCTCATTGTCTCTTCTCTCTGAACCCAAAAATCCCTTTATTTTGCACACAGTTCACTAGAGCCACTTAAATTATTTTTTTTTCTGACCTATACCTAAAAATTCAATCCTTGGTAAAATTATGAAATTAACTTAAAGTTTATTTCTTTAAAATTTGAAGTTTTAGCAAAATAGACAGAGATGGGACTGAGAAGACAGGACATAATGTACGAATGAAAAATGAGGAAAGGTGGGATTTAATTGGCATCTAATATATCGTAGAAAAATTGTGTCTTTACCATTCTATATTTAGTTTGCTATAGGCCGATGAAGCAGAGAATGGGCCATTGACTAAGATTATCAGCAATAGAAAAAAAAAGCGTTAAAATGTCAGTTTGATTGAAATGTCTCTTTCAATAATTCTTATTTGCAATATTCAGAAAGCCAAAATTTCCTAAAGAGACAACGAGAATTTGAGACTTTTCATGATCTGCCTCAGCTAATTGCTCCCTGGGTAATCTTCTGCCCAAAGGTGAATTGGACAGGCAAGTCAATCAGGAAATCTGGTGATGCCAGCCAAACACTAGCTCTATCACTTACCATAAAGATTAAGAAATCTTTTAAAGTTTCTTTTATTTCACAGAGAATCAACTCCATTCCAAGATTTCTGAACCCAAATCACTCTGACCATTAGGTTTGTTCAGTAAACAGCAAGTCCCTCAATGCCTAATCTAAGACTTCTAGGGTTCCTTCAGTAGCTTAACTTTCTCCATACGCTCTAGATTTTTTCCTGATTCTAAAGAAATTTGGTTATATGATGGTCCTGTCTCCTGTCTTGCCGGTTAAATCTTTGTGCCTTGTACCTTAGGTTCAGATGTAATACACCTGTCCAGTTCCAGATACAGCACACCATTTTTTCTGGTTTCTTCTGAGACATGTCTCCACAAGACAATTTACAAGTAAGTACTTAGAGAACTTAGAGAGCTCATGGCATCCATGAGCAGAAGCAGTTGGGGGCTGAGATAAGAGAGGGAGAATGCTGGTCTCTCAACAGAGGTAGGATCAACTTGACACCACACAATTCTGTTCTTAAAGGGCATGGGAAGTGCCTTGTGGTTCTCTCTTGGGTCATTTTGTTCTGGCTGCTTCTCTTCTGATATTCTCATAAGTTGTTTCTTTCTTTTTTAAATTATGGATAAATTCAAGCGTTCTAAAACTTTTCTCCCCTTTTCAGAAGAATGACTAAACTCAGCTTTGATGGGTGTCCAAGGGGATGTCTTCAGCAAGACATCTTTGAGCGCGCTGGGCTGTAGGGACACCTGTGCAGCGAGGTATTAGTTGTCACTCTGCTGCATGTTCAGTGACAAAACAAAATGCACAAGGGAAACAGATGCTATCTTTAAATGAAAAGAAAGTACGCTTAATCCATATAGTATTATCGTATATACGTTTCTGTGGCTAACCATATGGCCCTGGACAAACAATCGGTGTGCTCTTCCTGGGGGAAGGCTGCTGCTCCTGCTCCCAGCATTACACAGTTGCCTACAGTTGTAAGCTTCCTGGTCTTTTCTGCATACACTTTGACGTGCCCGTTGGTGTCGTCTTAGTTCAGCTGCCATTTGGGAAGTCATGTTGGTAAGACCGACAGTCGTAGCTTCTGAAGTTACTAGGAGACACAATCACACAGCGACTTGAGTCTTACGGGTTTTATTTATCTATCACTCCCTCTTACACAATACCTTGAGTCTTAGGTACGGAAGTGCTTTGCTGACGGATCTGTTGGGACTGGGATCCACAACTCTGCACTCTGACTGATAGCAGTTGTTTGTAGCGGTCTCCCAGTGTTACAAAGAGAAGTTCCGGTGATCTAGGGAAGACTGTGTTTTCGAAGTTTCAGAAGCAAGTCTTGTACGTTCTTTGACATTTTCGTATGTTTATAATGAATTTGAATCCTGCTCACTCCCAATTACCCCGTGTCATCTCTCTCTTTCTTCCATGGAACACCTTCTTCTTCCAAGTAAGACCTCATGCTCATTCAGGAGCCTCATGGAGACTCACTGAGCGTGTGTGCACAGACACACACACCAAAGACATAGCCATAAGATCAGTACTTGTCATTAGGAAGGGTTCCAGTGGACTCTTTGGTTTTTAGGTGTCTAGACAACACGTGTATTTTATTTTACTTTGTGAGTTACAAGGCATATAGTTTGATAAGTTTTGAATGTACTGTATTTAAGTTAACCTGGAAAAGCAAGACCCAAGGCATGTCCCTAACTGATGGCCGGCAGGGTCATGAGCATAATTTGGGGATTTGTATTATAATTGTATGTTATCCAGCTTCAGTTCTACCACTCTTTCTTTTGATCTCTTCATTCGCTTAGCTGCCCTCACTCCAGCAATGGGCCATCAATTACAAGACAGGTCATTATTTTCTGAAACACTACTGATGGAAAAATAATTTGAGAATTCAAACCAGGCATAAATCAACAATCCTGTCTGACGCGTGAGTCGGTCGCACAATTCTCTATGGCTACTTTGAACTTCCTTTCACATATCCTGTTTGATTTTGCTATTTTAACTCCATTTGATTTTCGTTCTCTGACATGAGGTTAGCAAGCACATTGTATTTGCATAAACAGTTCATCATAATCCGGCCTTAGAATTTGCCTTTTTGTATTGACGACAGAGCACTTAGATGTGGTTCTGTAAGACGATATGTGATAACTCTCTCGCTCTTTCAGAAGACCTATTCTTCATTATCGAAGCCACACCCTACGGTCGTACTTCCCTTTCTTTGAGCAGGGTAGTATTGTGTTTCAGTGTTTCAGCAATTTGAAATTCGGAGCAGATTTTAATTGTCGATTATTACCAGAACAAACAGTACGTATTAAAGCACAGATTCCGGTGATGACAAAACTAAATCGAACTCTTTCTCACGTGAGATGCAAGGGTAATTGACTTTTACCTGTCTTTCAAATACCCACTCATTATAAAGTGTCAGAAATCGTAACTGTAAGATGAAACTTTAAAAGATGAGTTTACTATCTAAAGAAGGGCTGGGGAGATTAATTATCCTGTACTGTGCTTTCCCCATAATCATAAGGACCTGAGTTTGAATCACCACAACCCATTTGAAGACCCATTTTCAGAAGTGCAAGCCTATAATCTTAGTCCTGAGAAACTGAAGACAGGAGGGCAATCAGTGCTTGCTGACTTGCCTGCTTGTCTTACCAAATCAGTGAACTTCAGATTTAGTGAGAGTCCTGTCTCAAATGCACATATGTACTGTGTGAGTGAAAACATACACTACACCAAACATACACACACACACACACACACCACAATTATGTGTGGAATGTTTATGTTGACAAGCCTTGTATATGCAAATACATATGTCAATCCCCGATGACAATGTGGTAAAATAGGGAAACGTATGCTCAAGGAATGCAAAGATTATAATAATCCTTCAAGCTGGCAAAACTAACATACCCTTCTAAATGTATCGAGTTCATCTCAACTTAAGAGAGAGATAGAGTGTGTGTAAGTTGAAGCCTATATCAACACCAAGCTCATTCACGCTGTGTGCAAATATTTTAAAGGTTGAAAACAGAGAGTATCTTCAAAAGAGTGTTGGTAGGTTTATTTGGCTTAAACTTATTATGTAAAGAAGAAAAGTTACAGATGAGAGGAAATACTCTAAGGAAATGGCCGATCCTTGTATGGCGAGCTGGAACATTAGCATGCCCTGAGGTTTTCTGAGAATGCTAGCATGTGTGCAGAACTCTTTCCAGGAAGTACAACTTACCTGGCCACTTATTTGAACACACAGACTAACTCAAGAGGGAATAGAGGTTGCCAATCAGTAATTTCAACTAAATGCGAGCAACGTGAAGACGACATTTCTCTGCGTAGCTGTTCTCAACCACAGGTGGTGCACCAGCCATTTTCCATTCTGCCAAAAACTTTGAGTAACAGGTACTTCAAAACAAAACGCAGGTCAATTTTGCATAGAAGGAGAGGCAAAACTCACTCATATAATTGACAGTAGGAGCTGGGATGAAAGTAAGTTAGGCAGAAAGTATTCAAAAACTTCGGGGGCAACCCGCAATGAGTTTTTCTTCGGTGATGTATGTACCTTCTGAAAGCAAGTCTCACCGATTCGACATTCCAAACTGCTTTAGGGGGGAAAAGGGCCACAGACTGTGCATGAATATGAGATGTGGCGTGCTTATGGGAATGTTTGGCATCTCGCTCATAGCTCGAGGGTGTGTGTTTTGACACTGCAATACGACATTGTGTTCTACAAAGTCAGGTCCAAACCACAGTGATCCTGGCATGCATGTGACCTGTGCAGGGTAAGTACGATGGAAACTAAACTGAAACATTGCAACGTAGTAACTTGAAATCGCACAGATGAATAGATAGAAAGCTATTAATGGAGGTTCCAGTAGTTACAGTAATAACGTTATAGTACGCCAATATGAAAATTATGGGAGGACTTTGGGACAGTACTCATATAATTATAAAGATGACATAGGGATCCTAAAAGCCTCTGTAAGTCAACCTGATGGATGCCGCGGGTTCAAAGTGTGCAGCTTTTTATGAGTTGAGATAAAGGAAGTTGCATATTAAGATAGAACTAAAAGCGCTTGTTACTTTACTTTTCATAAATACACAGCAAAACAAATCAGAAGAAGCAACAGCAATGATGTTTTTCTGGGAACTCTGAATAGTGAGAAAATTGCTGGGTTAGCTTGGTCTTGATCATGTAAACAGACAAGGAACGGGAGAGCAACTTTAGCTGTAGACAAACATATCAGGATGAAATTAAGGAGCACCATCCACTGCCTTCTCAATATTCCTATACTCGGGCCGTTTCCTACTTACTTATGCTGGATTATGAAACTGAGGTCAAGACATATTTATTTGGGTTAAACTTATTTATTAAATTTCTTTGCTGAAAGTAACGTATGCACTACTTCTAGTGTGTGGTTAATGTTGAGTGCAAAGAAAAGTATTCAAAATAACTTTTAAGAAAATTTGAATACAGTAGTAAAAACAATTCATTCACTTATAATAAAATCACTTTTGTTAGTGTGGAGGTTAGATCTCAACATACTGAAGTTCGGCCAGTTGGATGAAAGAAAAAAAAATTTCTGGATTTTAGAAATAATTTTTATTATGCTTGACCAGATGCTGACATCACAAAAATCTTTTTATGGAAGAAAGGAATTAGGATTAATTATTCTTTCATAACTAGTTTCTTGCCCTTCTTCCTGGAATGTACATTTACAAACACTCAAGCTAATCACAGGGTATCTCATAATAATTCTGAATTCATCTACTGTAACCCGTGAACACAAACACAACTGAATTTATGAATATCAGCATAAATAATGCAATAACAAAAGCAAAGAATAAGGCAGAGAGCCTCATGATTCCTAAATATTATGTATATTTTAACTGCTATGGAAGAAAGAGTCTATTATTGGACTCAATTCCACAAAATCATTTAACAGGGAATTGTTACGATACACAGAGAATGGAACCGTCTCTCCACAGCCAGTCACCAGCAGACGGGTGTTTAGTGGTTGATTAAAAACCTCATTTCCCTTTTCTATTTGGCCTGCACCAGTAGCTTAAGCTATAAGTTCATTTTGTCATAAAGAAATGGAAATATAATCACATAGTAATTACATAGCTTTGGGTTATTTGTACAATTAAGTTATCTGTTACAAAGTTAATGAATTCTCTTTGGTAACCTGATTGATATGGTAGTGTTTGTTTTGTGCTGCGGTCTATTAATTGAGGAATAATTATTAAATGAACACTGAAACCATGTGAAGCTATATGTTCACACAGCACATAAATATATATTTGCCGAATCACCAAAGGCCATTAGTGCAGATTATATTTTTGAACAGATTCTCCATTTCTGAATCCTTTTATTTAGAAGTCATAGTTATGCTAGCATTCTACGTAATCTTATACAAAATATACGCTCGTTAAGTGTGAACTACTTCCCAAAGATTTGAAAGAAATGCATTCCTCTGGACAAATAACATGAAAACCAGGACTAGGGCAATTGTATTTCAAATATTAATGGGTATTAAGATGTGATGCTGGCAATATTGAACAATAATAGAGGGAAATCTTTATAAATTTTAAAAACTACGTGCGCACTAAATCAACACTAAGCACTCCAGCCACTGCAGGAACCTCCCTGCTGTTAATCCTTTCTCTTAGACACTGTCAGCAGTCACAAATCAAGTTATGGTTTAGATACCAGTGTTAAATTGTTTTTATGTGCTGGAAGCCCTGCACAACAGCATTGCCTTGTGTAGGAAATCTTTAAACCACATGTACCAGCAAGTGGCTGTTGATATTTACTTTCAATATTCGATCTGACTGCATAAGCTCCTTAAACAATGACCTTTAAGGAGTCCATTAAAAAAATACGAAGTGTTGAGGTAGGGATTCTTTAAATGTCTTTTGATATGTAAGGTTTTTAGCCTTAATTTTAGAACATGTCTTTATAAAGTCAAACATGCTATGCTAAAAACAACAGTCCCTGATACTGCAAACAGCAGCAGAATAGAGGCAATGTGTAAGAAGGCTGGGCACCAGCAGGATGTGTAAATGAGGATAAGGGGACAATTAGCAAAAACTATAAGGCCATGTGAGTATGAAAATGCTATTATGAACCTTTATCATAAGTGCTAAATTTCAAAGAAGAAAACACATTCAAATAAAATATGTATATATATATATATGTATACATACATATATATATATATATATATATATATATATATATATATAGAACTTATTTTCATGTGTTCTCAAAACTGAAGCAATATATAAGTTCAGCTTGTGGAAATTATTTAGACTTTTTTCAATTCCATCAGGTTATAAAAAACAGATCCCCAAACCATTGCCACATATCAGAAACCCTCTCAGATGTTGTCTTGAAAACACAAGTGTCTCAAAAACAACATGGACTACCTTCATTTCTCTTGGTTGGCTTTAAGAACTCGAAGGTAAGACCCTATTGCTGAAGATATGCCATACTGCAGATACAAGGCTTTCCGGAAAAGAGCTGAATCTGACTTGGGGAGCTCCTCCAAGAAGAATAGCTTTCATAGTATCAAAATGGCTGTGCGAGCAGTCAAGGAAGCAATTGGTAGTCTTGCACAGTTATAGTGGCTACAAACCACAACAATGACTGGCCCAGGAAGATGTTTCTAATGGAGCTTGAGTAGAACTTGTGCTCGGTTACCTTGGGGTAACCAAAAGTTATTGAATTGGAATTAAAGCATGCTCAGTGGGGAGGAATTCATGATAGCCATTGTAAACCTAGCCAACATCCGTGCATTGAAAGAACATATACTCTACAGGAGACCCTACAACTGCCATTTACCTAAACTAGTACGATTTCTAACCATATTCTGTTTATTCTTACACAAACAGAAAGTGCAGCTTTCATCCCTCGGCAAAGAAGCTGCTCAAACTGAAGAGAACAAGTGTCTGTGGTGTGTAGGGTCAATTCCAACTGATATGTACACAATGAAACCATTTTGCTTAGAGTTAGAAATATTTTAAGGTCAGAAGTCTAGAATGCCTTTTGTTAGTGGCCTGGAAAATGCATTCGTGAACCCTCAGGAATGTTGTTACCTGAACAAAACCCACATAACACTACCTGTCGATATGCCAAATTAGACTGGCATAATTCTTCAAATAAGGTATAGTTTTATCCCTGTAAAAATACAGGCAGTAAATGGCTTCTGAGAGAGAGAGAGAGAGAGAGAGAGAGAGAGAGAGAAGAGAGGAAGAGGGAGAGAATTAGTCACCACAAAGAATGAGCTCTCATATAGGCTGTCCAATCTTAAGTCATCAGCCTTGGACACATGAACACACAGGCAATTCTCAATGAACTAAGTAAGTTGTACACGCACAAACACACACACACACACACGCACACACACGTGTGCCTGTGTAATAATTATAATTAAAGAATTAAAGGTCATTATGGGGGAGCAGCCTGGAAGGAACTGAGAGGAGAGAGAAGGATTTGGAGTTGTAAACATGTAGGGTTCAGGTTTGAAAAATTGTAATTAAAAAATTAAAGACATAGAATATCAACATTTTAAAGATTTATTTTTAGTGTGTCTATGTGTTGCACACTTGCACGCTCGTGTGCACATGCATAAATGTTGTGCAAGTACCAGTAGAGGCCTGAAGAGAGAATAAAATCAGTTGGAGGAGGAGTTCCAGTCAATTCTGAATCACTCCCCATGGGTGTTAATTCCTCTGAAAGGAACCAATGCTCGGAACAACTGAGCTGACCCTTTAGTACTGAAAGCTACAGTACTTTCTGTCCCGGAGCAGTCAGCAATCAGCACATGTTTGCAAGGTCCTCTGTTTAACATTGACTGTTATTGAAATTGTTAAATAATATTACACTGTTGCAGTAAGGCTGGATTTGTCAAAATTAAAAATTATTATCAAACCCAGCTGAATTGAGACATCGAGCAATTAAAAAGTCCATAATTAAAATTTGTTTGCAAAGTAGGCACTAAATAATAAATGCTCCTAGAAATGATGGTCCTGGTAGAGCCACTGTAAAAATAAATGCAGAAGTCCCTCGGTAAGTTTGAATCATTTACCATATAATCACGCTCTTCCACGACTGGACATATTCCCAGAGGAGTCTGTATCCTGCACTGGAGATTCGTGCTCATACGGGCTCGCTGCTGCTATATTCTTAGTAGCCGGAAGAGAAGACAATCTGGGTGTCAGAAAATGAGGAACACTGCGTATTCGGGAGGGTGTGTTCTTCAGACGTAAGAAAATGAAACGATAAAATCTGCTCACAGAAGGATGAAGGAGGGAAGACGCGTTCAGAGAGAGTGGCATTTTCTCTGTCATACGTGTATGCTGAACTAGAAACTTGGGGCTTCTCTCTTTAAACTGGACTACCCATAAATGTCGGGAAAACAGTAAGGGGTTATGATGGTTGTGTTTCAAGAGAGATGGAAGGCTAATGTCTGAAAGGAGGAAAGGGCCGCTGTGGAGCAGAGATGGTGAAATGGGCAGAAGACAGAGTATGGGGAAAGATGGCTAGCACTAAAGCCCTTTGCAATTTTCCTGTGGGGATCTACTGCTAAAGAAGCTTCCTAACATGGGGCATGCACACACGCACACGCACACGCACGCACGCACACACACACACACATGCACATACGCACACACACATGAACACACGCGCACACACACACGCAAACACATGCACATACACACACATGCACACACGCGCACACACATGCACGCACACACACACACACATGCACACACGCGCACAGGCACACTGATGAACTTCAAGCTGTTTGTTGGCGGGGTGCCATAGAGAGACCCCAGCATTGCAGCCCAACATTATTGCTCTTGGTTTCCCTTGAGAACTTGATGGCGATGCCCCGTCACTGAAGATACCACATTCACGAGGCAGAGAACCTGGACGTCGCTTCCTACAAAGCAGCATACCGCTCAGCTGCGTGTCTCTGCGGTCAAGTAGCATTGCTAATTTTCCAGGGAGAGCGATCGTTGGGTGGCTGTGACGTTATTATCTTTTGCAACCAGGCTTGAGATACTTATTTGGTTTCCTCGGATAATACTACTTCAACAAACACCTGATTTAGGATTGTAAGAATTTAAAAAAAAAAAAAACTTATATAGTTATTAGTTTCCTCTTTGACTAATGTGAAAATATTTGGATATCAGAAGAAATGCAAAGAATCACCTCCAACGGAACCTTGAGTTTTGCTGCTAATACAGCCTCATTTTATAAGGAAAACATTTTTTTTACCTTTTCTTAGAATTCAGAAAATAGATTGCTTTGGTTGATATTAATACAGAAGAGTCCTTTACAAACAGTAAAAGCAACGGCGAAATCACCGCAGTGGAGAAGGGATCTTCTTAGGAATACGATGTTAAGAGAAATGGGTGATGCGGAAAGCTCCCTCTCGCCTTTCCTGAACACACGTCCTGCGCTGTAGAGGCGAAGCTGCTTGTGGAATTGGTGCCTTGGAACTACGGGCATTATGCTAACCTTTTAGCAGGTTGTTTAGCAGGAGAGACGGAAAGCTGACAATAGTGGGCACATTGGCACCACAATGACAAAACAACACACTCAATATTCACGATAAAAATGATGCATGCAAAGGGCGGAGAGACTTTTACCGGTTATTTTTGCCATTACTCCTGTTTGTTAAAACAGACACGATACGCAGGTTCTCAGTTCTTGTTTAGAATGGCAGGCCAGCTCTTCACGCTACACTTACTAATTTTGTCCCTCTCTAAAATTAAACAATACAAATGTGAAAGTAAAACTTTAAAATCAGAAAAGTGAGCCAAATGTTTATTTTTATCTCCGAATCTGTCACTGCTTTTCTATCGCAGTCTGATGGTCAAGCGTAGGGTCTCTAATACCGATATGTGTCTTCCAGCTCTCTTACTCCTTCGCAGTTGTTTTTAATATTTGAGTCAAGATCTTGTTTATTTCCCAAAGCTGGCCTTTGACATGAGGCCATTTTGCTTCCATTTCATGCGTGCCTAACATTGTAGGTCTGTCTGGCCAAGCTTGGAGCTTTCTTCTCTGTCCCTCTGTCTCTCTGTCTCTGTCTATATCTCTCAGAAATATATACTACTCTAAGGTCGTGGACTCATATGTTTATGTATTCATGTACATGTGATTGTATGTATGTGTGTATATGATAATGTATGTATGAGCCAGAACATTCCACCCAAGAAACGGGAACTCTAAAGTACCAAAAGATAACTGATATTACCAAGTACTATGACATATCATGTATTCCTAGACATGAACATTGAGGTTCATCGTGTGTTAGCATTAACGCTAGGCCTTAAGGTTTGGAAGAAACAATGGCTCCAAAGTCCACGTTCTTCCCACCAAATACAATCTGCTGAACTACGTGAAAACGTTTCTACTTTATAATTTAACGGAAAAGTGGAATAAAACTTACTTCATATGTCTCATTTAAAGGTTTTATAATAAATGTCCATAGTAACTAACACGCGATTACTGAAAAAACACAAGGAGTCCTCAGCTGTGAAAAAGCGGAAGTCGATTATCTCACACCAAGTCACGTGTCGGCTACCCTGTACATCATCTGTACCATCCCTCGGTTTACGTAGGCATGTGTCTATCTGCTTTCTGTGTCGCCAGTGATGGTTGAATCCCACAGCTATAACAGAGTGTTAGTCTAACGCAACCATTTTATGTCTTGCAGTGTACAAACTACTATAAATTGTCTCTCTGTGTATTTTATATCTATTTATCCGTCTATCTATCATCTATTCATCTCTCTACATACATACATACATACATACATACATACATACCTGAGGCAGAAGTAGACAATGTGTTTGAAAATGTCGTAAATAAAAAATCTTTTGTTTGAAGCGTCTATCCCTCACTATATATATATCAATGGCACAAGTCACAGGTCTCACAACTGCAGGTGTGAGTACCACAGAATATATTTTGTCATTTTGCAAGAGGTTGACATAGTGAAGTCAAATTCATGAGGATTTAAACTTTAAATCAGAGGCTGGAGAGATGGCTGAGTGGTTATAAACACATGCTTACTGACTTTCGGATACCAAACACCCATGGGTATCTTGCCCAGATCTGTAATTCCGGCATCAGAGGAGGCAGAGACAGGAAGGTTATTCGGGTATGTTGGCTGCCGGCCAACATAAACAGAAGATCTCATAAATAAGGGAGAGACCTTGTCTCGAAGTAACAGGAAGAGAGTTACTGGGTGAGGATTATGGTGAGAAGGCTCTAGCTTTCGTGCGTGTGCACAGTGCAGGTATCCATACCACACACGGACACACACACACGCAAGTTAAAGTAAATAAATAAATCCTATAGCAAACCAATAAAAAAGGAAATCAACTTTGAAGCTGGTTAGGGTTTTGTACCTCATTACACATGTACATCTACAAATTTTGTTATTTTTCAGGATAGGATATTTCTGATCTCTAAAATATCACCACTCTCACTAAAAGAGGGAAGTTCAATAAAAATAAACTTACATATCTATAATGTATGAGAAATGTTTACAATATCAGGCAACATACTTGCTTCCTATCTATTTTTTGCAAATAATACATTTATATTATGAAAGGATCCAGATATCAGGAAAGAGACAAGTCAATGCTTTAAAAATGCTACAGACATGCTTTAGAAATGAATCTTCAAAATATGTATGGATGCATATATCTAAATCAAATATTCTCTATTGCTTTGATTTTTTCCCCACAGTTGGGTATGTGAAATTAATTCTGACTTCTGAAGCTTTCCAAAGGTAGACTACATTTGTTTGTGACATTGTTTATTGATCCAGAGAAATGAGTAATTTTTCTCTTCCTGATGTGGAGTTCAATACGAACTCAAACATTTCCACTTTTATAAAACAAAGTTATTAATGATTATAAAATTAACTTTTACAATTAAAGAAGTTGAGCAAGAAGCCAAGGTTATTTTCCTTCTTGGGCCTAATTAAAACAGTATTTTATACAATGGTAGCCAAATTTCCTTTCCTAGACAGAGAAAAAGCAAAAATAAAATTGTCCCGTGTGTGACTTTGCAAAGGGACTCAAAAATTTAATTACTTTCTCTTGTCTTCTTAAATTCAGTATTGGACAACCTAGGTCAGCAGAAGACAGGTGAAACCCACTGAGGCAGGTGTTCATGGAGCTGAAAGTAATCAATGAATGAAAAATAATTACTTCTCATTTTGGAGACACAAATTACTTCTTTTCACTGAATTTTAATGATCACAAGTTTCGAAATCCCTTACCAATGCAGGGTCACAGGTGGTCATAGAGAGTAGTATGTCCTAAATTATACACCATGTTTAATCCCTGTCAGGATCAATGGAGCATGTGACAGTGTAGGCAAGCGGATGATGTGACCTTGTTAAAAGTAAACATGGCCCTACTGTCATAGTCAGGGTTTCTATTTCTGTGAATAAAACACCATGCCCAAAGTTCTAGGGGAAGACAGAGTATATTCAGCTTACAGCTTACACTTTCACATC
>JAMJFZ010004223.1:1890000-1952500 GCA_026225945.1 Cricetomys ansorgei
CAAAGAGGGAAGAACAGAAAGCCCTGGGGCCTATCACGTATGTCACACAGGTGTATTCTGTTTCCGGGGCTTGTCTTTTAATAGGGAAGTCATGCTGAACTTGGGGAAATACTTGGTCATGAGCGATGAGGCTATATATGTACTGACAAATTTAATTGAGGTTCTGGAATCTCGCAAATGCTTAAGCCTGTTTAATGATGCTACCTCAAAGGTATATTTTGCATGTGCTTTCCACAGGGTCTAGAGCCCTAATTCTTCTACACGGCTGTACCTCATCAGTTTTGATTCTCAGGATCGGGGATTTAATAAACATTCTCAATCACACCTTGGAACACTTGTTCAGGAATGTATCCCCGATTCAAGTATCCTGAATATGGTATGAGTGTGCTCCCTGGAATCTCTCCCTTTTGTGCTTCAAGGAGAATAAACCAATGTGCAAGAGCCTCAGGCATCCTCGAGGCCAGAGAAAGCTCTGAAACCATCTGTGACCCTTTCTGTTTGGGCCTCAAAGTTAAATATTTATTTACCTTTCTCTTCTTCACAACATAAATAAGCTAATAGAAAGTGAGCTTCCAAAGGGAAAGGTTGGACACAGACACATCTTCAGAAACAGAGGAAGAATAAACCCAATTTATGTCATGTAGCTGAGAAACCGGAGGGTAAACGCTACAGGGCTTTTTCATAAAGGATTGTCTTACGTATGTGGAGGAACCTTGTGGTTACCAGTGAAACCACAATGTGCATTTAAAAATGCCCTTATTAGCTGAGTTTTAGTGAACATGACTTGAGAAGCATGTCAGTAGTGATTTAGCTATCAAAATACTCACCAGAAATGCATCATTTGTAACTTTAAGTTTTTAAATTAAAGAACTAGTCAACAAATCAAAACATATTTGTAACAGATGCTTTCTTCAGGGGTAGGTAACAGATGCCTGAAACACAACAATGTGCTTTTATTTATTTTGTTGCATAAGACTGATTTCTGCACCTATCATAAATTCCCAAAGTGTACTATGCTTGGCGTATAGTGATTTTTAAAAGCAATGCTATTAGACAAGAACTTGGCTTGGATGATGTGTGAAGGAAAGAAACAACCATCCCAATGAAATGACAGGACATAGCCAATCAGAGTGCTGAAGATACTCCAGGACTGTTTCATAAGAATGACTTCTAGTTAACTGGTTTAGCAAAATCCCATCCTTAACATCTTGGTATTCAATCTGATTTCAGTTTATTGCATTTCTCTAAAATGTGTGCTGTCAATGCTCTCGATACAGTATGGCAAGCCAGATTTCCCTGCCAAGATCTGCAGCCCAAGTCTACTGAGCCATTACATTAGTTAAAGGACACCTAGATCTAACAGAGAGAGGGGGGGGGAGAGGGAGAGAGAGAGAGGGAGAGAGAAAGAGAGAGGGAGAGAGAGAGAGACAGAGACAGAGACAGAGAGAAGGAGGAGAAGGAGGAGGAGGAGGAAGAAGAAGTAGAAAATTAAGATGAAACTTGTAAGGGTTGGATCTGAACTCTGACTCGGACACTAATCAAAGTGTTTTGTGAAAGAAACAATCTTTAAGAGCCTCACATTTTGTACTTCAAAATAAAATGATATACTCTCTTGGAAATTAACGAGCTAGGGGATAAAGCCGGTGCCTTTGTAAAATAAGTTGTGAGAGCTAATGTTAATGACAAGGCACGTAACTAAACTTGAAAAGCTCTTCTTTTACCTACTGCAGTATAATACAATATATTTCTACCTTAGCGTGCACTACAAACAGAAGAATGTAAGAGCACATCACCCGTATGTGTGCTCTGAATGCATAGGCAAACCTAGCGACAAACATGCTTGCAGACAGTATGATACTATTTGAAAAATGGAAGTACGTGTACAAACTACAATTTCATGAAGGAGATGATTAGTGGGGACTGAAACTTCAGCAAGCACCGGATTTTTGTTTTTAACTATAACTGCTCATCTAGTCCATGATGGAAGGAAGTATCTTTTTCCTCCATACCTATGCCTGTCTTTTTTCTGTTTGGGGCATTGTGTGTATGTTGTTTGAGAAGGCGCCACGCTGGTGCTGAGCTGCTGGGATCGCCACAGTGTTTCCACTAATGCTACCCATCCGCAGGAAAGATGCATCACTTCTCCTTTAACCCTGTCTTGGAATTACAAGCTTTTCATCTCCAAGCCTATTAAGTAGGGAAAGAAAAAATGCTGTTTTCAACAGCGCGTTTCAAATACAAAGGCTACACAGAGTGGAACTGGTATACAGTTAGGAAACGCCCTTGTATGCTAAAGTGTGTGCCAACTAAAATCCCACAATGCTGTATATGTTTTATGATAAGTCATAAAATAAGAGCAAAAAAAAAACATACAAGTATTCTCAACAAAAGGAAAGTGGTGCTTTCGATGGAGACCTTTACTTCTCAGCACAAGGCATTAGTACTGCAGGGCATAATAATCCTTTACATGTGTGGTTGTTACCTTGCATCAGCGTGACAGGGGTTAAAGCGCAGCTGTACACTTGTTCCTGTATCAAAATTCAATGCTTTGACATTTTTACATTCTTATTATCCTGTTGTTTCGTTTGCTTGCTGTCTGATCAGCAGTTCAAACTATTTGCAGATGCACACATCTTTTATGGGCATAGTGTCTGTCAATCCCCTTGCAATCCCGGCACTAAGACAAGAGGAGCTAGGGAACACCAAGAAAACAAGGCCCTCTAAATCAACATTATCTACACAGGAATGGGCTCACAGAGACAGATGCAGCAGCGTGCATGGGCCCCCCACAGCTCCGCACCAGAGGGGGTCCTAGAGCAGAAGTAGACACATGCTCCCATCCTAAACCCAAATGCAAAGTCAATCTCCAATTGATAAGCACTTACAAATAAGTATTTAGATTCCTCTAAGGAAATACCACAGGCAAAATGAACGACAGTTAAGGGCAGCTGCATGCTCAGCAGTGACAGACCACAGAATATTAACTCAATGACGTCGCTGGATGCTTCTTGCCACATAATGTCGTGTCATGGGTCTTCTCATTTTAAACTTCTGTTTAAATTTTCACTATTCTTTACACTTCATATTATGGTTTTTATTTTATGTTAATGGGAGAGAGTTCATCCCTTACAGTGTAAGCCTAGTCAACTATTCGTGACTGGAGAAGTCTGTGGTGGTTTGAATGATTATGGCCCCCATAGGCTCATATATTTGAATGTTTGATTCCTAGTTGATGAACTATTTAGGAAAGATTAAAAAATGAGGCCATCTCTACAGAGGTGTGTAGCCAGGGGTGAGCTTTGAGCTTCTCAAAACACCATGCCAGGTCCACTCTCTCTCCCTACCCACTCCCTCCTCCTCCTCCTCCTCCTCCTCCTCCTCCTCTTCCTCCTCCTTTCTCTGTCCCTCTCTCTCCCTCTCTGTCCCTCTCTCTCTGCTTCCTGCATGCAGATGAGGAGGTAAGCTCTCATTCACTGCTCCAGTGCCATGCCTTCCTAATACCTTCCGCTCTTCCCAACATAATGCGCTTACCCTCTGAAACCGTAAGCAAGACGCCAACTAAATGCTTTCTTCTATAAGGTGCCTTGGTCATAGAGTCTCTTTACAGCAACAGAAGAGTGACTAAAACGAGGTCGTGAATCCCACAAAAGAACTTAAGCTAATACAATTTCTAATTTAGAAATACTCATCCTTACAACCATAGATAATTTTACTTGTCATCCTCATCCAAGAAGCTCCTTTCTACCACACACACACACACACACACACACACATATATATATACATATATATACATACATATATACATACATATACATATATATATGTGTATATATATATATATATATATATATATATACAGCCCAAATTGCTCAAACTACAGAAAATACATGACCTTGTCATGGCCAACACTAACTTATATATCTCCAGTTCACCTTTATTCCTACAGCTCAGGGAAAGTCACAGAAGTAAGGGCAGAAATATTGTTAGAACCAGAAGACCAGAACGTCTTCTCCTAGAGAGTATCCTCTATATACGACAAGGAAAGTTCACCCATGAACCTAAACTGCATGAAAACCCAAGCAAGACCTCTATAATGACACCGCCAGCTGACATACCATTGTAGGGAGGAGAATTTCTACAAGGTCTTCACCTAGATGAAGAGCTATAATTGGTCAAGGGCTGGAGAAAGTGGAAAAATTAGGGGGAACCAGTTTCATTTCTAGCAATGAGCTCCTTGATCGGTTGCCCAGTCATACACACACACACACACACACACACACATATATTCATATATATGTAACAATAATAATTTAAAAATATGTCATGAATTTGAGAAATTGGGGGCAAAGGAGGAACTGAAGCAGGGAGAGGTGGGTAATGTTGATATAGATGCCATGCTCACATATGAAGTTCTAAACATACATAAATTAATACTGTGCCTAGAGTTAATGGTAAAGAGTATCCCAGAAACTCCCCAAATCTACAGGTTATTGGCATTGATCTGGATTGCCTAGCAGAGCTTTAATGTAACACCCCATATGCACAGGACACCTTACAGCTTGCTCCCTGCTGATTAACTGATTGTATTCAGGCTGCCCCTGGAGAAAAGAAACGTCTAAACTACTTTTCTAAAGAAAAGCTTTATTTCAAGCCAGCATGAATGAGGTTGTTGCATGGTTGTATTACTCTGGTTGGCTTAGCACTTCACATCTATTTTCTTGTTTCATGATATACCCATCAGAAACAACTGAGCGTGTGAGATTCATACTGGTCCTTGGCTTTATTTACTTAGTTGTAACAAAATAATTTCCTAGGTGAGTCACTTATTTTTCTCTGAAGCCTTCATAAAAAAGTCAAGAGCGATGATTTATTTTGGTTACTTTCATTAGTGAGTCCACCTGAGGTTGATGAGTAATTTAATGAATAAATTAAAAGTTCTCCTGAATGAAATTCCCCAACAGGTGTTGTTTGACCTGCCGTCTCGATTTATAGTTCATATGCACAACATTATCTAGGTAATTTCTAGGTTTTACCTCATCATCTGGCCAGCAGTTACAAAACAGATGAACACATAAAGCGTCTGGACATGACAAAGGCCACCACGTCTACAGAGCTATGTGTGATGTCTCCCTGTGCTGGATACTGGGAGACAAACATAGCCCAGACTCCTTATTGCTATTTTCATGTCTTAGGGTAACGCAACACCTATGCTTTGTTTCAAATGTTGCCTCTTATGTTCTTTTTTTTTTTCTAGAATCTTGTTATTTCCAAAAATCATCAATTCCCCCACTTCTAAGTTCCTAGGTGTGTGAAAATTCTCCTTACATATAATTAAGTTATTTAGTCAAAAAATGAGACACTTCATGGTAGTTTTTTTCAGCCATCCGTGTTTGTTACTTTAACTACCTCTCTCCTCCTTCGGTATTTACCTTCATCCCCTTCGCTCGGGAGACCTCTGTTCTCCCATTTCAACTATCGTATAACTCTGTGATCTCTCCAAGAGTCAACCTAACAAAACCCTAATACGAGACATGACAAGCATTCTTTTGAATTGTCTAAAAGATTCCCAAAGCACACAGCCTGTTGCTGCTACCCTTGGTGAACTCACAGAGGTTGAAGTTACGTCTCTATTGCTGATGGTCTTCAGAATCGGCGCACAGAGGCACCTGGTCTGGACCTGACCTGAATGTCCCCTCCCTGAGGACTGGCTTTCATCATGTCATAACTCTCCATGAAAGCATCCAAAGGAAAGTAACAACAACAATAGTTCCATCCAGCTATTTTGCCTGTGAAGCGCCTCAGCAACCAGCAAGGCACAATAACCCTACAGGCGCTGTAGTCACACACATACTTAGGTGCTAACAAACGGCTCTAGAGTCAACAAGAAGGCTACCATGCCTGTTACTTGCAACCTTACTAACTACTCGGTGCTAGTAGAATAATGGTTATTAGGGCGAAACTACAACCAGTAACTTACTATACCAGGATAATCCCTAACAATAATATCAACGTCCGCCCTTATCACCACAGAGAAGCACAGCTACTCTTCAGCCCTCATCAAAGAAACTTCTACTTGCAACAGACAGAGACCACTACAAAAAGCCACAACCAATCAACATTCAACATCATGGAACCCTGTACCAATGGATATTTCTACAAAACAAGCCCATGCCTAAGGCTTAGAGAATACTGTGTAATAAGAGGCAGAAAGATCATAAGAGACTGAGGACCAGGACCTTTTCAGTGAGATTGTGTCTCCTTGTAACAGTAAAAGCTATACCTGTAAAGTCTCACCAAGATGACTGCTTAAACATGAGCTGCATAAGAAGAACACCAACCAGCATGCCAAATTCAATGGAGAAAGAGCCCACTAGGCATCAACCCTACAAAAAGAACTACAGGCAACACAGTAAGGGTGGAGCAGGAGAGGTGGGTTACCCGGGGAAGAGCACACCAAGTAGTTGTCCATTGCCAAATGGTCAGTCCTGGAAACATATATACAAGTAATATCCTATGGAGTCAAGCAGTTGTAGTTGGGGATATGTAAGTACATACGAATACATGCGTGTGTGTAACAATAATGGATGAAAATACAGGCCATTTGAAGCAGAAGAGTATATGGGAGTCTTGGGAGGGAGAAAAAGGAAAAGGGACCCAGGTTGTAATTAAAACACAGTATCAATAATAAACAAATAGAAATTACATGAATTGCCTACTGCATGGGAATCCAAGATGCTTCAGGACCGAGAAGCTAATCAGTTAAGCTACGGGACCGCCTAATAGTTAAAATGTGGTTAATTGTGTTCTTCATAAAGGTAAATAAACATAGATGAAAGACCTAGGAATATTTATTTGTTGTAGTCACTAAATTGAAAAACACATTACAATGATATGTATACCACGGGGGCTTGTATATAGTATTTTATAGGAGAGAGGCATTCGCTCTGCACTCCTTTGTGCTCATAATTATATTGCACATTTCATAATTAGTGTCTTTTAAAATTAATCCTCAAACACGATCAGCCTTCAACCACTAATATTCTACTAGTGAATAGATCACTAATAGAAGAGTCAGTAGGGCTTATGAAAGAATCAATGAAACACAAACGTAAACACTTTATGTTTTACTTAAATGCAATCATCCCTATACACACAAAATCATTTCCCCAGAGTTATGTTGAAGAACATTTCAGATGCTCCACGATTCCACTGAAACCAAGTGTAATGATGTTATGCTGGGTATTGATCTCAGGGGAAAACGGATCAGCAACATGCCCTTGAACCCTTCATATTTATCTGTGACTCCTGTCCTTCGTTTAGACAAGTAAATTATGATTGCTGATGAGATTGATGACTTCATTTCATACCAACTAACCACAG
Source organism: Cricetomys ansorgei (assembly GCA_026225945.1). NCBI lineage: Eukaryota > Metazoa > Chordata > Mammalia > Rodentia > Nesomyidae > Cricetomys > Cricetomys ansorgei. The sequence continues at coordinate 1,897,384 of JAMJFZ010004223.1, forward strand.
AGTAGAAAGGGAGAACCAGTTGCTGCGAGGTGTTCTCTGACCTCCCTGATTTCTACCTCTCTCTGAGCGAATGCACACATACACGAATATCAGGTAAATTTTATGTCCATACCATATGAAGCAATATGCATACTGAAATACATTGTATGCTCACTTCTTTTCTGTGTCGTTTGATAAACATGGAGGTATAGACAAATCTTGTGTTCTCAAAATTTAAAAGTTGGAGAAAGAAATTCCAGGAGTATATGTACTCTACATGCTGTGTAGAGAAATAATTGTTGAGCCAAACACAAGTTTCTAATATATTCTATATAGTCCTATATAGAATATATTCTATATATTCTATATATAAATATATATTTTATATAATATATTCTATATTCTATATGATACATATGTGTGTGTGTGTGTGTATATATATATATATTCTATATAGTCCTACATAGTCTATATGGTTCATGAACAAAATATAGAGCTAAAAACCTCAAAATTGAGTAGCAAGGCTATTGCTATCCCATTCCCACAGTCTTAAGGAACATCCTTGGGAAGCATAATGGCTTTTTGTAGGACGGTTTATATCAATGTCATGTGATTTTTATAGGCTAATAATGGTCGCATTTTGTAAGATGGTATTATGTAAAATAAGACTTTTTAGAATATCCTCTGTAATTGACATTGTGATATAACTAGAAGAGTGCTTCAGTAGCACGGTAATGGTAAACTGCTTTTGCTTTTCTTTTGTTTTTGCATGTATGTCAAAATTTAACTTCTATCTGAAGCAATCTTTTTCTTCTGACTTCGTTATCCACTTACGGCTTTGGAGTAATTGAATGCATCAATGACCACATCCCTTCAAGAGTGTTTGAATAGCCCTAAGAATTATAGCACATTTTTAATCTATACTCACAAAGAGTGAAACATAAACAGACTCATTCCTACAATGTATAGCAATTGTACAACTCCAGGATACCTTTCAATCGCATCAGGATTCAGTTGCTCCAGAGCTCCTTTGTTAGGAGACAACAGAGCTGCACGCTGAGAGAGAATCTATCGTAACAGACACGAGTGTGGTGATACTGCGGTACCCTTGTACAAAGTTGCAGGTATTAACTTGACATATGAGCCATTGATCTGCCTATCTTTCGTACTTACAATAAATGTCAAAGCTCAAAACGCAGTATTTTATTTTCCTGGTTTTCCATACGTGGAAATGTTGATTCTTGGACTGCAAGATGAACTTTGAATACCGTAGAGCATGCTATCCACTGAGGAAAGCAGGATCCCTCAAGCGCCGGATGGTACATGTGCCAATGAGTATATAGGTTTCCAGTAAAAGCTGTGATGTTTTCTACTGCACGGGGCGGGAGAAAACCAGGTCAACTGTTTTTAAATATGCACATGCAATCATTTTGAGCAGGCATTGTTATTTGAGCATCACTGGCTCAGAAAACTACAACGGGAACGCTGCTGCAGAAAGCAAATCTTATCGCTTTCTGTGTCTTCTCAACCAGGAATGATTAGTTCCCAGGTTCTGCAGGCTCTCTTTCCAAAAGATGACAGAAATTCAGAGTATGAATCTTTCTTGAAATATAAGCATGACCAAAAATCTATCTCTCCTGATAATATGTACTCTCAGAGGAGACCTTGTAACTTAAATCTGGCTATGTCCACACTACTGGTCCAGGTGATATTTCTGTGGCTTTAGAAAAGAATTCTTATTGGCAATGATCATCAATAACTTTAGAAATTTGTGACACCTCCCCGCAGGCTGAAATTAAGGATATCAAACCTGGCTTGGGCCTTCTGCACCCGACATCTTTTCAATGCCTAAAGAGGCCCGTCTCCGTTGAGTGGGGATGGAGCCAAACACATGTTAAGCAAATCATAAAGAGAGGGGGCTTACCATTTCCAGAAGGCTGGTAATTCTCTCTGACCTGAAAAGGAAAAGGAAAACAACATTTGAGCATCCTTGCCCACTTGATAGTGACACACAGAAAGCCCGGGTGGAGCTACGTCGTTGCTTTGAAGGATTAGATTTTTTTTTTTTTTAACTAAGGACAATATGGGTTTTAAGAAGCTACAAATCTCTATGGGATTGGAGCTGGTAGGGTGACATTCTCTCCGTGAAATGAATTCTGTGATAAACATTTTCCCTTTTCTCAGGATTACTAATCTAAATCCATACATTATAAACTGAGCTCTTCAAAGCTTTAAAAATTGACAGGCTCCTGAGAAAATGGATGGAGTCATAGGAAAACAGCTCTCTTAATGCAGGCTTGACGAGGCAGGAGCAACAAATCAATAACGGCCAAATTTAAAAGCTTTCTAAACAATGAGCAGGGGCCTACATTTTATCTTTCCTGTATACTTGAGGTGTTACTTAATAAGCTCTTTGCTGCTTTCCAAATAGGATCAAAGACATCTCTAACTATATATATATATATATATATATATATATATATATATATAGAGAGAGAGAGAGAGGGGGGGGGGAGGGATTTTAATTTTCTTTTAACTATTTTCCTTAAGAGAATCCCTTATTTTTTTACATTATGTGAAAGTATTATACCCCAATTTCCTTGAGCATCACATTCAAGTGAGCACATGGCATACGGGCAGACCCTGAGTTGATCGTTAAAGACATGAACCTAACTCGTTTCCTTCTGTCGACCAGGATATGTTAAATGTTAGAATAAGAAAGCATTAAAACATTCTTAAAATAAGATTTCTAGAAACGTATTAAATTATATTAACTTGAATATCTTCTTATTTCTGATCTACATTAATATTATGCATCCTGTTCTGAAATCCACACTTATTTATTAACTTCTCGCTCACACAATGAACCAACAAGCTGTGTTTCTGAAATCAAATTCTAGGATCTGTTTTTGGTTTCTTTTTTATATTTTGCTTCTGTTTTTTTAAAAAAAAAAAACTCTCTTTATAATGCAAAAAGTTCATATTCTAGCATGACCATCTTAAATATATATACATACATACAATGATTTACATATATTACTTATCTCCACAAAGTGAAATGTTAGACAGTCTTCTCCTTGTGCTTGCAATTAGGGCCACAGTCTTCCATCTGAGTCTTGACAACTTCTGCTGTGTGCTGACTAGGTTTTCTGCTCATTAAAACCACCCTGCTCACCAAATCATTAACTGATACTCTCTCTCCCTGAAGACCTTTGCTTTCTTGTTGCCTGAGTTACCTTCTCCCAACGTCACCCTCAGCAGCCGCCCTGTGTATTTCAACCCCACAATGAACCTCACGCATTCCATGTCTCTCTCAGCCACACCGTGGCGATGTTACTTTCCCATCATCTAATCTTCCCGGAAGCCAGATGATTTCCCCACGTTTCTTTATCACATTATTTTAGCTTCTGAAACTCAGTTCACATTGAGTAAGGTCTTTTTATTGTTATCCATTGTGAATCGTATGTTCCTATCTCAGTGCTTAGATTATCCACAAGATAATAAAGAAAAATTGAAATATGTAGTGAAGTAGTAACTCATTCACCACACAAATAAACATATTTGTTGAGCAAATGAGATTAAATATATTGTGTCAGCAGGAAGAGCAGTGTCACGCAAAGTGATTCTTCAACAGTCTGGAATTTGCAACGCCAGTAGAGTTTCCTAAGTTTCCTTTTAATCAGCCTTCTACATCGACACTTCGCAGGGTAAAGTGGATGCACTCTTGAATGTGTATTTGAAAACAGGCATTCATAGCTCAACGATGAACGCATATGCATCGAAATCAACACCTACCTGTTAAAGTTTGCTTGAAGATGGTGTTTTTCTCGCATTTATTCAAGATCAAATGAATCTCTTTTTCAATCCAGATGTGTAAATTCCTCCTAAGAAAATGAAAATTTAAGTAACTATTATAATGTCTGTATAGATTTAATAACAATGCATAAAATCATCGCAAGTTTTGCTGATAAGCCAGAATCTCAGCGTAATATATTGATTTGAATTATGTTTGCTATTTTTTTGCTGCTGCTATTTTAATTTTGTGGAACATCTTTGTTTCTCTGCATGTGTTGTTTATGCCTGGAAGCATGTATGAAGTCTCTGCTGGTGGCAAAAGGAGATAAGCTTCTCCCCAGCCAGGTGACCAGACATCTAACTGTGGGCCCAGCAAACCAGACATAAAACATAGCCACACCAGCAGAGTCTGTTCTTGCAACCATGCCAGAGAAAATAAACCACATTTCAGTGACTTGAAGCTTGTTCTGAAAAACAGTTTGTGACAGAGAGAACAGGTTGTTTTGTTGTTGTTTTGTTTTGTTTTTAGATTTAAATATTACTAAACCGAAGCTTTAAACAATGATGAACTAATAAATTCTACCTGGCATAAGCATCAATGCTGTGTAAATTTAGCTTCTAGGTTTGGGTTTTAATCAGAAATCTCTTGGCTCAATTTTCATAAATCAAGCAGATAAATTGTTTTAAATGTTTTTACATCTACTATTTTTTTAACATTATATTTATCTCTACTATTTTATATCTACCATTCTTGTGTGTATATATGTGTGTGTGTGTGTGTGTGTTTATGAGAGAGAGAGAATGAGAGGAGAGAGAGGGAGAAAGTAAAACAGGTAAAGGGAGAAAGAGAGAGAGAGAGACTTTTTGTGTGTGTCTGTGTGTGTGTGTGTGAGTGTGTATGTGTGTGTGTATGTATGTGTGTGTGTGTCTGTGGTGTGTATGTATGTTTGTGGGTGTGTGTATGTATATGTGTGTGTGTGTATGTGTGTGTGCATGTGTGTGTGTATGTGTGTGTGTGTATATGTTTGTGGGTGTGTGTATGTATATGTGTGTGTGTATGTGTGTGTGTCTGTGGTGTGTATGTATGTGTGTGTGTGTATGTATATGTGTGTGTGTATGTGTGTGTGTATGTATGTGTGTGTATATGTTTGTGGGTGTGTGTATGTATATGTGTGTGTGTATGTGTGTGTGTTTGTGAGTGTGTGTGTGTATATTTGTGTGTGTATGTATGTGTGTGTGTGTCTGTGGTGTGTATGTATGTTTGTGGGTGTGTGTATGTATATGTGTGTGTGTATGTGTATGTGCATGTGTGTGTGTGTATGTGTGTGTGTATATGTTTGTGGGTGTGTGTATGTATATGTGTGTGTGTATGTGTGTGTGCATGTGTGTGTGTATGTGTGTGTGTATATGTTTGTGGGTGTGTGTATGTATATGTGTGTGTGTGTATGTGTGTGTGTGTGTATGTATGTGTGGGTGTGTGTATGAATGTGTGTGTGTGCATGTGTGTGTGTATGTGTGTGTGTATGTATGTTTGTGGGTGTGTGTATGTATATGTGTGTGTGTGTGTGTGTGTGTATGTATGTGTGGGTGTATGAATGTGTGTATGTGTGTGTGTGTGTATGTGTGTATATGTTTGTGGGTGTGTGTATGTATATGTGTGTGTGTGTGTGTGTGTGTGTGTGTGTGTATGTATGTGGGTGTGTGTATGAATGTGTGTATGTACGTGTGTGTGTATGTATGTGTGTCTTGTGTGTGTGTGTTTGTGTGTATCTGTCTGGTTATGCATGCTGCAGCCCAAGAATAAAGATCTGAGGAGAGCTGTTCTCTCATTGCATCACGTAGGTCCTGAGGTCACCAGGTTGGACAATAAATGCCCATCCATGCTGAGTCATCTCTTCAGCCCAAAGCAGATGAACTTCTGATACATGTAGGGACAGAGCCTTTTGTGTTTCCATGATGAACTAATGTATTTATCCTCAGCACCTATCTGGTAAATATTAAATTTCAGAGAACTAAACGTGGGTCACATTGTTAATTTATGAATCACAGTCTGCATCTACGGAGAGGTTTCTTCTCATCGTTCTATGTATTCAGACGTAGCTAATATTAACGACAGCTTAGACAGCTCTGTGGAGTAAAGAGAGATTGTGACTGGAAGAAAGTTTGCAGGTCGATGCATCCTACAGTGAACACCTTAAAATTGACAAGAAATGAAAAAGTAAAGGAATCTAGAGTATATTTTAAAATTCTCACTAATTCTTACTAACCTATGATTATTACATCACTTCTTTGTCTTCAAATTATGAAGATTCTCCATGATCTGATAGCATGATAGTCATAATCTGTTTATGTGCTTTAAAAGGAAATAAATTTTTAAACTGAAGTCACAGGCATCTCTGAAGACCTACTTTAACCCAAAGCCCAAAACTAAACTGACAACAAGTGCTAAGGAGAATGTTGGGTAAGAATTCAGGACTTGTAGGAATGCAAGATAATCTACATTTGAAGGGCGTTCTGTACCTTCTTACAAGTCAGCTTCCCAGTGTGACCCCGTAGTGCCTCTCTTGTGTTTATTCATGTTAAAAGAATGATATACATTATAATCAAATAGATTTTTACTGTGAAAAAATTCTATTTTTTTATTTCCATAAGAGAATATTCTATAAGTAGTCTTCTTAAAATATTCTGGTTTCCTTAATCAATATCTCTTATCTATGGCAACCAACAATTTCATATCTATTTTTCTCTTATTTCTTTATCTTTTAAGAATTTTTTTTTAGGAAAAAGAAGATACAGATCCCTTAATAATTTTTCATTCATATTCCCATATAAGTTATTGGACTTTAAACTGGTAGACAACAGAGTACATATTTAGTTGGGATTTTCATAAAATTTTAAGATGTAAGAGAAAATAAATTTTCTACAAAAATGTCAGTAGGAGAAAGTATTCTGAAAATGGACTCAGGTCTTTAGAACACCAGTGTGTCTTTTCATGAAGAAAATATGATTCGTGTTTGCTCTTCATGAAATTCCTACTATACCTGTTGTAATCAGTAATCAGGCCAATACGGAAGCACGCGTGTTCCCTGGAGTGGGTGAATTTTTCTATGATATTTAAATGAATGGGTGGCGCATCACAGTCAAAGTAACATCAAAGTCCTGAATAACTATTCATGTACTGGGATTAAACTTCCACTGTGGCTGTGAAGTTAATAACTATCACAACTATTCAATCAAATGAAGAAGACGGAGTAGTCTTCAGATGGGGGAGAAAGCCCCTAAGGCTTATTTCCTTCCATCTTGCAGGAAGAATGTTTGTGGTGGGAAAAAAAAGAGAGAGAGAGGCCTTAAAAATTAGGAAAACCTATACATCCTTCGAGAATCCTTTGGGTACCAAGGGCTTTCAAAAAACCACTGAAAAATAAAGCAACTAAAATATCATGGGTTTCAGGCCTAGGTTTTTCTCAACTGTTAAAAAAAATATCAAAGAAGATCATACCGGAGACAGATAAAAGTGTTGGGTATGGAGTCCTTATTTTCCAGATTGTCCCAATCACCCATAGAGGATACGTTGCTCTATTTTTCTTTTAGAATAAAATGATGACTAAGAGGAGCAAAGCCCTTTGCCGTTTCCTCATCTCCTAGGCGGCAGAAGGTGACAAAAGTTTCGCAAGACCATTTTCCACTTGCAGTGAATTCATTCACTGTAGAAGTAGAAACCTCTTTGATATTCAGGCTGTACAGTGGGCGCCCCAGTGATGCTGAATTAGGAGGAGAAACACTGGATACTGTGAATTATTCAGAGGACGTTCTAGAGAGCCGAGGATTGCTACCTGAATTCGGCTTTAATATTAAAATTCAATTGCCCTACCCGGGCATTCTTTGTCTATATGTGTGTGATCAATATTTCATCTTTAACAAAATGATGGCGTTTTTGTTTGTTTTTCTAATTTAAAACTATTTTAGAAACTGAAGACTGGGATGGCTCCTAAAGACAATGAGGTATTAAAGAAGTTTCCAACACAGGCCGTGTGTTTCTGTTTTGTTTTGTTTTTCTCTTAAATCTAATATACACTGTATTGTCATACCATGTATAAAATATGATCCCCCTTTTCAAAGATGTATGCGTGGAGGTTCTGAAGGCCAGAAGAGTTTGGCGTGTTGACTTGAAAACAACTTTTAAAGGGTTAAACACTCGACATTTTCATCTTTTACAATATACTTGCTGCAGGGCATGGCGGTGCATGTCTCCAATGTAAGGACCTGTAAGACTGAGACAGGACTATCTTGAGTTCCCTGCTAGCCTATTCTACATAGACCTTGTCTTTAAAACAGCAGCAGAATATGTAGTTAGTTTTTGGTTTTTTGTTTTTTTCAGTTGGATAAAGCACCTTTCTTATTAGTCTGAATGTTCATTTCAGCTGTTTCAGAATCATTAATGGTTGGAGGAACAGGGTATCTATCGCTCTTTACCATATATACACAGAACAACTTCCAGCAACATAGTCCTAGCTGTCTCTCAACTATTTGGGATGACTTGGCTTCTTCCTAGGTGAATGCAGGTAAAGGAAAATTAATAATGAAAAAAAAAAAAAAGAACATGTCAGTGTTGATGGATGAGAGTAACCGGAGAAAGATAATTCCAAAGCAGATTTTGAAGGCACTGTCTCCAGGACAGGACAGACTTTTAAACTTACAGGCTAATGCTAGTGTCTACCCTCCTATAGCTGGTCAGGGGAGCTGGCTACCATATCCACAGACATTGTGTGAATCCGGAGTACATCTATTGTTGTTTGGAAATACCTAGTGATTCAACTAAGAAGCTTGTTTGCAAGTTTGGAAACATTGACTTGCAGGCTAATCATGCCATCACGTAATGATATCTCCAAGACGGGTGTGTAGAGCGTGTGTCTGAAGATTCCTCTCAGGAGCGCCTGGTTTGATTAGCACAGTCCTGTCCTAATACTGGGTATTCTGAAGACAGAGACCGGTAAGATTTTGGGCCAGTGTGGGCTATATATTCAGCCACACACAATTCTGACATCCTGGGATATACAATACGCCTTGATCTCAGCCAACCGCTGGCTCTTATACTCTTTCTGCGCATTGCACCCTTTCACAGCGGACCCTGAGCCCTTGTGGGAAGGGGTTATGATATAGATAACCCACACGTGGCTGAGCAGTTCATACATATTTATTCTCTGAAGAAACTTCTGACTGAGGTCCGAGAGCTTTACTAATCATAGGAATTTCTTTCGGTTGCATTTTTTTTCTGTGTTCTTTCATGTCTTAAAAAAAAAAGTGTCACCCTGTGAAGACTCACATAGATATCCGTCAGGATCCTGTGTGACATACAATGTCTGCACTCCGAAAGCAATCCCGAAATTTTCAGCCAAGTAAGGAAACACAGCAAGGAGAGTTGCTGGAGTTTGCCTCACTGAGCATTAACTGAGACATGGCTTTGAACTTGTAACGCTAAACCTGTGGTTCTAAAACACTTACGTACACTGGGCAACTGTACAGAGATTGCTGTAGGAGACAACGCAGAAGAACAGTGAGGGTGAAAATGAGGAAACAATGTCCTCCGGACGCACAGAGCAGCTCACGCAGGAACTCACGGCAACCCATCCAATATGTACGGAGTGCCACACGAGACCAAGGAAGACCAAATCCCAGCAAGGAGAGGGAAGGTGAACACAAAATCTCACACCTACCCATGAAGCTATTGACAATTTTGTTTAAGGTTGTTGCTCCAGTAAAAGTTTACACACCCATAAAATATAAGAATAGTACACACAGGTCGATGAATAGAATAAAAAACAAAAAAACAGAGGACACAAATTTAGGTACCTAGAGATGGATGGGCAGGTGTATCTGGAGGACTTTGACAAGCAGGGGAACACGAGCAAAACACATTGTACAAAGTTCTGAAAAAAAGCTAATAAATTTTGAGTGAATGATACATAAAATTAAGAAATTAATGCTCTATTTTTAGAAGGAATATAGGACTTACTGTTATAACCATGAGATAAAGGAGAAAAAGACAAAAACAAAGCATATATAAAGGAATTGTAAAGCTGCTTTTCAGACTTAAAGGTTCTACAAATGCTGTTAGGAAAACTAGTTCATTTTAGGGAATGGCTAAACATCATTTGATGGAGGATTTGTGTGAGGAACATTACACATCTCTGGGCAAAGCAGAAGCTGGTGAACCGATGTTAGTATGATCTAAAATCAGTTCAAAGTGATTTAATTTATGGTTGCTATTTACACCACTTCTTACCAGTGAAGATGTTCAAGGTAATATGGGATCTCCTCCATAGAGAACAGCATGAGGACAGGATTTAAAGTTAGACTATTATGAGAGAAAATCCATATTGTCCTCACTGGAGTCCTTGGGAAGGCTCGAAATCACAAGACATAGCATGGGTAGAAGAAAGGGAAAATGAGAGAGGTTTTACCAAGGGACCAGTGTGCAGGCTGCATGACTGGTTAGATTATGAGGAACAAAAGAGGAGCAAGAAGGGAGCCAGAGATGGATTCTCAGTTTCCAGGGTGGGTGGTGATGTGTGCAGAGATAGTCCTTGTAGCAGACGGGAAGCCATCCGGAAAGCAACTTAAAAGGAACATGATGAATTATGTTAGAGATACGCTTGACTTGAGAGAACAATGGGGACTCCAAGGGGATCATAGCACAATATTATCTGGGCATTGCAATAGACTTTGAAAACGGTAATATTCTATCTTCATCAGATCCGCCATTCCCCAGTATATTGCCTGAACAGATTGGCATTCAACCTGTGTTTGACAGTCTTTTAATGCCCTGAAAATTTCCTGTATCCTGACCAATTCAATATTTTTATCCAACCCATTTTTTTTTTAAATGCCCTTCTTAAACTGATCCAAAAATACATCTCCTTAAAATTCTGGTCTTTGATGCTGGCTGTTCCCCATGGAAACACAAAATGAATGTAATCCTTTTTTCTCACACAACAGCCCTTCAAGTAATTGAAGGCCCCTTTCACGTCCCAGTGCGTCTTCTCTCCTGTAGGTTAAACATCACTGACGTGCTTTCGCTGCACGTGGAGTGTCTTTCTTTGCTGTATAATGCTTAGAACTAAACTGAGATTTCAAAAAAAATAAAAAATAAAAAGATAAAAAGATTAAACGTAAAGGGAAAATTAAGAGTGATCATTATGACTAAAGATTAAGTTTTAGTAAAAACATACAAGAAAGAGAAAGCAAAGGACAAATGATCCCAATAAGGATAAGTTACAGTCACACAAGGAAACCAGGGCAAGACAAGCCTATCGATGATAAAGGAAAAGGAAGTTCCCTATGATTAGAGAAATAAAAAAAAATCATGATTCGCTACAGAACCATTGATATTTAAAGAATCAGAACGAAGGATATTGGGCCATTTACAAATTAGCACCTGGGTTTTGCATAAGTTCTATTTAAGGAATCCAATCCAGATTCCAGAAATGTAAACTTATAAGAGGATGGAACATTTGCACAGTAAAAGGAGTGAGCAAGGCCAACCGTGTAAAATAATACTATTTTATCTCCAAGGGCTAAATGAAAGGGCCCTTCCCCAGGCGGACTTTCTCAGGTTTCTTCTCCAGAGAAGAAAGAAGTAGGTAAGCACCATTCACTTCTGCTTTCACAGAACTGCACGACGTGCTGTTTCTCTTCTTGCCGTTTACAAACTACGAACTGACTAATACTAGAGAGCTGTACCTGGGGACGGCTGAGCCCTCAGCGGGGAGCTGGATAGACTGTGGATGGGTAGTAGATGTACAGAGTCAGAAAACGAACGACAGCTAATGCAAGAAAACCAACGGGTGTGTAGTGAAGATGGCCTGCTCTGCAGTTTCTCTCTGCTATAATTTTCGTTTGTTTGTTTCTCTGGGAAACCCACCCAATTTCTGTACAACTTCGATATCAATTCTTGGCACCTGGAACTAAGTTTAGTGACTGAGTTAAAATCATTATGTCAGTGTTCCCAATGTTTACAGAGGTGCCCAGAACACCTAATCTCCAGAACTACCGCAGTTGTGTATTTTGTTAACTAGTAGTGACTTCTGAGACTCATCTGAACACGGATAAGAGCTGTGGCTGCATCTACTTCACCTAAAAATGGTTGTTCTACCATTCCAGGTGGTGTGTTGTATGTTCAGTTGGAATCGTATATTGGTTGAATTTCAGGTACTCATGTTTTAGGACTTTTCAGGATTCAATATTCTTTTGTTTGTTGTTTGATTAAGTTACTATGTGATCGTTGTGTCATTTAACATCTAAGTTTTGTTATCATTATACTTCTGCACATGCTCTTTTCTTTTTGTTTATGTTGTTTATAAGGAACGCTCTACTTTCTGCTTTGTTTTAAGAATACAACGAAGAAGAAAGATGATGAATTATGTTCAGTCTTTTACGATTAATTTGAACCTTTAGAATAACCTTATTGATACTCTCATCAAATAAAGGAAGGGAACTACTCTTGTTTTATTTCTTCGTGGATACTATCCTCCCAGGCCTCCTTCTCTGTTCTTTGTAAAGAGTGGTAGAAATGAGTATGAACCAAGTATACTATACACATGCATGGAAATAATAAGAAGCATTGTTCTATGTAATTAATAGATGTTAAAATAAATTGTATATAAACTCAAGAATTTTTATTAAGTCAATGGACTTAATAAAGTCAGTGGACTTTTATTAAATCAATGGACAGATTTGTGATTAACTTGCCAAAGAAAAGACAAAGAGTAATTTTGGTTTTCAAAGCTAAAATGGAGTCTAGACTGTCAGCATCCCTCTTGGGAAGAAAGACGATGTCTGGCTGGGAATGTAACTCAGCTGCTGCCAAAACCAATGTTGACAATTTCTCCCATTGGCTTCTTACATATTGTCAGGTTCTTTGGTTAATTACTTAAGCATTTTTGAGTTGAATTTTTGTCATGATCAGTTATCTCCTACGATCATGTGAGTTCTAAGATTCAAATTCAGGTCATTACGGGAGGACTACGTGGGTTACTTCAACACACGTTTTTGTCACATTAGTTGCTTCAAAATTTTGTGTACTGTACTCTGATCCTATTTCCCTTCTCCTCTCATCCCTCCTAGATCTATCCTTTCCTTACCCACCAAACTTTGTGTCCTCTTTTTATTTAAACCCATACAGTACACTCTGAGCTTCCCACTCTTGGATAGATGACTTTTAGAGGGAAAAAAGTAAGATCACTTAAAACAAAACAAAAACAAAAACAAACAAACAAACAAAAAAACCAACTATTCCCCTATCCCAGCAACTATCAATTGTCCATAGCTCTCTAGAAAGGAGTGAGACTTCGGAGAAACCTCTGCTGTGTATGCTAAAATTTTGTGTGGCTTGAGCTAGTCAGGCTTTTGTGTACACTGTCTTCACTGCTGTGGATTCACAGGTACAACTGCCCTGCTGTATCAAAAAAAAAAATACTATTTGCTTGTAGTCGTCCACTGTCTAAGGCTCTTCCCCTTCTTCCAAAATGATCCCTGAGCCTCAAGAGGACACCCATGTATTTTAAAAGGTCTGTGAGGAGACAACAGATAATGACAATATAATTTGAAGAAAGCAAGAAAGAATGATTGTATTTGCACAGTTTGCACATAGTACTACAGTACTATGGACCCATGCCGATTTTCACTCACTAGTAATACACGCTGCCCATCCTGACCAGAAATAATAAGTCCAGAGTATTTGAATGACAAAGATCTGACCGCTTGAAACCACCAAACCTTCATGGCCTCCAAACTGCAACCTTCTGCAGGATAAACGTCTCTGAGTGTAAAAAGGCGCCAGCCCCGGTGAGCTGCCATTTATATCTCCCTAGGATCCCTGATAGAGGCTCGATACTTTCCACTTGTAAACATTGCACAGCTTCTCTCCTTGGAGAATTCTACTGGCGGCCACTTCCAAGTTATTCCTTTCCTGTTGCCACTTGATGAAGGTTATTGTAAGGGGAAAGAAGCTGCGGTGACTGCTGATTAGTGCCAGGCTGGCCGTTCCGTGCCTCTTCACTCTGTAATCATTTAGCTAGACTGAGCAATCAGACTAAGTAGATGGCTCTAGTAGCCTTATTTCTTGAGCTCTCTGTAGTACCACAATTTCTGCACTTACACGACCACTCGTGTTCTTCCTTTACGTTCGTAGGTATTTCCATAAACAAGAGCCTCCATCAAGGGTCTCAAGGGTCATCCTTACTGTCTGGTATTCAGGGGGCATTTGGCTGACAATGAAGCAAAGCAATTAGCTGCAATAGAGGCATTTTGATTGAGAGAAGGAACTCAGGTTTTGGGGAATCTTGCAAATAGGGAAGGTTTGATTATGTAAGAATTTATCTTAACGGTTTTTTTTAGCACCACTTTGTCTCAGCCTATATGATTCTCAGAAATTCCTATTCAGGGTCAACTTGTATTTTATCTAGAAATTTCTGTCTTTATTACATAGCCATTTATCATCTTCTCATACCTTTCCTTCTTTCTTGAGTTTTCTTTGAGCATTGAGTTTTACTAAGGTGGTCGCTCCTAGTGGTCACTAAGTCAAAGTTCCATCTCCAGTAAGATATTAACACAGAAACTTAGTTTGTAGTAGATCTCAGGACATAAGAATGTAAATTTTCTGGTTTCGTTTGATATTGGAATGGGAAGCAAACCATTTTCTGGAAGGCTCTGGGATAACATACAATACCTCTTTGGCCTCTTACACTTCTTAATTAGTCTTTATCACATGAGATAGTGCTAAAGCAATCTACAAAATGGCATAGGGTATACTGCTAGTCTTTAGTCATATGACTGAAGTACTAGCCAGAGAGAAGATAATAGATTGCAAGCCTATTGCTTAATTATGAATTACCCAACAATGATCTATTATTCTCGGGCAGAATAGTAAATGGCCGTATTCCAGTTGTCACTATAAGTCCCAGTCGAAAATCCAAAAGATCAATCTTTCTCCTAAGGAGTTAAAGGATTATAAAGATACTATCCACCTACCATTGATCTAATAGAATTAAATGAAACAATTAAACCAAACCCAACAAAACAACAACAAAACACTTCCTATTCTTCTCTCTCCTGTTTTTTCTTCAGACCTAATAAAGCACCATCTCTGTAGCCAAGAAAAACATTAGCTCCTTGCAAGAAACAGTAATTCTAAATGTATACCCTCTTGCTAAAGCATTAACATTTAAATATAAATTTAAATGTTCTTCACTTTTGTTTAACCCAAATCAGCAAATTTATCACTGAAAAAAAATTTAATTTAACTTAGTTTAAACTTCATTTAAGTACAACTTAATAAATAGTAGGCAATTTTGGGGATCTACAAAGGGAGAAAAACAGAATTTTTTCAATGCTTTGTATCACTATCAGGAAAAATGTGATTCCCAATCTAAGCACACGTATTATTTAATACTGTGAACAATTTTAGGAGACATACATTGTCTAATATTTTAGATCCCTTGCATCTTAATGAATGGACTGAAAACAAAACCCTTCATCAGATCTTTACGACCTCGGGTGCCCAGAAAGTATTTCATCGCCAGATGCTAGTAAGTAACGTGATTTTGCGTTCTTATCTCTGGGGCTGGATGAAAGTCAACTCAGTTTGCTTCATTTTGTTTCAGAATTCCTTTTCAGTCTTCGGCACGGTGTCAATAGAGTTCACATTTCTTAAGAAGTGATAAAATGATATCTCATTAACTCAGAGTTGGGCTCCTACAGGCTTTCTTTTTATAGATCTGCCTTGCTTGTTTCAACTAACAAGGTATTAAATTTAAAGATGTGTATGTACTGTCTTGAATAGTAAAGGGTTCATCAAGTGGGGGGTCCATTTGAACAGCCTGCTGGCAGACCACTTTCCCATAAAGAAACTATCATGGCAGGAAAAAAAAAGACATTTGTTTGGTATAATAAATTTCACATTTGAGTAAGAAGTTAGGAGAGCCCAAAGTAAATTTATACTTCATTTTTCATTAGCAATAAATGAATATGCCATTCCTATTAGCAAGTGCTTTTATTTCTTATCATCAGTTATTAATTGTCCTCATGCTCAGAAAACATGATTTTGCCATTGAATACCTACGTCCTCTTTAATTGTAGACTTACTTAGCTTCTTATTGTTTTCCTAGGCTTTATTTCAATTCTCACATTTAACTCTTAATTGAACTTGAGGGTATACAAAAAATGTCACGCGCACACACACACACACACACACACACACACCATTCAGACAGTATTCTATTTAAAGCATATCAGAAGAACCTATGTGTATGCCTAGCAAACCATAAAAATAAGGACTTTTTAAAAATCAGCTATTATTTAAACTTCCTGAGAGCCATGACTAGAAGGATTAGAAGATGCAGCTGCGACTGGGTGTGGCTTTGCACTCTGCATTCGGAATTTGAAGGTGAACATGTGTGTCCCGAGATAGGAGAATTTAATTCTATCTCATGATCTCAGAGGTCCAGAGGCAAGAGCCATACTCACTTTAAAAGTGACATTTCAGGTGTGTGTGAACCAGATAATGAAATTGGAACCTTGACCAATGTTCCCAAAATGCCTCAATGATTCGATCTCCTAGCTATAGGTAAAAAGTTAAAGTTTCAAAGACCTGTGCTGAGCATATACATGGACAAGATACCCTAAGAAGGATGTCTCGATAAGCATCAAGTGTGAAATTGCAGGGTGGACTCCACGTGCTCAACCTTCTATTCTTAAATCTTTTATAATACTCAGAAATCATGATACAGCGCACAACCAAGAGCACCCTGTCTTGTTCCTTCATCCTGGCCTAATGAATTTCGATGTTGCTCTGTTTGAGCTTCTGAAATTCAAAGAGGGCTTCTTGTGACCTACGCTAATCAGTACACTCGAAAACTTACCTCCAAACAGCTAAAGAGCCTCTTCCCTTTAATAGGCTAATAGTTCTTTTGAAGTAAGCTCCAGTCAATCTACATATATTTCAAAAGTGCATCAAAGTTCCAGCCAATATCGATAAGGAGCTTATAGTCTAATATTGAAGAACAACTATGGATTAACAGCTCCAAACAAAAGAAAGGGAGTGATACTTACGTGTGTGTTTTAAACAATCCACATCTGCACAAACAATGCGTGAATATATGTCCTATATAAATATTCAAACCAATAAATACGACGAGTTGTGAAATCTCACAGGTACAATCTTCCTATAACGCATGTGTAGTTACTTTTTGCTAATATGTTTTATCATCAGACTATTTGAAATAGCAATTTAGCATTTTTCTTATCACTTTCCAATCCTGCTTTACACTTACTTCAATGAGTGGCCTAAGAGTACGTGAGTAAGATTATTACTACAACTAAAAAAATAAACCCATTAACTGGAGACGAAGTGTTTGATGCTCATATTTGTATTGCAAGGGTCTTATCTTATGCAAGCATATGATATGAAATCACTTACTCCTTTCTGTTGTTTCAACCGATAACCAACTTTCTGGTTATCCTTTTTAAGTTATTATGTGTGAGACAAGATCTCCTTATTAGCTCAAGGTAACCTCAGGTTCTCTGTCTCTCTGGTTCAGTGTGTCTGTGGCAGCCATTGGGATGGGGCGCCATGTACGAACCTTATCTTTTTTAAATGCTAATGCAGTCTATGATTATCTCCTATTTTGTCTTTGAATGTTGAACACCCATTCTCAAATTTCAGTGTTTTTCTGGAAACTTCCTCTGGAATATTCATATGCATTTCCATGGCTATAATGGAGTACAGCTGGCAAAGCTTCTTCCAAAGGGAACCTGGAATCTAGTGGCTGATGCTCTTGAGTTCAGTTTTGCATATTCAACATCCAGTCTTAAACAACCATTAAGGTGCTTATAACATTCACACAAAAAATGTAAAAGAAAAAAGCCCACGAAACCTCAACCATAGGAAAAGAATGGTAGGTAACTGAGAAAAGCTGAGAATGGGCATGATTACCTTCCCCAGGGAAAAGCACACAAACTGGTAATCCAGTGCCCAACAGTCCTGAAAACACGTACAAGCCACATCAGATGCACTTGACAGGCTGTATTTTGAAATAGATGTATATGCAAATAATATATGCACGCAATAACAGTTGATTTAAAAAGACGCTCTGGTTTTTGAAGGAAAGTGAAAAAATGAACCTGCCTGGGAATGTCAAAAAATAATAATAAAAGAAAAAGCAAATGACCCACATCCAGACTGAACTGATGTACCTTCTTAGGTTAATTTGTCATTAATCTTTGTCACTGGGTTATGGAGCCCCTAGAGGAGAAAAAGAGGTGTGATGAGGACAGTAAGAATCACTTATGGGAAATTAAGTCAAAGGCCAACTCTGGAGGACAGAAGTATATAAGTGTTGGGGGGAAGGCAGGATCATGAAAGATTGGAGTAGATTTTTGGCATGGCATCAAACAATAGTAAAGAAAACTAAATGCACATGAAAATGTCAGAAGGAAACCTGTTTCTAGTTACTCTAAGCAAAAATTAAATCCAAAATTACATTTTAAATGTGGAAATGGCTCAGTGAGGAAAGTACTTTGTAGCTCAAGCATGAGGACCACAAACTGTTTCCCAGAAGCATCATCAATCTGGGTCTAATGGCAAGAGCTGGTAGTCCCAGGGCAAGATAAGAAACACGAGAGTCTCTAGAGCTTGGGGGCCAGCTTGTTCCCATTAGTGACCTCAAAGCTCACTAGCTGGGAGAGAGACCCTGTCTTTACAATGTAAGCTGGAGGATGGTTGAGTTAGACACCCAACCTCAACCTACAGGCTTCACATGCATATAGACATTCTGAATGTGAAAACGTACACTCATAAATATGCACATACACATACCCAACATGCACACAGATGAGCCAATCGCATTATTTGGTTTTGTAATGCTCTGGATGTTGCCCTGTTTGCCTCCTTGCCCATGTTGCCTCATGCTGCTTTGTCTACATTTTCCAGTCACCCCTGTTTATTTCTGTTCCTTACTAATTCCCCCCTCAAGGTCTTTACTTCATTGATCTGTGAAGAGGGCCTCGGGTGGAGTGGATTCCTCTGAACTCTTCTTGGAAAACTGGCAAGTTTCACTCAACTCTTTCTCAGCTTAAAACACCACTTTGCAATGAGGACTGTTTAAGAGTAAAGACAGACTTCGAAGATGGATCTCTTTGTTGTTGGGAATAATATTCTCTATCTATGTTTCTATTTATCACTCCTCTGCCTAAGAAACCACCTATATCTTACTACAATTTCAACACATAATCTTCTTCTTTGTATTAGAGCAGAGAGGGAGACATATTTATTACCAGAGGATTTATAATCACTCATAAAAGCAAATGGCTTTCTGAGAGGGAAAATAAATGCCTGGCAGCCATTTTTATAGCTCATGCAATTCATGGGGAACAAGTCAGAAACTGGTCTTCTCGGGATTATTACTAAAGCAAGGAGCTTAATTGTGAAATGATCATCAAAAGCCATGCACCAGAGGAATACCATGGTGGTCTACAGAAATACCAAACAGGAATGGCCTGTGAGATTGCCATACCAAATGTATTACGGCCAACTGGCGAAAGCCGAAACATTTTATCTTCTATTATTAGGAATCATTTTGCTAAAGTAATGTACAAAACTTAAAAAAAATGAAATCAATATACACTTTTAGGTAAAGGAAGGGTAAGAAAGTATTTGGGGAAAACACACAACATACAATAAATACTTATGCAAGAACGGAAAAGAAAATACATATTAGAATATAAAAACAAAATGAGAAACAAAATCAGAACAGGGAGAATAATAAAAATCAGCTGAAAACAAGAGGAAAGCGAATCAGTCAAATTCAAGTAATAAAACAAGCAGAAAAAGGTGAATAGTACTAATAAAACGTAAGAACGCTGGCAAAAGCAAGTAAAATTAGGAAGAAAGGAGTTGGCGTTCATTTAAGCTAGAGGTGGCGAGTACTGTCCTGCGTGTTTGAAGATGCTAAAGGACATCCCTCAGCTGTTCCCATTAAAAGTCAATATCAGTCTTTTCCTCCATAAGAAGGAAAAATAATTCTCTCCAAATGTCGTCCAGCATCTCATGCAGAGGAGACTCATTCCTTCTGATGGAAACTGGCTTTATGCAAAAGAAATAATACCTTGCTTGAAACGAAAAATGGAATCATCTACAACACCCGTCTCCTCGATTTTATTTTTTAAAATAATTTCAAGGGAATAATGACAAAATAATAGGAAGGATTAGAATCCGAAAGTAGGCAATTTCAGAAGTGCAGATACAATAGTCTAATAGTTACAGTAGAGCTTCGTTGTCTCTTTCTCTTTGCTGTGATCATTTTCTCAGCTAGAACCACACAGGTGGATGCCCACATGGCTCTTTAACTGACCAGGAGCAGAAACTCATAGCTCAAGGGCCATGCAGGTTGTCTTAGCTCTCTTCTACTACAAACAACTCTGGCTCTACAAGAGCGCGCTAAAGGACACAGAGGACATAGCGTACACAGTTTTATGGTGAGAGCACTTGGGATTTTGACATAGTTGTGTTGATGTAGTGCCTGTCAATAAAAGTTCAGGGGATGACATTAAAACTTAATCTAGTGGAGGCCACTCTGTGGACAGCAGAGCTCCATGGTTTCACCGTATGGTCTCATGTCTCGTGCAGTATTTCTTCCTCTCCGGCTTTCAAATAAGTTTATCCTCAATAATTTTCAGATATTTTTAGGTGGAGGCTTATTACATTCATAACGTATAATTTGAACAATCAGAATTATTATGCTTCTCTATTTCTAATCAGATACATTTACATTCTGAAGTCAAAGGCCATTTCTTTAACGAGTCCGTGTGATCTACCTGCCTGAGCTGGAGTTGCGTATGTCCCGGGTGGGACAGTTCCTGGGAGAAGAAAGAAACAAAAGTGTTTTCCAGCAGCCTGCATACAAGATTAAACATGGCTTAACTACTTTATCTTTGAATTATCCTTCTGTCTTCCCTTCAGAGAGCAGATTTAATGCCCAGACTTCTAAGGATAATAGGAAGACTTATCTTTATTGGCATCCACGAATTTAGCATCTATGACATTTCATGTTCAGCTAGAGCAAAAGACGATGGAATGAAAATAAAGCGATAGGAAGTTGCTTTTTATTTCTCTCTCAATTGAAATGTGGAGGGAAAAAGGAGGGAGAGAAGAAAGATAATGAAATAATATGTATAATTGGTGACAGGAGAGTGCATTAGGCTCCAACCAGGAAGATGACGTCACAGAAAATACTCTTTGTAAACCTAGAGAGCAATTAATATTACTCAAGGTTTTGAGTCACTTCAAGAAAGGGGTTTTCATGTTTTCTTTAGAGCTGTGGAATACACATCTTGGGTAAATATGCCCAAGATACTTCTTTCGCAAGATAGTTTCAGATGAGTTGAAGTCACATTCCATGTGAGTTGAGTAACCAGCTCCTGAATAAACAACACAAAACAACCATCTAGCTCCAACCTCAAGAGTCCATTCAAGCATGGTGTTAGGGTGTGGCACCTGTGTTTAAACAGCATGGTGCATCAGGGGCGTGCATTAAACCAGTCAGTCATGTCACTCGTCACTGAATCTGCTCTGCACACTTCTTAAATACAGAAAACATATCTCTTAAATTCTCTACTCACCTGCTCTGTGGGTACTTGGAGTACAGTGAAATTCTGTGGAATATTGGGGTTCTACCTTATTGCTCGATTTTTCTATGTAGAGTAGTATATTATCATCTCTACCAATTTTGAGAAGGATCACTACGATTGTTTTCTCTGTCCTTTAAGGTAATAACAACTTGGCTTCTATAGGTCATAATTCATTTTAATGTATCTTGGATGTTATGCAAAAATATCTACTAATACATCTCCAAGAAAGGTACAGAGTGTGTTTGGGTCACATCTCTTTTTACACAAGGGTCAGCTTCAGTCTGCAGAAGTTAGCTAATCTGCAGGCCCTGGGTACATGTTCCCCTCCCCCTGCATCTTAGCCAGCATGGTCTGTCATTTGTATTATTCATCCTGGTCATTCTGACTGGGGTAAGAGGAAACCTCAGAATTGTGTTAATTTGCATTTTCCCCGATGACCAAGGATGTTGAACATTTCTTTCAATGTCTCTCAGCCATTTGTGTCATCTTTTGAGAACTCTCTATGTGTCTGTACCTCAGTTTTTCATTGGGTCATTTTCTTGATATTGAATTTTTTTTTATTTTGTTTTTTAGCTCTTTAAATATTTTATATACTAAACCCCTCTCAGATGTAGAGTTGGTAAAGATGTTTTCCCATTTGGTAGGTTGCCACTTTGTCTGAATGATGGTGTTTCATGAGATCCTGTGATTTGTTGCTGGTCTTGGTGCATGTGTTATTAATGTCCTGTTCAGAAACATTTTTCCTGTGCCAACAACGTTTGAGCTTGTGTTTTTCACTGACTTTATGAGCAATTTTATATTTCTGTATCCACTCAGTTCTTTTAGGGGGGCCTCAGAAGCCCTCATTTCATTTTCTGTTTTATCTCTCATTTCAGGTGATGCTAGGTTGGGGCATATTATATTTTCAAAGTCTTAAAACTGTAGCTATTTTAATCACGATGATGTGATTCAGAGCAACTGCTTTTGTTTCATTCCTCGGATGTCAAAACAAATCTGAATGCATGAGTAATCAGCATCAAAATCTTGTATGTGGGGCATTTGACCAGATCTGACAAAAACAACTGACACAGAATTGTTGTAGTTGCTTAACTATTTATGAGTGCATAATGTAAAATAGCATGATCAAAATGCTACAGACTCATCTATAGAATGGTATGAAAGCCTTATCAGTGCCACCAGAACTTTAATAGGGATGGCACTGAATCTGTACATTGCTATTGGTAAGATAGCCACTTTTACTATTTTAATCCTACCAAACCAGAGCATGGGATATCTTTCCATCTTCTGAGATCTTCTTCAATTTTCCTCTTCAAGGACTTGAAGTTTTTGTCATACAAGTCTTTCACTTGCTTGGTTAGAGTCACCCCAAGATATCTATGTACTTTGTTGCTATTGTGAAGGGTGTTGATTTCCCAAATTCTTCCTCTGTCCATCTGTAGTTTGTATATAGGAAGGCTACAGATTTCTTTTGAGTTGATCTTGTAGCCAGCCACTTCACTGAAGTTTTCTTATCAGCTATATGACTGCCCGTGTTGAGTGTTTTGAGTCTGTTACATATAGTACCATATCATATGAAAATAAGAATACTTTGACTTCTTCCTTTCCAATTCATATCCCATATCCCCTTGATCTCCTTCAGTTGTTCTATTGTTCTAGCTAGAACTTCAAGTACTATATTGAATAGGTATGGAGAAAGGGGACAACCTTGTCTTGTTCCTGATTTTACTGGAATTGCTTTGAGCTTCTCTCCATTTAATTTGCTATTGGCTGTGAGCTTGCTATAAATTGCCTTTATTATGTACAGGTATGTCCCTTGTATCCCCAATCTCTCCGATACTTTTAGCATGAATAGGTGTTGGATTTGTCAAAAGCTTTCTCAGCATCTAGTGAGATGATCATGTTTTGTTTTGTTTTCTCTCAGTTTGTTTATGGGGTGGATGGCATTGACTGATTTTCGTATGTTGAACCATTTCTGCATCTCTGGGATGAATTTTACTTGATCATGGTGGAAGACCTTTTAACGTGTTCTTGGATGCAATTTGCAAGTATTTTATTGATTGTTTTTGCATCTATGTTCATGAGGGAAATTTGTCTGTAGTTCTCTTTCTTTGTTGAATCTTTGTCTGGATTGAGTATCAGGGTGACTGTGGCCTCGTGGAATGAGTTTGACAATATTCTTCTGCTTTTATTTTGTGGAATAATTTGAGGCATATTGGTGTTAAATCTTTTTTGAATGTTTGATGGAATTCTCTGCTAAGACCATCGGGCCCTGAGCTTTTTTGGTTGGGAGACTTGTAATGACTGCTTCTATTTCCTTGGGGGTTATAGGTCTCTTTAAATTGTTTATCTGATCTTGATTCAACTTTGATGGGTGGTATCTATTGATAAATTTATTCATTTCTCTATATGCTTTCTAATTTTGTGGAGTATAAATTTTCAAAGTAGGAGCTAATGAATCTTTGGATTTCCTTGGTGTTTATAGCTACATATCTCTTTTCATTTCTGATTGTTGATTTGCATATTATCTCTCTTTTAATTAGCTTGGCTAGGTGTTTGTTTATCTTATTGATTTTCTCAAAGAACCAGCTCTTTGTTTCATTGATTCTTTGGACGGTTCTCTTTGTTTTGATCTTATTGATTTCAGCCCTCATTTTGATTATTTCTTGCCATCTACTTCTCTTGGGTGTGCTTGCTTCATTTTGTTCTAGGGCTTTCCAATATGGTATTAATTTGCTAGTATGTGATGTCTCCTCTCTTTTTAGGTAGGCTTTTTGTGCTATAATTTTTCCTCTTAGTAATACTTTCATTGTGTCCCATAATTTTGTGCATGTTGTGGAGTCATTTTCATTGAATTCTAGAAAGTCTTAATTTCTCTCTTTCTTTATGTATTGACCCAGTAGTATTCAACAGAGAGTGTTTAACTCGCCTCTGTAGTTTATGATTGCTTTTCTAGGCTTTTTGTTTCCAAGACTCCCTTGGTTTATATTTTCTTCAAGGCTTCTATTTTTATTTTTAGGTCTTAGATAGTTTTGTTTGTTTCCTTCAATTGTTTTTTCCTGGCTTTCTTTCAGGGATTTATTCATTTCTTCTAATTAATTGTGTTTTCCTGTATTTCTTTGATGAGCTTTCTCAATAACTCCAATTGTTTGTTTTTTCATCAACTTCTGTAACAGACTTATTGATTTCATATTTAAGGACCCTTATTATCTTCATAAAGTTGGTTTTAAGGTCTTTTTCTACTTCTTTCTTCTTCAAGGCTTTTTCCAGAAGGCCAGTTTGGTCCTGGTGGTGCCATATTGCACTGACTGCTGTTGATTGTGCTCTTCAGCCGGTTGGCATTTAGGCAGTTAGGCTTGGGGTGATTCTAGGTTTAGGTGGCAAATTCCTAAGTTTTTCTTTATTGGATGAGTGTCTTGTTCCTCTGTTTCTTTTTTCTGTCTGGCCTTCTGTTTTTGAGGCCCCTTCTCAAACAGGGAATCTCTGCCCAGACTGAGGACTGAGATACAGAGCTTGCGGGCTTCCTACTTGCTCGTCTGGCTAGCTGCCTTGTTTAGCTCTGGTTTGGGGGATGTCTGGCCTAATTGGTATCTGGAACTCAGGTGGTTGGCAGTGGTGGAGAGGGTTGAGCATAGTAGTGGAGGGTGGTGGTGGCTTGGGTTTTGGGGGAACAGGCTGTTCTAATGGGAGCATTTATCAAGCCATTTTCCCACCTTTCCTTCTGGTGGCAGGCTAGTCACCATCTGGTATGGGAAATGTCTGCCTAGTTGTTATGTGGGATGATCAAAGAGATAGTTTTTTTTATCAAATATTTTACATGTTTATATTTACCACATAATTATTGTAAAATAACTCAAAGTCAGCCTAGACATCCTTCAAAAGATCCATGACTAAAATTTTCCTTTTTCAAAATATTCAGCAAATCAGTTTGCTATGGCTTTTTAAGAAGTAGAAATTTGAACTTTATTTCAGTTTGGAAAACTAGGTTGCAGAAATAACTGGGATGTTGCTTTTTTGTTTCTTCATTTGTTTGTTTTTTTGAGACAGGTTTCTTTCTCTGTTCTAGAGCTCATTCTGTAGACCAGGCCGGCCTCAAACTCAAGGAGATCCACCTGTGTCTGCCTCATGCGTGCTGGGATTAAAGGAGTGAGCCACCACCACCTGGCTGGGGTATTATTGCTTTTTCACAAAGAGTTCTGAGCTCTGGAACTCAGAGAAGATGAGCAGTTAAAGAAGTTTCCAGTAAAGAAAGCACTAATTTTTAAGGAACAAATTCTTTACATAATTACACATACATTATACATAATTATATATACATTATACACAGTTACACATACATCAAGCAGGAGAAGATTTGAGAAGTTTTTATAACAAGTGTATAACTTTTATCTATGCTTATGATTTAAAAAAGAATTTTTCATGCAATATATTTTAATCATAGTGTCCAATATTTCCCACACACCATTTCCTCCCAGATCCTCCTCATTTCCCTCTTCACCCAACATGATGTCTCTCAAAGATAAACAACAACAAAAAAAAGAAATTCAAAACAAAATAAAAAGGCCAGCAATGAAAAAAGCCAGAAAAAGCAAACAGACACACACACACACATACACACACACACACACACACACACACACATACATACACACACATACACACACACACACATACACACACATACACACACATACACACACACAAACACACACACACATATACACACACATACATACACACAAACACACACACACACACATACAAACACACACACACACATACACACACACGCATACAAACACACATACACACACACACAAACACACACACACACACACACACACCACACACACACGACACATAGAGTCAGCTTTGTAATGATCAACTACTCCTAGGCATGAGGCCTACCCTGGAGTGTGGTTGATATACCCAAGACACCCCATTGGAGGAAACTGAGTTTCCACTTCCCAGCAGATATCCTTACAAAGGGCTTCTTGATTAGGGGTGGGGCCTGTGCCCAGGTCCCCTTCTCAGTGCCAGGATTTTGTCTGTTTTGTACTTGTGCAGGTCTGGTGTGTGCTGCCACGTCTCTTTGTCTCTTTGATTTTACGTGGGAATCAGTTCTGTGTGTCTGGAAGACACTGTTCCCTTGAAACCATCCACCAGTTCTGGCTCTTACAATCTTTCAACCTCATCTTCTGCATAAATCCTGACTCTAGAGGGCAGGGGGTTGAAAAGATATCACATTTAGGACAGAGTGCTTCTAAGTCTCTCATCCTCTGCATGTTTAAAAATGAGCTGTGTTGTGTCATCTCATGGATGGTGATAAATATAATTTTCTCTTTTCTCTAACCTAATATATATATATATATATATATATATATATATATATATATATATATATATATATATATAAATTTTCTTTTGACCTATGAGGAAGTACTTAAGAGGTTATGAAATATTGGAACCTGGAATTTAACAAATAATCATAGAAATATAAAATAAAAGATAAAAAGTAACTCTTCTTAATGATTAAATGTTTTTTTTTCAACTTATAATACCTAAGAGTTGAGGTAACCGAGCACACCACAAGTATTGCCTTGCTAAGCAACTCATTCCATGTTCAAAACTAGTGTGTGCGATGAGTCACGGAGTTCTCCAATTACTTTGCAACAGATTTGTGAGAGAGAACATAATGCATAAGGCATGAATCACGAGACAGTATCAATTTGTGCAGAAGGAGATAGAAATAAAAGACCCCATCAGAGCACTGAGATGAACACCAAGGTCAGAATTCATTGCTGGATGAGCAATCCAATTCTACAGTCTAATGCAGAAATGCTACCCCTGCCTCTCTCATTGCTCTTGCTGTTATAGGTAAACTTATCAGTGAGCAGTCAGACAGTCTGTTGGAACTACAATCATTTTGAATATATTCTAGTACCTGAACCCTTCCATAATGCAGAGGAATTTATAAGGCTTCCGGACAAGATTCAGAGAGTAGCCATTTAGAGCCCTATCATTTCAGGAGCTGAGTTCACGTGTGTCTCTACCAGCTGGTGGAAGGTAAAGGCTCTGAAACAGTAACAGTCATTACCAAGTCAATATGCAGAAAATACACAGAAAGTGTTACTTGAGAATGATATGACCTTGATACCAGTGCGATTTTTGGAGAAGCTCGTAACAGTTGGAATACTTAAGAAAATACGTGTGTGTGTGTACACAACTAAATTTATTAAACCGCTAGGTACCAGTTGAGTTTTATCTGTGGACTGTGAAATTAAGATCTATGTTATGAGCCAGTTCATAAATAATTGAGACTTGGATACGAGGAGAAAATCTTATTACATGAGCCGTTCTTTTATCATAGGAAATGCCCACAACATGAAATTTACCACTGTAATTGCTTTAATGACAAATCTCCTTGCCCTCTGAATGCTACATATCCACCGACACAATCCATCCCTAGAATTTGCCCACATTCTTCAAATAATAGCGCACTATTTCAACAGAAAGCCTTCATTTTTTTCCCCTTTCACCGTCTCTGACATGAACCATTCTTATCGTGTCTATAAAGTGATGTCCTAGGGAGCTCGTATCAGCGAGAGCACAGAGGATTTGTCCTTCTGTGACCTTTTTATTTAATTTGACAAATGCTTGTGTGTTGTTCATAGTCTTCCTCAAAATGTCATCAATTTTCAAGTCTAAATATTCCTGTGCCTAGATCGACCACATTTCACTTAAACATTCGTTATCCATGAACACACAGATGACTGTCTTCTTGGAAAATTTTGTATAACATGGCAGTGAATAAACACAGATGTTCAAGAATCTTTTAAATCCCTATTTCCTATTCTGTCCATAACAGATCCAGGAGAATTGTTGTGATAATTCCTTGGCATAAACTAGCATTTTGTTCATTCTTTCTCTTTAATTATTATCGTTCTATATGTACATACATATACATACACCAATACCACCTCCTGAATCCATTTAACGTCATTCATATGTACATGTTTTAGGGCTGACTACTTGGTACTAGGTAACCTCTTAGGGATCTAACGCCTGTGGACAAATGAATCTTTCAGGAGTCTTTAACTGTCTGTTACTCTCTATCTGGGATTGGGGCTTTGTGAGATTTTCCTCCAGCCATGTTTTCATGTTAACTAGTGTTGTCATTGTTCAGGTCTCTTTTAGACTATCATATCGTTTGCAATTAAAAGGGTATGACTTCAGTGTCATAAATAGAAGACAAAACCCTCATCCCAGTCTTCTGTCTTTTACAGTCTTTCTTTCCCTTATCCTGAGATGATTTCTGAGCCTTAGGTATATGAGGTTGTGTTTTAGATATGTGGGGTGGGGCATACAACAATAGGTAGTTTTCTGTATTTTGACCAGTGGTAGCTTTCTTTAATGGTCTCTGTCTAATGGTCTCTGTCTGCTATAATTTTTTTTTTTAGGGAATGAGAGGTACACTTTATAGTCTATATATCATCTATCTATCTATCTACCTTTCATTTTTTATATCTATCTATCTATCTATCTATCTCTCTCTCTATATATATATGTATGCATATTAATATATATTCAGAGTGCAGATAGAAACGATACTGGTTTAGAAAAGTGACAAATTAAGTTCTCCTTGAGGTCTCATGCCCTTACGAATTCTTACATAAGCACATACCAAAATTATGTTTTGTAAAATATGTTTAATTTCTTAGAAACAAGGATAATATGTTCCAAAATCTTTATATCAGTAGTTCAAGACTTTTCTTCAATTTACAGTTGAGAAAAATATTTTAAATTATTTCTCCTTACTGATTTTTAATATGGAACTCAATATCCCCAGCTTTATATAGAGACAAAACTAAAACTATGGAATCAGTGGTAAAATTCAATTTAGACTACTAAGAATGGTATAAAGTTCACTAACAAGGAGGAATGTATGTATCTTTAGGAACAGCAAATATTTAGAGAGATCTTACCCAGGTAATAAAGCTCCTTGAATAATCATTCTCCTTCTAGTTACTTTAGAATTTTCTCTCTGTACCAATTTTGGTCTCTCTCAGTTTGAGTTCTATTTTCACTGGAAGGTAAGTAATAAACAAACCCATCTGCTTATTTTCACACTCATTTTATTTATTTATTATTTATTTATTTATTTTGGTTTTTCCAGACAGGGCTTTTCTGTTGTAACTCTGACAGTCTTGGAACCCACTCTGTAGACCAGGCTGGCTTCGAACTCACAGAGATCAGCCTGCCTCTGCCTCCCGAGTTCTGGGATTAAAGGCGTGCTCTACCACTGCAGGCTCAT
Source organism: Cricetomys ansorgei (assembly GCA_026225945.1). Classification (NCBI taxonomy): domain Eukaryota; kingdom Metazoa; phylum Chordata; class Mammalia; order Rodentia; family Nesomyidae; genus Cricetomys; species Cricetomys ansorgei. The sequence goes on from JAMJFZ010004223.1 coordinate 1,927,151, forward strand.
GCACATTTTTGAGTAAAATCCATAGCCCTTTCACTTTGAGTACCGTTAGATAGATGATAGATAGATAGATAGATAGATAGATAGATAGATAGATAGAAAGATGATAGATGATAGATACATAGATAGATGATAGATAGATGATAGATAGATAGATAGATGATAGATAGATAGATAGATAGATAGATAGATGATAGATAGATGATAGATGATAGATGGATAGATAGATGATAGATGATAGATGATAGATAGATATAGATAGATGATAGATAGATAGATAGATAGATAGATGATAGATAGATGATAGACAGATGATAGATAGATAGATGATAGATAGATGATAGATAGAACTACTATTTATAAGTATGCATAACTATGTAAGTACAAACTGATGAGTCTGTTTGGTGTTCCTTATGTGGATATGATTTCAGAAATCACCACTTTGACAAACAGTTAGAAAGCTATGCAGAGATTGGTTGTGGGATGCCCAGCTAATGCAGACATCTACAATCCAACCCTGCACCTAAGGCTCAGGTAATACCACAGAAGAAATGGAAGAAAGAATGGGAGAGACAGAGCACCATGAAGTCTGCCATGAAATTGTGTCCCATAGAAATAACAGGGATGCTATATCCATGATACCACAAAAATATAGCTACCTAAAGAAGTTCTATACAATGACGTATCCTTCTGTTTCTACTGTCAAATACATTGATATATAATTCAAATAATTTATCTGCATATTCTTGTTATTTGTTATATCTGCATGCATGACTTAAAAATCATAGAAGACCAAGTTCAAGAGCACTAATTGTAAACCAGTGTCAGATGGCTAGCCTAATCATTAGTATCACCCTCTACTCTGATACCGTGTATAGATAATCTGTTAGCTAACATTCCGTCTTAAAGAAATGACATCTTGACAGATACTAGTTTAATGCATGTGTTACTGGACACTTAACCTGAGGGAGATTATGAAATCAATTTAAATATTTTACAAAAAATTATAGATAAATGAAAGATACTTCTAGAAAACTAAATTTTATATTTTTTCACTCAAAGTTTCCCTAGGCACATTAATGAATATCAGAAGCCAATTATATAGACAAAGTATATCCCTGAGAACAGGAAAAGAAAATCATATTGATTTGGGTAATGAAATTATTCGTTTTGTGGAAAACGTATTTTGACATGGTATATGATAGGTGGTACGAATGGTTGGACTTGGTATGCGGAACTCGAGCGAGAGAGCGTCTAGACGGATTTGGCTCAGTAAATGCAGATCAAATTGCCTTGGAGCAGAAAAACTTTCCAGTGAGAATCAGCCCGTGGATGAACATAAAGTGCTTGCTCATCAACACGCCAGCTGGAAGGAGTCCTACGTGTGTTTCATTCCACCTTTGGAATTTGTGTATCAATAAGGTACATAATAGTTCATATTTGTTCTTTATAATACAAAGACTGAAATGTTCTATTGGTTGTGCTGCATTCCTATACTTAAAAACAAAGCCAAGCATTACCAAGTATAACGGTCTACAAATCATCTTGTTCTCAACAGAGAAAACGGTTTCACAGTATGCACCCCTCTAATGCCTGATTGTTACTTTATCTCTGCCCCTGTTGACCTCATAACCTCCCCCAAATCCTGGCTTTGACCTTCCAAGTCTTTCATGTAGTCATCTGACTTAATATAATTTTATATGGAATAAAGACAAACATTCCAGGATGCAGAAGGCATAAATTAAAAACAACAACAATATACTTTGAAAGAAATAGCAGTACAGCTCCAGAAACTATGCAAGGAAAAGTTGTGAGAGTGTATGTGAGTGTGTGTGTGTGTGTGTGTGTGTGTGTGTGTGTGTGTGCATCTGTTTGCCGATACCGGAGGAGTGCACGTGTCTGTGAGCTCACAGTGAGAAGAATAATCGCTAGACAATAATTGCTGTGAGGATTGTCTGCTAAAGAGGCCCCAGTTGAGAGTTCTTAATACAGAGATTCTGTGAGTAGAATGAGGCTGTAAGGAGAAAAGCTTTGGATGGCAGACTGAGGAATTAGGGATTCATCTTGTAAGTCATCTGGATCATAGGATATTCCGCAGGACCCGTGAGGCCTTGTTGATCCAAATCCCACATTATGCTGTGATCGCTCTCTCTCTTATGGGAAAGATTCAGCTGGGAGCATGAATGCCGAGCTTAAAGAAAAGGATCAAATAAAGGCCAAGCCAGAAATCAAACCTCAGACAAATGCAATCAGCAGCTAAAGATCCCTGGCCTCTGAGCTATCAGGAGACTGACTGAGCTCCAGGGAAGCCCTGGCTTCTGCAATGGGCTTGGTATACCTGGTATTTTTCTCAACATTGAGGCCCTGGGAAAATAAACGATTTGATAATTAAGAAAAATAAACAGAAGGGAAAATTAGCTTTCAGAAACAAAGACACCAGGACTATCTTATGATAATTTCACCAGCTCCAGTTACTCTTACGTGATTCCACATTTTAAAATTTCCCAAAGTAGTAAAATTAAGGAAATACTGGTCTGAAACCAAATCCAAATTGTGACCATAAAAATTTTAAGTACTGATAAACCACATGCTTTATTAGAAAGCTGGGCTTCAGGGTTCGTGTATTCCTGAGAATTCCCTGTGAGATCTGACTTTATCCATAAAGAAATATCAAACCTTTCAGTGGGGAATTTATTTGTTGGCTGGTTGGTTGGTTGGTTTAGATTTTGTTGTTGCTGGCTTTGTTGTTGTTGCTGTTTTTGATTTTTGAGGCAAGGTTTCTCTGTTATAACTCCAGCTGTCCTGGAACTCACTTTGTAGACTAGGCTGGGCTGGAACTCACAGAGTTCTGCCTACCTACGCATCCCGAGTACTGGGATTAAAGATGTTTGTCACCCCTGCTCAACCTTTTCTTTTTTTCAGGAGGAGGAGTTCTTTAGAAATAAGTGCTCGTGTATCTGAAATATGTAAGATGATGAAGTGGCATGAACTAATTTTTAAATGAACTATATTAGATATGCTCAGGTATAAGACACTTCATTGTCCTTAACATGGAGAAAGAATAAAATCTAAATTTCGTATGTATTTCCTGTCTACAATTCAGTACCCAAAAACCACATGTAATTATCGCATGACACACGTCTCTGTGAGTTTCGTATGTATTATAGACTGGTTGGACATACCTAGTTGACATTGTTTTTATAACATGTTCGTGGTGATAATTTCTCAAACTTACAATGTTTGCTGCTCAAAAGTCCAATTGATTATTAATAAATGTAGTCACTGTTCTAGCTCAAACTTTATTCTTTTCCCTAACTGCATTAGGTTTCAGAGCTAACCCAGAAAGAAAATGACCGACGCTAGGAGCCAGTTTCTATGTAGCAAAGCAACACCAGGATTTGGCACTCGAGTTTTATTCCTGTGTCTAAGAAAATATATGACTTTCCTTAAGTCATTGTTCTTGTTTCTTTTAAAATGCCGGTTCCCTATTACTGAAACAAAGAAAAAAAGTAAAAAAACCAGAAAATAAAAGGAGAACTAGTAAAAAAAAAAAAAAAAGTGAACTAATGGAATTTTTGACTATACAATATTATGGTTTAATTTCAAAGCTCCTGTGAATTATTAAAATTCAATATCTCCAGATGGTTTTATTAGAAGTGAGTAATCAGAAGCAAGGCATTAAGTGATTTTTGAGTTATTGAACTCTACTCTCCTTCTAAAGACAACTACTGAATGCCTGTCTGCATCAGATGCGCTCTGGCAACCTGTGAGTAGCAGTCACTCATGATTTCTGATCTCTAGGCATCACTGACAACGCCAATGTATAAACCCTGCAAGCATAAACTTTAATATCCAAATCTGACATGTGCTTCTAACAACAACTTGAAGGTGCAACATAGATTTTCAGTAGGATCGATAAAACACGGGCACAAACACACCAGTGTGTGTGGTTGTGTATGTAGGCGCTTGTTTCAGTGCGGGTGTACACACTGGCTATTCAGCATGCAGACGATAATTCGTCAACCTCAGCTGCTTTAAGGACCAATAATATGATCGTGGGTGCCACCTGAAGAGGAGTCCAGGATGTTTTCTTTTATCTAAATAAGGAACATGTGTTTTCAAAACAACACTCTCCTTTACTTGATAATTACAAGCAATACAGGTGAGTTATCTCAGACTGTCAACAGAGACCAGTATGTCGCTTATTTCTGTTTTGGATGAAAGACAGCAAAATCTACAGTGTAGCGGCTACAAGAGAAGAAGAGAGCTTCTGTTTTGCTTTTGACAGCATTTCCCTCTGCTGTCCAGAATGTTCTGGAACTCACAGTATAGCATAGGCTGCCCTCCAACTTGCAGCAATGCTTTTGGCTTAGCCTTCCTAAACTCGGGGATTGTTACCTTCAGCCACTATGAGTAGACTAGATGGTTTTAATTAAAGTTTATAGTGCAATATAAAAAAATGATGAGATGCTTTTAGCTATTTGAAATTCTGGAAAACAAAGAACCCAACTCTTGAACATGTCAAGAACACTAAACTTCGTAAAAGAAAGACCTGGTTTCTTTTAGAAGGGACAACTAGTTATAGTAAAGGCTACGCAACGCACAGATCTCAGACCACTTTTTTAAATAACACTCTTGTAATTGACTCTACTCTTACTATTTTCAATCTATGCATTCCTTCATTCTTCATCTTCCAAATTAAACTAATTCTATAAGAACAACTAACAAAACAATCAATAAGAGGGTCTTGAGAGAAGAATGTTAAATCAACAGAGCTCTTACTGTGGCCCTTCCCAGGGTAAACACAAGAGGTCCTAATATGGTTCTCTGTTCCTGTAATAAACACCACATCCAAAAGCAACTTAGGGAAGGGAAGGATTTATTGGACTTACGGTTGTAACTCGTCATCTACGGAAGACAGACACCTGAATGCAGAAACTAAAGCAAAAATCATGGAAGGCTACTTAACGAACTTTCTTCATCAAGGGCTTGCTCACTCAGTTTCCCTCTACAACTTAGGACCACCTTCTCAGGGTGGCAGAGCCCACAGACGTTCAACCCTTCATCAATTAGAAATTAAGAAATTACCGGACCGACATGGCCACAGGCCGCTCTGATGAAGGGAATTCCTCAGCTGTGGTTTCCTCTTCCCAGATGTGTTGAAGTTATCGACCAAGATCAGCCTTCACATGTTTCACAAGAAAACAGACCCAGAACAAAGCAGAGCCCTGTGATTACATCTTATGCATAACTCAGGCTCATTAAAGAAATATTAAATAAAGAATTTAAATAGGAAAGAATAATAGTAGGTGGAGGGTTGGCTACCAGCCAGGGAGAAATATATTTACAATTAGGAAGTCTAAGTACTGGCCCAAGGGCTTGGCAGCCTTATGAAATTCTTTGATGATAAAAAGCATGTTGTAATATATTCCTCTTCAGGGTAATAAAATTATCCTTGTACCTTTCAAACACAAGAGAAAACCTGATATTGCATAACCGTATTTTCAGAGTCAAATTCCCTTGTACACATGTAATTTCCCTTTGTTATCTGGCTATCATCTGATTAGATACATAAATCCGCACTGATATTAAGAGCACATTAAACTGCTGGTGGCAAAATTTTAGCAAAAGAAAGAAAAAAAAACATTGAAAAATAAGGTTTCTAATATTTGCATTTGTCTTTTAATCAAGGGTGATTTTTCTGGCTTCATACCTCGCTGAGGTAACCAATACTAATGCAAACACTACAGAAAGCTGAAGGACTTGATGTGGAGTCCTGTGAGGAGCCAGAGGGTCTGGCAGCGACAACCCCTGAAGCACAGAGTCCGTCTCAGCCCGCTATGAGGAGCACATGTCAAAAGACAGTGATAATGGTCTTCTGCAAGTTAGAAAAAAAATTACATAAACTATAGCATTATAATAATATCTCTGCACAAAATACTCAACCAATTCTGGTGCAATAAAATATTCTAAGGAAAAGCTAGACTTCCTTGAGGACTGCAGTGTGCCCTCAGAGCAAAAAACACAAAATAAGAAATACTTAAATTAGAGCGAAAAGATAAATCCGCAGTGAATTCAAACAAAGCTAAAGGTCTAAACTGGTCAGAACTTTGGAGCAGAAGCCTGAGTAAAGTCTCACACTGGTGGCTACAGTCGGGCCAGCTTTGTCTTTTCTCAGTTTCCTCCTCCCTCTGGATCCGAACACAGCATGACCCCTGTCAATGTAGAGTGGTATCTCATTTATTTCTCTTCCAAATTGAAAAATTCTGACCCAGAGGGAAGAAGATGGCTCCTGAGACTAGAGATACTAGCAGAATTTACAACGCTCAAGAAGCAAAGAAATTGATGAGTCACAAGGGGCTGCTCGAGTCTATAAAAGGCAGTAAACAATTTGCAGGGAGGAGATACTCTTCGGTCCTGATTGATATAAGTTTTGCATTGAGCTCTTGGGATTCAGCTTGTGTGTGTCATCAGTCATGCTTTTGGGGGATACAACTGTTTTTACATATAACATCAAAGCTCACTCATTTGCCAAGTGAGATTTGAATGGAATCGTCTGGGATGTCGGGTCGTCAGTAATCTATCTGGAGTGAACTGACATTAACATTTGGGTCAATCCCCTGGTTTTTCATCGGTTCACAGAGTTGTGCAACTGTAAAACAGATGGACAGGAACTCTTATAATACCACATATGTTTTAAATTAACATGATTACAAGCCAAGACTCCACACCGGAACTCTTGATAATATTTCTCAATTAAGGGACTTTTGTATATCTGCAAGGAACCTTATGGATGGAGAAATGGCCCAACAGTTAAGGGTACTAGCTGCTCTTCCAGAGGATTCAGTTCTGTTACCAGGATTCACATGGCCGCTAACAACCTTCTGCCATTCCAGAGGATTTGACACCCTCTTCTGGCCTCCATGAGCATTACATGCAAGCAAAACACCCATACACACAAAATAAAAGTAAATAAAATCAAAGAAGGAGGAGGACGAGGAGGAAGAGGAAATGGAGAAGGAGAGGGAGGAGGAGAAGGAGAGGAAGGAGAAGGAGACGAAGAGGAGGAGGAAGAGGAGGGAGAAAAGAGAAGAGCACATACTCAGAAATCTGACAGCATAAATTAAAACTCTAATTCATCACTCATCTGCATGGATAATAAAATTCCGTTAAATATACGTCTTTGCCCCTCAGCTTATCTACTCCAAAGCAGCACAGTCAATGGAAGTAGCAATGTCTGTCTGCTAATGGAATCACCCATGTAATTACTAATGTCTTACCAGATTTTCACCAGTAACATTCTTTATTACACCTTACTTGAAAGAGTGAGAACGGCATGTTTCAGAAGGGAAACCATGTCACAGACATGAATGTTGGTGAAAAGCATGGGGTGGGGTGCGGGGGGGGGGGACTGCGAACCTCAGAACTGGGAATGTAACCCAACTGTTAGATTGCTTGTGTAACACGCTCAATGTCCTGGGTTTAATCCTCAGAACCAGGAAACTGGTGAGGCTTATCATCACTGTGCTCAGGAAATGGAGGCAGAGAAACAGGAACCCAGCTTTATCTTTTGTTACAGAGTGAATTAGAGGCTGTCCTGAGACGCGGAGGTCCCGGTTTGAAAACAAACAAACAAATAAACAAAAACAGAACTATAAAATTCTGACCAAAATCATCCTTCCTAACATGCCCAGTAACTTCTAACCATAAAAATATCCTTACTTCAGTTTTAGTATATCTGTACGAAGTGATATATTATTTTCCATGTTAAATTACTGAACTCTAGGAACTACTAAAATGGTTCAAAACTTGTAGTTCTAAGAACACATTCCTAAATGGGTTTCTCAAGTAATTACTAATTCATAAAAAATGAAATAATAATAAAACGTTAATGCAAATAATCAGAGACCACATATGTTATTGAGTTGTTTCTAGTAAAAAAAAATAGATAATAGGGAGGTAAGTTCTAGTAAAAAAATGGGTATAAGTTCATCAAGCAATTTGAATTTTGTGACTGAGTAGCAATGTGTGTGTTATTATGTAATAGAAATACCTGACAAAAGCCATCTGCTTCTCAGAAAAGAGAAAGGCTTGACATGGTTTTGATCAGAGGTATCACTAATGAAAGATTAATCAGCTGAAAGATTAATAGCTTCTCGAAGTAAAGAATTTCCTTTTATCTACTTCTTTCCTCTCCTATACTGCAGGGGCTAATGAGTATCGACATGGACAAAAACAAGAAAAGGTACAGGAGAGAAGAACACCCTAAGTCTATGTCCTCAAACATTCTGACTTGGTTTGTGTGCCCCCTTTCATGTGAATACACTAAAATATGGATATTCTGCAAGAGGTACTTCCCATGACTGGCCATACAGAGTAAATATTCAGAGATATAGGACAATTATATTTTAAGAGGATCCTTTTCTGGGAAAAATCAGAATTGTTAAAACCATATTTTGTGGGAGAAGAAGATTATCTCAGAAAATTAACTATTCTGCTATAAATATATATCTGGGTCTCACCTGTTGATATACACTGATAGTTAAATGTAAATGAGTAAGAAAACAAATTTCCTTAAGCATTATCAGTGTGGAGATGCCCCCTTGAGAATCAGCTGTCTTCTGCAGAGTAAGACAAAAGCTTAACCTGCTTTCCTTACGTTTTCACTAAGACATCGGAAGATGCACTTTACACAGTTATGTGGCAGCGCGGTTTCCTCCGCGGACCAGACAGGTGTGGCTCAATAGTGATCAGCTGCCCAGCTTGGAATATGGACGAGTCCTCAGTATCAAAGTAGAGGCCAGATATTTGTATTCAAAAATACTAAAAGTGAAAGCATGTTGAAATTTATGCCTTTTATTTCCTCCTTCCCCTCAAACAAAGATTTTTTTTAAATATCTCATATTGCAAGCAATGAAAGGCTTATATTTTACAAAGTGCTGATTAATACAAATCCTGATAAAAATTTTATGAAGATGTCTGTGGTACCATGACTTAGGAGAAATCTCTGGGTTTTGGGTAAAGTGGAGATATTAATTGTGTGTGTGTGTGTCTGTGTGTGTGTGTGTATGTGTGTGTGTTTGTGTGGTGTGTGTATATGTGTGTACAAATGCACAGGCATGTATATGTGTGCGCGCATGTGTGTGTGCGCGTGTGCACTTGAGCGTGTGTGTGCGTGTATGTATTATATATAATTTTAGATAAATGTAAAATAACATGACTACTTATGTGTTATCAAACATTATTGCTATATGTTCTTCATCCATCCTAATTTTTTCAAAAAGAATAAAATATTTTACCTTTATCTTTAAAATGATTTTTTTTACTTTTACTTATATTTGTTTTAGTTATTTTATTATATCCAAAATTATTTTTAAGACATGATTATTCACTTTAGACTAGTCCAGTCATAGAAAATAATACACTGCTATTATTTTGATAGACCCAGAATAACCAACCCCCTATCAGATTCTAAATCTCCTCCTTATGCCCTTAGGTCATTGTATCTATCACCCCTCATCAAAGAAACCTCTCTTTACAGAAAATTAAGATCATCACAGCAAAAGACAACTGGACAAAAACACAGAGATCAGTAGATCCCGGAGATCCCGCCCCAACAGTACCCAGGGTCATGGAACTTTGGTGAACAGGGGGGAATACATCAAGGCATCTGCTATGAAATAGTCTCTCCTAGAAAAGACTACATACACAGGGTGTTCCCCGTGAATACGAAAGAGGGAAAATATCATGGAGTCCTATCCCTACGCCCTCAGTGACTCCTGGCAGAAGGAGAATTAGTTTCTTTCAGGGATGAGTGCCCTTATTGACTGTCCAATGAAGAATGATCAGCCTTGAAACCATATGCACACCAACAACAAAAATGTACTCAGTAGGTTATAGTCATAGTATTTGTGCATGCACACGCCTACATATAGGTGTGTCTGTGTGAGTGTGTGTGTACCACAACAGTAATAACCAAAGAAACAGAGGCTGTTAACTGAGAATGATGGGCAACACAGGAGGATTCCCAGTGTGGGTAACTGAGAGGCACTGGGATCAGGAAAGGGAAGGGAAGTGGTATAATTCTATTTCAAATTGTTTAAGGAAAATAAGCGAATAAAGATACGTATGTACCTTCGCAGGTCAAGAGATGATGCTCACTAGAGGCTAGTTAGAGATTATTAGACCTTTAAAACTTGCTCTTTGTGCTGGTGAGGTGGTACAGTGAGTAAGAATACTAAGGCAAGAAATCGGAGTTCAATTTCCAGAACCCGAATTCTCAGAGGAGAGTGCCTACGTCTGCATACAGTGTAATATAGAATCACGCCACACACACACACACACGCACACACACACACACACACACACACACACCACACACTCTTACTGTAAAAACATCAACACTTATATCTGTGGTCATTATTTCTGGTGTTTTCTATATATTCTTGCACTTTCACCTGCTTGGAAGAGTCATGAGGCTCCTTTCCCAATGCATTTAAAGCCGTGAAAGAATACCTCACAGGTCAGAATACTTAATCAACAGGTCGAGATAGTATACACTTCCTTGTACCTCTGATATTTGTGATGGCTAAGATAATAAGACTGAGTTTTCTTTTTCTTTTCACTTGTTAGCAGTGAGCTTGTGAGAAAGGGAGGGAAACTGTCGTTATTTAAATTACCTGGAGTCCAAAAGGGGGACATTTTCTGTATACTCAAGTATCCTTAAATACAACTGAGCAGTGTAAGTGAGGGCACCAAGACATAGGCTCTCTTTTAGGTAGTAGACTGTGAAGCAGGGGAAAGGGTTTACTTTTATAAATTGTGAATTGTCAGTCCCTTCCCATCATTCACCCTTCATCCTCCGAAATAGACTGTAGACAAAGAAAAAGAGAGGGAGAGAGAGACCTGGTTCTAGAATAGTTTCCTGTCCGCTTGTCAAAAATCCTAGCTGTGTAGAAGAGATTCCATGGGAAAATATAAAAGATTAGATTCGGGAAGGAATATGTAGAGGAATAGCCCTGTGTGAAAGCTAGGGTCTACATTCCAGGGCCAACATTCAGAGGCCTGTGTGGTCTGGATGGACTGTAGACATACCTTGAATCCAGTATTCAGAAAGCAGTGGTGGTTTTCCACGCCTTTAATCCCTAGAAAAAATCAGTGCAAGCAGACGCAGGAAGCAGAACTCAGAAGGAGTCAGTGTCACACAGGAAGTGATCTGTGAGATGAGTCCGAGTGAATGGCAGACAAAGTGACTAATCAGAGGAAGAGTTAACAGGAGCAGACAGAGGAGTCAGTAAGCAAAGTGAGTTGAGAAGCAGGCTGAAGACTCAGATGAGGAGCAGTTAACAGAGCTAGTTGAAGATTACGTTACAGAGGAGTTACAGAAGCTGAGGCTGGAGTGAGTCCCAGAGCAGTTAGTTGAAGCTGTCAGTTACACAGGCAGGATGGAGCAGTGAGAGCTCAGGGGGAGACCCAGAGACACAGCAGAGCTCTGCAGAAGAAGCCCACATCAGAGAGAGAGTTGAACCAGAAGGGTAAGAATTCAGAAGGAGCTAATCAGAGTGGCTCAGTCAGCAGTAGATCTCAGAAGGCTAAGGCTGAAGCCTTCTAGGTCCAGGCTAGCAGTTTAAATGTTCTAGGTTGTGTAAAGGCTGAAGCCTTCCAGTTCAAGAATTAAGCTAGATTGTAAAGAGGACAAAATGTTCCAGGGATCCAGGGCTCAGGCCAAGAACCTGTGATATAATTAGTAAAAGAATAAACTGTCCTCTGGCCCCAAATAAACATCTGGTGAATCAGCATCTACATCCACATTTACATCTACAGAATGTCAACAAGAGGGTCTGCAGGGCAGGAAAACAGGGAGCAAGCTACAGCCAATAGCCAGAGCAGACATCATTCCGCAGTCCGTTAGCATCCAAAACTCTAAAGCATGTTAACAAAGTCTTAAAATATGCTAGATCTCTCTATCTTGATAAATTTACTTTCAGAAGGGTAGAATGTGTAAAGTTGTTTTCTATATGACTCGAATTTGGAAAACTATCAAAACCGAATGCATCTACTTTGCAGATACCTCAGTCCTGTGGATGGACTGGCTGTGTTTAGATGAGAAGTACGGGCATGCATAATTCATGAGAGCTATATATTTATTTTAAAAAATTTATTTTTATTGATTTCGATTCTACAAGCCATTCATTACAGTGTTATCATATAACTTGTGTCTTCATGAAGGGTCAGCAGATTTTGGCATACAAAAAAAAAAATTGTTTTTAAACAACCCTGGAGCTAAGATATTTTTCGAGATCGTTCAAATGATTAAAAGTAATAAAAGAAACATTTTCTGACTTATACATTTGTATGATATTCAAATTTAAGTGTGCATAAATTAAACTTTACTGAAAGATAGCTATGCCTATTCAAGTACGTATTGTCCATAGCTGTTCTCCTAGCAGCAGCGAAATCGAATGCTCGCAGTACGTAACTCCGTGGCAACAAGCCTAAATTAGTTACCATCTGGTACTCTACAGAAAAGTTGTTTTTTTTTTCTCTTGAGTTGGAAGATAAAAACGTAAAGAGTAACTGTATTTAAGAAATAAGCACACTTATGTTTTTAGAGAGTCATAAATGAGTGAAAGTATAGAAAAAAAATGAATAATCATGTCTTAAAAAATAATCTTGTATCTAATAAAATGATCTAGCTAAAATCACATGGTAAAAGAACTATTGCAATTGTGTCACGCCCAGTATCTAGAATTTTAATTCTACACATCTTACTTTTTATAAGATTCATGTTGTAATAAGACTTTCCATTAATGTAGTTGTCTCCACTAAATACACAATTCTAATATTCTAATGCCTACCTCACTGCTATGTCAATGACGTTTTCAGTCACAACATGGCTGAAGCTACATTAAAAAATAATACAAAATTATGACCTCCATCAGACCCCAGCACTATTACTCGATTGTTCAATGATTATTAATTTTGACCTCGTCAACAGGACCTCCAAATGAATGAGAGCAGAAGAAAAGCTAGGACATGGAGTTCAAAGTAGTTGCCCCATACAGAAAAGTCTGCTGCCTCCTTGTTATAAAAGATTTATAATTTGAGAGGGGAAATAATTTTTCAGTGTCTCTATAAATATGTCCTAGCTCACAGCACAAACACTGACATTGCTGCCCGGTCATGATTCATAAGGACAGAGGGCAACCTTGATCTTGAACAATGCTAAGAATCACAGCAGAAATTTTGGAAAAGCTGGGGTGTTCCCTACGTTATATACAAATATACCTTTGCTCTAATTAGCTTGGTTCTCAATATTTTTTGAAAGTCTAAGAGTGTAAGTTTTTAAACGTTGTTAGGTTCAGAGGAATTCCAGAAGCAAACCTCTGTTTCCTACCTACCTATGGGGTACTCCAATCACTGACCGTGGACCCCTAAACATTTTAATTTTATTTAATAGTGTATATTGGGAAGCTTTTATTTGAATTCTTACAACTGAAGACTTTTCTTTTGAGTTTGGTAGAAGCACAGTCAGTATTTCTCTCTATGGAAACTGGCCAGGAAAAGTGACTTCTTCAGATCCTAAGAAAGATTTAAAAATCTACTGATACCCCAACCACTAGTGAGGTGTTATTTCCTGGAAAGAACCATAGACAGCTGGCTCTTACTAAGGCTACTTAAAAAAAGGGGAGGTGGAGGCTGTAAAGGATGGCAGGGGGTGGAATCACAGCTCTGACTCACTCTGACCAGCTCCTTCTGAACTCAGAGCTGAACTGAGCTCCACTGACCCTCAGCTAATTCAACTCACTCGCTCTTCCGGCTCAAAGTCTTCTCCAAGCTGTCTTCTGACGCTGGCAGCTTCTCTAACTGAACTGCTCTGCTTGGCTTCGAAATGACTCTTGGATTTTTGTTAATAAATATGGAAATATTTTTCTACCTACTGCAATTACGCTTCTTTTTAAATAATCTTAATTTGAAAGAAGACTTTCTCTAAAGCAAAAATATCTGGTAGGTTAGTACTGGAGTCGGTAGGATATGTAATTACAGTAAACATTATCGAGTGATGTGAAGAAATAAAAGGAGCTAGAAAATGATATCTGGATATTTGAAAATATTTAAAAGTTAAACAAGGATAAAACGTACTTGTCATTTTGTGAATGTGGTGTTGGATATAGAATAAAACACCAGCAGCCAAGAGAATCAGAAAATATGTAGACTAATCTGCAGCACAGAAAGGACAGGTGAAAAAGAAAGTTCTAGAGGCTTCAAAGTGAAGGGCTGGACGGCGAGCAGTTCAATAACGTTTTTGAAAGTCTTATCAACAGCAAGAGCTTTAGACATCAACGAAGAAATCAGGGAGCTGAAGGAAAGTTTCGAGACAGGGAGTATTAATGTTCTTATGTTTTACACGGACATGCAAGCCTTCATGAGTACGAGTTTAAAGCTCAGTTTAGTTATTACAGTATTTCATTTTTTGGAGGATCGCTCGTATCCTTTCCAGGTTTCAAAGTTTCAGATAGGATTATAGTACTTTTAGATGTACTTAATTTTAACTAAAAACCAACGTCGATTGGTCTAGACAGGCCCAAAAGGTCTCTGTCAAGACTCGAAAGAGTCCGAGAAGAACCACTGCACTTGTGAATTAGCACTTGCCTATAATGCTGAGAAAGCTTTGGAATTGTTTCCAATGGGCCTGCGCTGACTCACACATGATTTCGTATTGCATTAAAATGTACTAACCTCTTAGGGTGTAAGAAATATCCAATCTGTCAAACTTACCTAGGGTATAGTTAGTGTGTGGTGATTTTTAAGGATTTTCTGGCATGCCATTTTTCAAATTTTATTTTACCTTGCTTTGTGTATACTGTAATTCACTTCTACCCCTTTAAGGCCATCCTCTAACACCCAAGAGTGCAGAACTAATCTGTGAACTTCCAAAGGAGCAAACTAATCACATCTCTACATTATTTAAATATCTTTGTCCCTCGTTTTAATTTTCCTTAGACACTATGCATTTCTTTTTTTTTTGCATCTCGTCTTTCAAGACAAAAAACTGTCTCCCTAGGTAATCACTCTAAAGCAAAAGACAAGAGTAAACTCCTAAACTATAAATTTGCAATCAACATTTCAAGCTTAGATATAAAAAAAAAATTACTATTTCTCTAGAGTTTTAAGGCTTTTAAATATTTTCCCTGCTTTCTCCACAGGAATAAGATTCACTCTTCAGAACAAATTTTAGCATATTTCAGCTGGGAGTCATTGCAAAATATCTCTTGTCCATAGTTGATGTGCAGGAAGAATTGTTTCACCTTTTCCTGTGAATCGCACTCCCCAACTCCCAAACTTACTTCTTAAAACATGAATGAGCCAAAAATTATAATGTAACATTATAAACTGACTTTAAAATTCTTATAGTTAAGTTTGTTAATTTCTAATCCGTATCTCTGAGTCTGCTTCTACAATATTTTACTGTCTAATTTGGTTATGTCCAGGGCTTTTGCTCACATTTCAATTCCCAGCAACAAGCAATACTCTGAAGAATGTTTTCAAGCCTCTTATTTTGACAACTTTCCCAACCAAAACTATAATACCATTTTAAAAATTATTCTGCCGTACGAATTGCGTGTAAAACTTTCTAGTGGACAAACGAATAAATTCTAGAGAGCAATTGATAAAGTAAAATAACTGTGTCTAAGAATCTTTAGAGACATTGGGGCTTTGTGCAATACAGTACAGTTAGAAAGACCATCAGCCCTGGTACACTTAGTGATTTCTCTGAAGTATTTCTAGAAGGTGGAAACCTGTATCTGCAGAGAGATGGGGAAGAGAAATAGAAAGGAAGGAGGCAGAACAGAGGAGGCTAGCTAGTAAGGTATTAGTGAAACTGAACTCAGGGACAATTGCATTAGCAAATGCTGCCAGATTCCCATCTTGGTTAATGCTACAAATTCTTCCCCCATAATTACAGGGGACCTGATACTCCAGTTGTGAAGATGCAAGATGCACACAGCATAAGGCAAAGTTGTACATATTATGAAGGACTTCTGAATACTACCCACAGAAGCATTAGGGATTTTTGCTTCAGTTGCAAACCAGACACTCACGACCCACAGTAGTCCTACTGAAATCTAACTCGAGCATCTGCCCACCTAATACTATACACATGTGTTTCCCCAAAGTTCCCTACATGTTGAAATGAAGAACCTTAAAAGAAAAATTCCTGACTACAGGAAAGATGCTGTTGGTGGAGTTTTAGAGCAGATTCTTTGTTCAGTTGCAAAGATCAAGGCCAGCGGAGGCAGCCTGCCAGGCCTATCTACTATAAGTGCAAGGCTCTACTTGAGCAGACCAAGCCCTCCAATCATGGACACCTGGAGCCACCTGGCTTGGAGGACTCCAGCCCTGATCGTCTCATATTTCAAATTCTTGCGAGCTCAGGCCTATGGGTCCATTAGGGACAGAAAACTAGCGACAGCCTTCCAATACACTACTTTACTTTCAAAAGAAGAATTGTTCTCTTCTCTGCTATAGACCACACTAAGCTATAATATAAAAACCAAGAGACTTTTCTACTTGAAAACAATTTGCAGAATTCCTCCGAAAGAGCATAGTCATCTTGAGAGGAACACAGAAAAATAGCACCCATGAGAGGATCGAAACCACATGGTTTCAGCAATGGGTCTCCTGAAGCCCCAAAACTATAGGAGTTACATCAAGGAGTGACCACAAAGAATGATAACACGCCTTTAACAATACTAGTATTTGAATTATTAAAAAAAAACCATAAAGTATTGTTCAATACTCATATACACAAACAATGTGTTTTAATCAAATACATCCACATTCTCTCTACTCCAATTCTCTGTCTACTCCTTCCACTACCTAAGTAAATTCCTCCTGAATCCATTAGTAATGTCTGTACGTGTGTTGTGGTTTGCATGAGAGTGCCCCTTCCCAGGCTCATATATGTGAATGTTTAGTCCCAGTCGGTGAGTTGTTTGGGAAAGATTAGAAGGTGTGGCGTTGCTGGAGTAGGTGTGTCACTGGAGGTGGACTTTGAGGTTTCTAAAGCCCATGCTAGGGACAGTTCCTCTCTTCCCGTTGCCCCAGTGTCAGTATTTAGCTCTCAGCTATTTCTTCAGCACAATGCCTGCCTGCTTTCCACCACACTCCCCGCCATTGTGATAATGGACTAACTCTGACACTGCAAGCCCAGAGGAACCAACAGGGAGTTCTGCCCTGAACTTACATTCAATAAAATTCTAGGCAAATCACTGTAAAATATTGTAATAAGAACACCTTCTGGATTTCAATCAAAACAAATGCTATTCATAGCAGAACTTCAACTTTTCTCCATTTAATAAATGGCTATAGATTAACTCTCCAAAGCCCAAATCTAATATATCAATGTTACATTTCTAGTGGAGTACAGAAAAGGAAATGTGTAAGTTTTTTTGGTCATGCTTCCAAATTATAGACAAGGTAAATGTATGTGCCTTGTATTTACTTTCTATAAAAAATTTATATTTATTGCCTAAGTAACTACTAAAAATACAAATTATCATTTCTGTTGTAGGAAGGCAATAGTAGTGAAATATTTTATGTAGAGATGAAATTTAAAAATTTTAAAATGCATAATACCTTCTAATTGTATCATCAATGAGTCCCGGGGACCAGGGACCCCAATCCTGACAAAGAATCAAAGACACCTACGGAATGTTGAAAGCAGGAGAAGTCCTCCCTTGGAAAGAGCCCCCCTAGGATCTATTCAGCAGCAAGCAGTCAGTCTCCAATTCAGATACACAGGAGTGACGTTATATGGATTGTGTAGGTTGTATTGATATATTCAGAAATATATTTTTAGAGAAAAAGAGGTTATGAATTTGAGAAAAAAGAAAGGGACTACATGACAGGGATTGTAGGGAGGAAAGGGAAAAGGGGGTTATGATGTTATTAAAACTTTCAAAAAGATCTTAAGTATAGTATCTGTAAGAAATATGTATCTAGTGTTTTCAGGAGTGATTACTCTGGGTGGTTTTCACAAAGAAGTAAGGGGAGAGGCAGACAAGGACTGAACAAAACAGCCATAGAATACGATGTCACTTTCTGAGCATGTGAGCATGACTATTTAACCACAACCGTGAAAAGAGTAAGAGAGGGAATCCATTTATGATTGGATATTAATTATGTCTACCTAAAACATAAAACCCTACTATAAATATCCAAGTTAAATTGAAATGGCATTGCGTTTTCCCCATACATTAGTCATCCGACTATTTACGATGTTTGAATAAAGATGTGGTTTGCACAAATTTAAAAATCCCTGCATTTCTTCTTTGACACAATTATCATTCAATACTTTGGTGTTCAGTCTCCATGAGTTTTTTTTTTTTTTCCTGTAGTTTCTACTGCTGTGGATAACTTTTTTATTTCATTGTGGTCAGATAGAATGCAAGATATTATTCTAATTTACCTAGATTTATTGAGTCCTGCTAATATTTGATGACATGTCTGAAGAAGTTTCATGGGATGCTAAGAAGACTGTGTCTTCTTTAGTGTTAGAGTGGGCCTTTGTGTAGGTATCTGTTAGGTCCGCTTGATCTGTGATGTCATTGAACTCCAATATTCCTCTGTTTGAAATTTGTATTGGTGATTCATTTACAGAGGAACTGTGGGCAGAATAGTTCAAAGATGAATGTTTCAAGGATTTACTTTTACTATCTCTAATTGTGTCAATTTGTGTTTGTCCGTGTGGGAGTATGTGCAGTTGAGTGTAAGGACCCTTCGGGGATGGATGAAGTTTCATCATTCCATCCCAACTCCCTCCTTCCATCTCCTCCTTCTCAGGAAACGGTTTACTTTAAAAGGCCATTGCCATTAATTATTTTTATTTGTACACTGTTTCCAACTCTTGGGATTGTCCATTTGGGGACACGGAGTTTGTGTGTGTGTGTGTGTGTGTGTGTGTGTGTGTGTGTGTTTTCAGACACAGCGCAGTGCATGATCCTTCCCAGACTCCTGAGGCTTGCCTTTCTCTAGAGCTTTTGTGAACATGCCAGCTCAATTTCTCTGTTATGCACACGAGATAATAGTAGGCAGCCTACTAGTCCTAGAGAAAAATATTCTCGTTTGACAAAATAAAAAGGATGAGAGATGAAGGAGAGTCATGGGCTGATCATGGGGTGTATGAGGAAAGTACATTAATTAAGGCAGGTGTATATGATGTGCGTAGTGATGCTTTAATTAATTAAGCAAATGCTTTTCTTCCTAGAGCACTGTTTAGTCTCACCAAACTCACTTTAATTGGTTCTCTAGCTGCAAATACATCCTCTGCTTCATAATTAATGTCAGAGTTCTCAATCTCAGGTAAATTCCGACCATAAAACCACAGAGAACAAAGGAGGTAAAGGTCAGCATATTCCAGAGCCAAGAGAAAGGATAAAGGGATGAATTAAAGAAAATCATCAGACCTTTAATCACTGAAAACAGAAATATAGATAATGCAAATTTCCCAAGTGTTTCTGGCTCTCTAGTCATAGCTATATACACAAGACAATCACACAAACACACATGTGCACACATACATTCACCCACCCTGTGTGTCATTAAGATCAAGAGAAAAAGTTCCTCGGTTATCTAGGAGACAAGAGAATACTCAGAGACAACAGGGAAAATAACAAACAGAAAAAGAAAAATGTATCTTGCAGTCTTCCATCTAAAGCACACCTTTTGTTCTGCCTGGTTGAAGAGAGAGAGGGAAGAGAATTGAAGAGTGTTCTGCGACAACTTTATTCCCAGGAGATGCACAAAATGACCACCTGCTTTAACCCTTCCTCTGAGCACTGCAGAGTTGAGTCTCGTACTGCTGACTTGGCAGGTATAGTTCAGTCAGTGAAACACTTCACAAAGGCACAAGCAGTGCCTGTTGACCTTGATCCCCCTCCTCCGGATGGGAAGCATCTGGCATTTTTGTACTTCAATATGGACATAGCTCTGCAAAGCCCTGGGAATTCTCTTCTTTATGTAAAGAAAACATTTTTAGCAAAAATTAATGCCAAAGGAAATGGGGCATGATACCCTAATATACTGTTCTCTCTCAAATTGAGAGACTTAAGTCTGATTCTTATTAATCATCCAGCTTCTTAAAGAGACATTTTCTGTCATATTTTCCCTGGTTTGTGTGCTTGAAATAGAACCCCAAGGCTCACACATAGCAGGCATATGCTCTGCTTTTGAGATACAACTCTAGCCAACCTGCCATCATCATTTTAGAGAAAAAAATTTCCCAGAGATAATAATCTCATTATGCCCATAGAACAATATTTCTTCATATGTATATGCCACAATGTTGATGGGTTTATTTTTCAAAAAGATGAATAATTGGCAAATAAACCAAATATGCTATGCTCTTAACTTTGCAGCTGCTGCTCATGGTACGTGAAGTAATCCTCTAAAGTCTAAGAGTTTAAATGTCCCCACTTCAATGTCTAAGCCAATTAAAGTGACAAGTGTCCTTTGCTAAACATGTAAATAACCTTCTGCAGATCCACACCCCTGAGTTAAGAATGGATACTGTTCTCCCAGTTAAGCTGCACACAAAAATGTGACTGTGAAAGGCAAGAATTTGTATTTTACCGCAATATAAAAAATAAATAAAAAACAATGTGTGGTTTAATTGAACTAAATTTTAAAAATAGAAGCAAATAATAGATCCACTGTTTTTAATATTCCACATTTCTTGTCAGTTTTCATGGGATTCTTGAGACCGACTCAAGGTTATGCTGTTTCTAAAGATCTTGAATCCCCACCAGGTACACTACCTCTCCTGTGATGCAGGTGAGGGTTGGTGGGCTCGATTCTTGGCCTACATCTTCTGAGGCTCAAAGATGTGACACAGATATTGTATGAAGTTTGCCCATGGTGAACTCTCTTTCCTGACCTAGTTCCTCTGACTTATGCTAGCATCCGTGAAATCAGACTTTAATAATTACACGCATGAATATAGAAGAAGACAAGTCTTTTCAAACTCCAAGCAATGAAGATGGAATTGTAAAGAGCTGTACTGAGAACCCACAGATTCTTGGTCCCAGATTGCAGGCTCTAGAAGAGGCTCTGTTACTATTATTCTGCTAAGTGCACATGATATCAAATTACCCCATAAGTACTTATCTGTACACCCAAAGATAACTAATAAGCCAATCTCTACACCCTCATCATAGAAACTTCACTTTTGCAGCAGATAAGGAGCAATAAAGAGACCCAAGGACGCTCAATGTACAGAGAATTAGAGACCGCAGAGGGCTCACCTCTAAATGAATCAACTGTAGCACACCCCAGTTCTAAAGTATCCTGGTTCATAGAGGAGGAGAGTTCTGAAAGATCGCAAGATACCGGGGTCATGGGTGATTACAGTGTATTCTAGATATGATGTGGCTTTTGCATACATGAACCCACAGAGGCCATGCATGGCTATATACACAAAACCTTTATGAGGTCAAGCCAGCCGATATCCAAGCATGGATCGGGGAGTGACTTACTAATCCCACCCAGAGCTGTTTTCATTTGATGGCTGCAGATAATGTAGTCTACTGGGACAAGGACCAGAGGGCGCCTGTCTGAACCTACTTCACAGAAGAACTAACCTTGCAGATGGTTATTCCAGATCTTTAGATGCAGCACGAGAATTTATAAAGCGTTCTTTCGGGGATGCCGCTCCAAAAAGGGAACACGTCCTGGCAGCTCAAAGTGGATTCAGTGGCTTTAAACAATGTAGCACATAAATTCATGGTGGAAGGTGTCGGTAAGAATCGGAGGTAAGTAAGTGATAGGGTAGATTTTCTATATATGAGTCTCAAGCTATACGAAGGCCTTAAGGAAGACTTTACTCGTTGGGAATTGGCAGTAGACACCTACCATTGTAGTCTTGGAAGAAAACAAAATGGTGCTCTAATTTATTACTAATTATGTGGGGTGGAATGGAGAAGGTAGTTTCACACAACGGACCAGAGGATGGTACAAATTTTGCCTTTGCTCTCGCTGACAATTTTGTATGGGAGACTGCAATTCTCCCATACTGTAAAACTTCTGAACTCGTCATTTGTCATAAGTTTCTAGGAACTATATGCCTAGATTCAAGAACATAATTCCTCCATCACCCAGAGGAAACTTTCCCACCCCCAGCAGTTATAACCAGTGGTTCTGTTCTCAGTGGGCAGAAGGATGTGCGTTTTCAGATAATGGCCACAAAAAAAAAATGCCTGTAGGTTGGGTGTTAAATTAGGGGCATCTAAGTCATAACTATGGGCAGAAACTAAATGAATGACCATGATTCTATCTGATTGACTCGTAAATTTGGAGGCATGTCACATACTACCCATTTAAGAAGAGTGGTAATACCTGGCTTGTCTCGCAACTTCTGTACCTATCCTGCAATCTTACGTTCACTCAAGCCAATAAACTCCTAGAATTTTTGCAGAAAATCATGCTGCGAGGGAATTGGCCCTGTCTGAAATGTCTCCGAAACAGAAAAATCTCCTGTGTGAAAACATAGTCATTGGCCATGATTCAGAAGCACTTACCGCTGCAAACTGAATTCTCGATAATGAGGACGGTGACTCACTGTGGACGGAGATGATTAACCAAAGAAACCTGGAGAAATTTCTGCAGACAGGCTTAATGCCCTGGGTAATTTCACCAGCCTAAGGAAAGAGACAAGGTGACATTATTTCAGTAGCAGGGAACAGGCACTTAGGATTCTTGTGGACTCCTCAAATTAAGTTACCTTATTTGACCGATACCTCAGTCAGGCAGGCAGGATGGAACCTTGTTCCATCCAAACAGTGAGACTGAAACCCCGGAGTCAACGATTTCTGAAGCTGACATGGCACCAACTACAAAAAGTGTGTTGCCTGAAACAGACTGTTGGCCGAGCCCAAATACTGGCAGTTGGTGTGTGAGAGCCAGGGGTTGCCTTCTTGCTTCTCAAAAGGAAAAGGAAACCAAACCCTTCAACGGCATGGTTACACTTCTTCCTATGTGCTACCAGAGCTGATGAAGACTTCTATCAGCGGTCTTGAGGTAAATAACGATGATTAGTGAATGGGCCTATCTTGCTATTCCTCTGAAAGCAATCAAAGACCCTCCACACCACTCCTCATGTGCCGGTGCACGAAAGGTAGGAGACAGAGCCACCTAGAACAGCAAAGAAAATGCCATCAAATTTGCCTAATGGCTTTAAGGAATGAGTGGGATCTTTTCACCTAATTAAAAGTAATATTATTGTTACTGTAATAGGAATTGATTTTATACTAATGTCCTTCTTCCAGGATGCATGGAACAGGCATGATTATTCTCCATTTCTAGAAAAGCACCAGGCATAGTCTGTATACAAATGAACTGGCTAAGCCCATTCTCCCCTTTAATTTGCAAGCCCTGGTCAGTCAGCACATGCATGGATACGTCTTCCTATTGATTTTCAGAGCTTACACTACACACATAGCATCTGTTGCAATATTGCAGTCAAGAAAAGACTGCTTGTTCGTGTCTGCCAGAGTAAATAAGGCCAGAGGACTTCTGATATTAACACTAATATGTGTTTATATTTGACGTCATTGGCCCTTTGTATTGAAGATTACACACTCGAGTTTTGTTTATCTGGGGGCATAAATCATTAGTCTGTGTGGAAGCAACCCAGCAAGCTATGCTACAGCTTTTGTGCCTCCACAGTATTAATGATGGTTTTGAACCTTGAGTCTATGGAGCTGACCTTACAAAAGAGAGGCAGCCTTTCTGGAGAGGACACTGTGGGGTGATAGGGGCATCACTGCACAAACACATCTCCAAGATCATTATTATTGAATGGCCACTGTTTTTTTGTTTTGTTTTTTTAATTTGACTTGAAGTAGTGAAGTAGCTTGGACTCCCTTTCTTACAAATTTAAAAAGAACCCAAAGCCACATTTGTCATATAAATTTATAAACAAGAATGTGTTTACAAACACATGGGCCCTTATCCTGGCTTCCAGATTTCTTGGAAGCGGCACACACAAAGAAAGAAAGAAAGAAACTCTAGCAGAGACCTCATCCTCCTTCCCACTGCTTTATACAAAAGGTTCTAGAAACCCCCGAGGAGCCCGAGTCAGAATTTCCTAAAATCTGGGCCTGGTTCACTGATGATTTGGCTAAGCTGAAAATTGATGGAATCCTCTGGGCTCGTGTGTCTGTTCAACCTCAGCACCAGCTGTGAAGAATAGAGAAATGAGCCGGTTGCACAGTTGAGTAGACAGAACTCAGACATTTTTAGATGTCTGGCCAGTGCTCACCTTTGTGAAGCTTGGTGCAATTATACTGAAGCCTGCACTCTTGCCAGAAGCCTAGTGTTTGGTCTGCCATTTGGAAAAAACACAGGCTGGCAGATTAACACTCTTTTATTTGGGGCCATGCATTGCAGAAACTAATCACTGCTACTGATAAACCATCTGGATTCATCATGCAACTGCCCGAGTCATGCAATATTATCTGATGAAGCCAACTAAAACCATGCCGCTGTTCACCCTTGAATCGCAGCAGACCATCGTGTGCACCTCAGCACAAGGACACATCGATCAGAAACTCCTCTGCATCTGATGCAAACATCGACGCTTTATGCACAGACTTAAGGCGCTTGAATAGAAGTGTGTACTTTTACCTTACTGAAAAGGAGGCTGTATTACTTCACCCACTGCTGCCCCTTGCCAAGTTCTAGATGATTATTTCACACTATAAAAACCCTACATTGATGTTTCTTATTGACTCAATGGTGAGCAAATGTAAACAACAACAACAACAAAACACCCACCAATGATCCATTACATGTTCCCTGAGTTCTTGCTCAGATTTCACGGTAATGCTAATTTCACCCCAGACGTTGCAATATGGCTGCAAATTTCCTCTGGTGCTTCTACTCTGTAGTACCCTAATATCTAATGATAGCGAGTATTTCTGAAGGTGCTTATTTACCAGCTGTGTGTCTCCTGAAGTAAAATGTCTGTTCATGACAGTTACCCACATCCAAAATGAGTTTTCTTTTCGTATCTGAGATTGTATTTATCTTACACATATGGACACTGATGTGTACGTTGCCAATGTCGTCCCCACGGGAGCCAGTATTGCCATTTCTTCTTTGGTTTCTTATGTGTTTGTTTTTTTATGTCGTTGCATCGTTTTAATACCAGGCCTTGAATGTTTAATTCATATTTAGATTGTTTCCTGTTTGGAGTCATACTTTATCCGCTGTAAATTTCACAGACGTTCAGAACTATCTCTTATCTTTACCACCATTTTGTAATTTCACATTTAGGGGATGAGCTTGTGAATG